>JARHVA010001005.1:3312500-3662500 GCA_037957365.1 Torreya grandis | reverse complement strand
TATATATTTGTCAAATACGAGTATTTGTTACTAAATGTATATTAATAAATTTTTTTATATAGTAATTATTAGAATTTGAATTAAAATTATTTTTATGCATAAGGGGATGACTCAAAAATAATTAATAATACTTGAAGAGGTATTAAAAAAATTTAAAAACTTAAGAAGGGGTTAGTCAAGTCATAAAATTTCATAAAGAAAAAGGGTAAATATGATAAAATAATAAACTAAAAAGGTAATAATATAATAAAATTCATAAATTTAAAAGGGGGAAACATAATAAATTTTCATAATTAAGTGTTTATTCATATGCTAAAACCTATGTAAATTAAATAATTAAAAAGACAAGAAAATAAGTGTTATGCTGAATTTAGGTGTCCAAAGATTTTCAATTATCATTACTATATCCTAAGCTCATTCACAAAAAATTCCTAAATTTTATTACATATTATGAAATTTAAAATGATTAATCTATTTTTTAATAACTTTGTGCATATTAGAATCTTCCTTCTTTCCACCACAAGAAAATATTTCATCATGAAAAAAATTCACATACATATTTTTATGAAGGTGATGATTCTATTGATAAAATTTAATTATATGGCACCAATAATATTCCTACATAACCATATGTGTAATATTATCAAAATTTCTTAAAGAGGAAACTATTGAATTTCATTTTGGCACTAATAAATATCCTCGTCTGATATTTTTAGTAACCATGTTAAAATATGATGAATGAAAATATATTTGAAAAAATTTACATGATTATTCATAATTATTTGTATATGAATATAATTACTTGCATAAAATTAAAATAATAGTGGTAATGCATTGTACAATATTACACCTAGAGGCCAAACTAGTTGAACAAACAAATTAAAATGCACCCAAAAGTAGCCTTATTTGTCAAAGATGAAATTCAAATACTTTTTAGTGTTGGATTCATTAAATTTATAAATTATTATAAATTAATCAATAATATCATTCTAGTGACAAATCCTAATGGATATATTCCTTTTTCATAGATTATCATGATTTAAACAAGTCTTGTTCTAAAGATAATTTTTCCACCTATCAACAAGCTATGCTGCATATTTTTCATGATTATATAAATAAATTATTACAAGATTACATTGATGATATAATATCCAAATCAAAGCATTTAAAATACATCACTAATGATTTATTCCTAATATTTGAAATAATGAGACAATATAACATACTTTTAAATATAAAAAAGTGTGATTTTTTAGTAACTTCAGTAAAATTGTTGGGTTTTATCATTTCCCAAAGAGGCATTGAATTTGAACCCAAGAAGAAAAAATATATACTTGATATTCCATGCCCATATAATTTAAGTAAATTTTTATGTCTACAAGATCACATTCAAGCTATCAGATGTTTTTAAACCCAATTAGTAGATAAAAATATATTTTACAAGGTTAATAAATAAACCAAATTTGAATGGGATAACTTTTGTTAGAAATAAATTGATGCAATTAAATAATATCTACTAAACTCACCTTTTATTATTCTTTCCATTCTATAGCAATGCCTATTATTATAAATTTCCACCACTGATCATGATTTAGTTTTTTTTCATGCATAGAATGATGGAAATCATTAATATTAATGTGTCATTTGATACATTAGTTGAAAACTTCTTAATTATGAGTAAAAATATGGTTCCATATAAAAACTATGTTTATCCCTTATTTTTTCCATGAAAAAAATGTGACATTATTTACTTCATAATGAGGCTCATGTGATCACTAAAACTGATCCACGAAGATATATTATGTTAAAACCCTATCTGTTAGGTCAAATATAAAAATGGATAATTCTTCTTACTGATTTTTATTTACATTTTATCTAACAAAAATATATGAAAGGTACATTTATTTTAGATCAATTATTTGTTACCCCATTACATGATTTGGTACCTTTAAATTATGAATTTTAAGACTAACTTACTTTTTATTTGTTTAATAATGACATTTGGACCATGAATATTGATGGACCTAAATATTATATATGTGTTGGTGTCATTATTATGTTCATTACTCCCCAAGGTGAAAACATTCCTTTAGATTTTTGTTTTGGATGCCCAGGCACAAATAACATTATGGAGTATGAAGCTCTAATACTAGTCTTGTTAACAACATGAAATTTTAGCATCAAATACTTATGTGTATTTGTAAATTCACAACTTGTCATTAATAAATTTATAATTTTTTATCAAAGTAAGGAAAAAAATGTCATCCCAGATAAACACATGATCAAACATATCACAACACACTTCTCTCCTTTTTCCTTTGAGATTTTTCCTAACAAAGACAACTAACATATGTATGTTATAGCTAGTATTGCATATCTAACAATGATCATGAAATATTTACTATTCCATAGTTACATAATACTTTAGTTGATAATAAAATTATCAATGCATTGGAATTTCTTATAGTCACCCAAAGTGTAGATAATCCTAAATGGTATGTACACACACATAGTTATAGTTATCTCTACAAATAAACTTCTTCCTAAAAATGATATATGAATGGATAAAAAACAATTACAATTCATATCCATATTTTAGGTACTTATTAGTGGATCCCTCTTTAAAGTCTCTTTTCATGTAAATTTATTAAAAAGTATATGTCATATTAAATCTCAAATGACTTTGAATTTCATGATAACGAATGTGGAGGCCACATCAATGGTAAGACTAGGTATTACAAGCTCTTATGTCATTTATAAAAGTGGAAAAAATGGAGAAATAATGTCATGAATATGCTAAATTATGTTCCTGATACAAAATGCATACAATCTCAATCATTCCCCATCACATTTTCTACAAGCTAGTGTTTCTCCATGGCCTTTTCCTCTTTAGGGATTTGATTTAATTGGTAAAAAAATATGTAATCCTTAGAAGGACACAAATTTAAAATTAGAACCATAAAATATTTTATAAAATGGGTAGAAGTTATACCTTAAAAATGTCTAGTAGATGAATATATTTGAAAAAATTTACTAACACATATTATCACACAATTTGTCTTTCCTTATAAAATTGTAATTGATAATGGTTCATCTATTGAAAATAAAATAGTTAAAATATTTTGTGCTAAGTTAAAAATCTATCATTATTTACTCAATCCATATTACCTACAAGGAGATAGTCAAACTAAATAAATGAATAAAACAATAAATGAAATATTAAGAAATACTTGAAAATCATGGAAAATATTTCCATTATCAAATCATCTACACTCTTTTGGCATATCTCACAAGCATATGCACACCAATAAAAATATGTCTTACTCTATTATGTTATGGAATAGAATTTGTACTACCTCCTTAGATATAAATACCCTCTTTATGAGTATCATTAATGGTTACTTTATAAAGATAAAAAATATTGGTAAAAACACCTATAAAAATGTGAAATGCTTGAAAAAAAATGCATATAGGCTCTTAAAATTCAAAATTTTATTAAATATGTACTAAATGAGCATATGGAAAGAAAATTAGTGATCATGAATTATAAATTGGTGATATTTTACTTAAATAAAATAAAAATATTACCAATTTTTATAAATAAAATAAGTGAATATTCAAACCCAATTGGTCAGGTCCATTTGTAATCACTGAAAATAGTGGTACATGATATTATCAATTAACTAAACTTGAAGGAAAACCTATAAAAATCCAATAAACATCACACATTTATGTCATCATTATATTATATTATATATATATATATATATATATATATATATATATATATATATATATATATATATATATATATATATATATATATATATAAAGATATATATATGTTTTATTTTCAAACATATTCATAAATTCAAAAAAAAACTTATAGGTAAAAAATACAAAAACAAAGTATTTTCAAAAAATCTAAATCAAGACCTCAAAAACATTTTCTTAGTTTTCTACTTCATTTCTATACATATGTTATTTATTTCACATTTTATAGTTATCATATTTCAATTTTTATAAATTCACTAATTTTCATGAGGTATGTAGTTTGATATAGGACATACTATTACATGGTTCTTTGATGTTGGGATTCCCTTTTTACAGAATAACCTTGCTAAGTTAGGGGCATTTCTTCATTCTCTATGAATAGTTAAATAGGTTGATCTATATAAAACCTTTATACTATGTTGATATATATATCATACAAGTTTTTTTATAATGACTCAAAATTTATATTTTGCTACATAGATATACTTTTTGCTAACAATGTCATTGATACATATGGTTGATGTAGACTAGCCTCATTTTTTCCATGGTTCTTTTCAAATTCTTACTTTACTACATGATAAATTAGGACTTGATTTATTACTTTGTGTGACCTTTGGCCTTGTGTGTGAAACATATACATGTTTTTTATTTTCTAAATTATCATGCCATTTGAGTGTGTACCTTGGACTTGTGTATTTTATTGAATTGTTATTTCCATTATATGTGGCCTTTGGGCCTTATGAGTAAAATTCTATGTAAATTTCCTAACATTGTATGTTCATTACTTGTTAGTATGGTGCCATTATTCATATCATGCATTACATATATTATATACTTTAACTCTTGTTCCATGATTCATATCATGTGCATGTTTCATATGTGCCTCAATGTTATATCTATCTAACACATGCTTCCTATGCAATTCGATGTAATATTCAATATTATGATGAAATAAATTTCAAATGTTCACATAGTACTACATGATTATATATTTCACATATTTTACAAGTATTTTTTTGATATTAGTTATTTTTAGGCTAGGTACCTCATCTCAAAATGGGGACATCACACTAGTCTTACGTTGAGAATTCAAACCTTCACGAGTAAATAAATTTAAGACATATGATAGTATATAGTTATTAAAGTTAAAATATGGCTCAAAACTTTATATTATGGGGGAATATGACATGTATGTACACTCATGATTGCATTCATGATTGTATTTACTTGAGCATAGATTCACATATACATGATGCATATGTATGGACATAAATAAAGTAGTTAAAATTTAGAGGTTTAAAATAAATATAATTTAAATTTCAATTCTTTATCAATTCATTATGGATACAAGGGGCATGATATTCATTAATTTTCATGAATCTAATTTTTAAATTTAAAATTTTAATTTTTTTTTTCAAAGTTCAAAAGTTTCAAACATATAAAAAGTCTCAAATAGAATATAGATATGTCTGTAGTAGTGTGATTCATCTCATTTTGAATGTGGACCACATTAGATTATAGTGACAATCAACATCTATGGTTACAATATAAAAATACACATTTAGTGGATTAACCCCTTCTTATAATACAATTATAAGAGAAGTGTACTCTACATATTTAGATGAGCATTAGATCATACACTATTTCCAAATCAATGGATCTCATTAGTTTTCAAAAATTGAGACTTGATCATTCTCAATTTTATATGAGTTTAAATTTTATCCAATTTCCTCAACAAGGGGGTACATACTCACACACTTTCAAGTTACAAGGAAATTATATTTCATACTCTTTCAGGTATATTATTTCCTTATACTCTTAAAATTTCAAATTTCCAATTTTAGGTTTTTAATTTTCAAATCTAGATTTTAACTAATTTTAATTCTATTGTTGTATGTTATTCATTAAAATAATTTGAAGAATAAAGCTTCACAACAAAACATAAATTGTGTATTCACACTTAGGTATAAATTTAATTCACTCTATTAATTACATTTCATTGTATCACAATAATATAAAGGGTGGGGGGAATGTAAACACTCAAATTTAACCATTAATTTCTTTTCAATGTTTAATCTTGACATCCTTATCTTATTTGACCTATTTTCCATTCTATCAGATTAAAATATCTATGAGATCATTCACTATCCTACTAATTATATTTAAAATAATGAAAACATCATTCATAGATTTTATAGTTTTATTATTTATTCTAGTCAGCCAAGTTCCAATAGTGTATGTCCTTCAAAGACAAAACCACACTAGTTCAAACAAGGCCACAATCCATCCTTTTCCACTACTACATCCTCATCTCCCACACCTTAATGGGTACTTTTCAAATTTGAGGAATTTAATTTCATTTCTTAAATGATTTCATATATTTTTTTAATTTAAATATTTCAAATGTATTCACTATATAAACACATCAAGGTCACTAAAGGCATTACTTAGCAATTTGGCAATTTTACAAAAGTACTCTCTATACAAGTTATTGCACATTGAAAATATCCCTATTTTTCCTAATTTAAGTTTTTATTTATTAAATTAGGCATATTATAATTCTAAATATATTCTCTATTGGGTTAATTTAATTAATTTCAAACATTTAAATTAATTTACTAGCTATATCTATATAGTACAAATATAAAAATTCACACACTCACTCAAGGAGGGAAAACTATATTGGCTTGAGGCCCTTTCAACTATGTAGGAAAAACTTAGATTATGATAAGTTTTTTAATTATATATTGGATATTACCCTTTCCTAATTTCTCTATTTAAATTTAATGTATATTCATTTTATGTGTAAGAACTAGGGTTTTAACATTTTGGGTATTTTCACATTATAAGTCAACACCCACAATAAACCAGTAGACCACCTTTGATATGTGAAAAGTAAATGAGAAATAAAATAACCCACATATTAAATATATATTTATTCATAGTAAAATATACAATGCCTAAATTCAACCCTATCTTCCCTAATGCAACCTTGTCTTGGTGTATTTTAAGGATTGGGTTTTATACACAACACACTTCAAAAATCCTCCCAATCATTTTTACATTAGAGATATGCTTGCATACTCGACATAAGATATATTTGAGATATGTTTTTATATTTCATTGGAATTTACTATATTTATATCATTTTAGTTTCTATAATTTATTTTATTTAAAATTCACATTATGTATATATTTTAAATATAAATCAAATTTAAATAGTTTAATGTTGATTACATTTATTATATTAAATTAAAATAACCATTAAACATATACAAATATAGGTACAGGTGATCTAAAATTATATGAACCAAATAATATTTGGTGTCATTCTACTTAAAGTTATGCATAATGAAATACATATGAAAAAATATAGAAATTCCACCTTCATCCATAATTATAAATGATGTCGATAATATATAAATATATTTTCAATCATAGAAAAACTAGAAAAACAATATCTAAAATAAAAATTATTATATAACCATCCTTATAGGAGCTTCCTCAATGATTCCCAGCATATACCAGTGGGTTTGTCTAACATAACCCAATAAGTCACCACTATTCACCATAACTTGAGTTCCTACTATAGGGAACATGTTAAGTCTCCACATGCCCTCTTGTTTGACTATCATATCTCTAGTAGAACCTTAAAATGCATGTTTATGTTTTATAACTCTTGCATAATGAATTCATCAAATAAATATAATAGGTAATATATCTTATTTGCGTAACATATGTCAAACTAGACCTATCTAATATCACCTCATCACCATCTATAATTTGTAATCCCCATATAATCTCCATGTGTCTACCATAGTTGAAATAATGCACATGAAAAAAAATCATATTTGAGATAAAAATAATATTTTATATCATAAATATTTTTATTTACATCTAAAGACACCACTTCCATACTCATACAAAATCTTCAAATAAAAAATTCAAATAGATACTCCTATGTGAGATGAAAATATAACTCTCTTAGACAAAAATGTAAAGATTAGATGGTACCATGATATATAATACACTACACATAAATCTAAACATAATTCATATGCACTTAAAATTTTTCAAAATGCAAATATGTAAATTTTTCTAAATGTCAAAAATTACTCTAGAATTTTTTTTTTTAAATATACCTTTTTCCTAGAAAGTGGTTTCCAAATGCCCAAACCAAGTGGGTAATACATCACTTCATATAGGAAATGTTTATAATCAGAGTTCAAATCATAATTTCAAATTGTTCAGATCTAAATTTAGCCTCTTTATATGATGTGACTTTATGATATAACTACCATATTTCAATTCCCTAACTAATACAATCCAAACTTGTTCACATGATAACTCCATTTCTGTATATAGAATTCACTTCACATTAATTATATTGGAACACATAAAATATGTTATTCTACATCATAATTTTTACAAGTGCATTTATGCAAAATAAATAACATGAAATTTTGGACTTTACTCTTTATATGGTTTTTCCCTATAGTTTTATGAAATTGGAGCAATATTACCACAAATTATTGTGATATTGTTAATATTTACATGGATATTATTAATGCTATATAACATGCCTAATGGATCATACATAATATATCATTAAAAATATGTTATAATTATAATTATAAATGTACATAATTCAAATAAACATTATAAAAGGGTTAATTAAGGGCTTTTTTTCTAAATTATAAATACCAATATTATCACATTTTATATGCACATTACTTTCACCCTTGATATGGTTCATGAATTAGTAAATATAGTCCATAATAAGGATTGTAATTTTATATGAATATACATATTTTTTATGATAAAATTAATACTCTCATACTTTATATCATAATGGAGGCATACAATAAACATTCTCCATCTCCCTTAAATATTTAGAGTGATGCATTTGCTCATAGGGGTATAGTTCATCATATTGGTTCAATTATGTCATATTTTGTTAAGTTATGATACAAATTAAAAATTTATACACATTGGGACATATCTCATACAAAATTATATGATTTATACTCTTTATGCTAGTTTAGATTATCAATTATGGGATAAATATAAACATTTTCTCGTATGATAAAAAAATTAAAATATGACCTTATTCAAATACATTTGGGGTAATATGCAAGCCATACACACTCTTTTTCTATCATCATGAGATACATATTCTCGATCTTATCCAAGATGAGATAGAGATGAATAAAAATATAAATAATGTTAGTATTGATTATATCACATTAGGGGCATGAAAAAATATTATGTTGTATCTATTAAAATTTTCAATTGGCATTGATTCATACACACATTTACAGTTCTTAGATAGCATTGATTCATGGGGAAGGAATATTTTTTATGTTCACACACATTTACAATTATCATTTGGCACCAATTAATGGGGAATAAATAATTTTCATGAAAATTAACATATTTATGGTTGTCTTATTAGAACATGATCATTATTACAATTTTTTATTAGTAAACATAGTTGATGGTACCTAAAAGTAAGAAACCTTCAATATATAATTTTTTTACACTGGTTGATTCATGCTAACTAAGGTAAAGTGGTTGAGGTTCAATGATGCTCAATGACCTTAGCATCACTCATAATGATCCCAATACGTGAATCCCACATTTGATATTTGGGTTACAATATTACTTGAATATTATTTACATGAGATAATGTGGTTTAGTTTTAGTGATACTCAATGTTCTACATGAATCAAATATATGAAACCTTATTTCTAATCAATACAAAATTAGTCAATAAAAAGTAGTGTAGTTGAGGTTAAGTGAATCTTAATTATCTACACACTTATTTATAAAACCTCTTGGAATCTTTTTCATTTCCATTTACACAAAATGACCAAGAATAAAGCACCCTTCTTTAATTGATTTGGTCATTTTGAATCCACTACATCTCCACTTTTTACAACATAAGCATTATCCATGAATAATGTAGTACCACATGCATATAGATGCAGTATTTTTTTTTAATATAATTTTTATTTATTGTTATAACTATAATTTTTATTTTGGAAATAAATATATATAATTATACATATAAAATTTTTAAATAACACATATAATAATGGAATATTAAGATAATGAAATAAGTATTTTCATAATCACTAGTAAAAGTTTGTGTTCAATTTATCCATTTAGACTTTATCATTTCAATAAAATTTTATATTAAATGGGGGAATTTTTAGATACCCAAAATTGTTAAAAATCTTGATGTTATGTGAATTTACATGTATGGGACCTCAGGGGTGAATAGAGAACTTATTGGTGCATTTATTTTAATATTTTAATATCTTCATAACATTAATTGATTATGTGATACATTGTTTTATTATATGACATAGGTATCCCTAGACTTTTTTACCTAAATTTATGTTTTCCCAAGATTTCATGAAATTCTTATGCTCATGGATAGTGAATTTTGACAACACCAACCAAAATATGATGAAATTGTCTAGAAGCTCTTTTTGATGTCTTTAACGTATGTTTCTCTTTCTAACCATTGGATAATAAACCATAATACTATCAAGATAATAAAATTAATGATAATCAAATATTTTAAAAAATAACCAATATAGATTCATATTAAATTAATTCAAGTAATTATGAACCATGCATAAATAAGCCTCAACTCAAAATTATAGTTGACATGCAAAATTTAGAACTCTAAAAATAATAAAACTCAACCTTAAATTTTTAGTAGCTACTATTTTTAGTAAGTTTTGAATGTAATAATGCATAGCTCTAAAAATTTCTTAAAATAAACTAAACTTTAAAATTAACATATCATATGAATTTCAAGTTCAGTTACAAAAATAGATAATTTTTAAATTTAGAAAAAAACTAAAAATAAAATTAAACTATAATTTTGGACACTCATATGGTCATATTTGGCCTTCAAAAAATATAAAAAACATCCCATAACTATAAGGGACATATATGAAATCATTAAAATTTTTGATCTACTCATTTTAGCATGAAGATGGTCTGAAACATAGTTATGGATCAAAAGATATGGCCTCTAGAAGTTCGGCCTCTTTTTATGCATCATTCTCCTCTAGTTGTAAACAACTTAGCTCTTGTGAGTTGCTCTAATTATATGGATATAATTTTTTCTTATCAATCTTATTCATCTCCCATTTTTTAATCTTAGTTTTTTCTTGTTGTGTTAATCCTTCACACCATACTAAATACATGTCATAACTTCCTTTCCTTGTGTTTATTGTCTTCTTACCTTGACCATGTACTATGTTTTTTTCATCTTCTTTGGCACCTACTGATTCCAATCTTATTATTTATTTTATTCACCTTCACCATATTATCCATGAAAATAATATAAATCTTAAACATTAAATACTAGAGAGATATCAAAATTCTATGGTAAACTCATCTCAGAAGCATTGTCATTAATTTTGTTCACAATTTTGCATGGTCCAGTTTAATTGTATTTCAACTTGTTATATGTGCCTTTTTTAAATCTCTCTTTCCTCAAGTAAACCATCAATAAATCTCCTTATTAAAATATGTTTGACCTTATTCTAACATATTCAACTACTTTTTACTTTTCATTACTTTTCCTGCAACTTTCTTCTTATAATTATTGTATATGTTCTACAAATACTTCTACATCACCAGTAACTCATTCTATAATAGGTAACTATACCAAATCTAAAACACTCATAGGATTTCTCCCATAAATAATCTAAAATGGTGATTTACCTATTTATGTATTCATTAAACTATTGTATGCAAATCAACTTATGGTAAATCCAAGTCGCATTGCTTGGAATTCTCTCCAACTATGCATCTCAATAAATTTACCAAGACCATATTTACAACTTCTATCTATCCATCTACGTGGTGATGGTATGCACTATTGAATTATATCTTATCCCTGTATTCCTCCACAAGTTATTCCAAAAATGGCTTAGAAATTTTGTATCCTTATCTAATGTAATGTTTTTTTCAATACCATGAAATCTAATAGTATCCTTAAAATAGTTTTGTAATTCTAGTGTCATCATTGGTTTTCTTAAATTCAATAAAATGAACCATCTTATAAAAATTGTCTATAAAAACAAAAATTGAGTCATTACCTCTATGTGTGTTTGGTAATCCTAACACAAAATCCATACTCAAATCTATCCATGGTTCTCTTAGAACTAGTAATGGCACATATATAAATGTATTATGTGCATGTCTTTTAGCCACCTGACATATTTCTCACCTTGCAACATATATTCTCACATATCTCTTAATCCTTGGCCAAAAATACTTCTTCTCTACCAAAGTTATTATCTTTGTCTTACTGAAATGTCAATCTAAACCACCATTGTGAAATTACCTTATAATATTATCTCTTAGAGACCAAATTGGAATATATAATTGTTTACCTTTGAATAGACAACCATCCTACATAATATACTCTTCATAAACATTACTTGTATTACCTATCAATGGTTTCTTGCATTGCTCAACTATCTTTCCAACATTTAGATCGATATAATATACCTCTTTAATAAATACAAATATAAATACTTCACTTACCATATTATTTATTAACCCCACTCCTCTACTCAAATAATCATCTACATGATTCTATTTTACTAATTTGTGCTTCAACATAAAAGTATAACCCTGAAATAAAGACACCCACTTTACATGCCTACTATTTAACAATTTTTGAGTGTTCACATACTTTAAAGCCTTATGAATAGTAAATAGGATAATCTTCTTAGGTAATAGGTAATGCCTCCAATATCTTAATGCTTGTACAATGTCATAAAATTCAACTTCATATATATAATACCTTTTTTTTATCTCATTTAATTTCTCACTAAAATATGCTATCGGATTCCCTTCTTGACTCAACATAGTGATAATTCCCATAAATGAAACATCACAATCAACCTAAAAGATTTAGCTAAAATTTGGTAATGCTAAAATAGGTTTTTCTATAGTTTTACTCTCCAACAACTCAAATCTCTCTATTTTTGCCCTTGTCCATGCAAATTATTTTCCTCTCATATAATTTGTTATGGCACAATAAGACTCCTAAAATTATTAATGAACTTTTTGTTAAAAATTGATAAACCATGGAATCTTATTACCTCTATGATGTTCTTTGGTATATGCTACTCAATAGTTAACTTAAATTTTTCTTCATCCATTCTTACACCATCTACTAAAATTACAAATCCTAAAACTACCACACTATTTTGCATAAACTCATAGTTCTTCAAACTTGTATTGAGATTATCTTTTATTAAAAATTATAACAACATTGTCAAATGATGTAAGTGATCTTATTTAATATTAATTAATATTAAAATATCATCAAAATAAACTACCATAAAATTACCACTATATTATCTTAGTATTGTGTTCATCACCGTCATAAATGTGTTAGGTGCATTAGATAACCTAAATGGCATCACCATCCACTCATATAAACCATATATAGTCTTGAATTTTATTTTCCATTCATCTCCTTCATAAGTTTGAATATGATAGTAACAACTCCTTATATTAATCTTGGTAAAATATTTTGTTCCTGTAAGAACATCCATTGTGTCATCTAAATAAGGTATAATAAACTTGAATTTGATGATAATTTTATTGATTATTTTACTATCCATACATATACTCCATCCTGTATGTTTATTTGTAGTTAAAAATTGTAGTGTTGCAAAATTACTCATGTTATCCCTTACTTCACTCTGCATCACCAATTTAATAACCTGTTTATTCAATTCAACATGTTATGTTATACTCATCCTATAAGTTTCTTGATTGGATAAAGATAACCCTATAATTAAATCAATATGATGTTAAATATGTCTCTTTGGAAGTAAAAAATATGGTCACTCATCATATATAACATATGCATATTATTTCAATATTATTTTTGTTTATACTCATACATGAACCACTTTTATGTCTTCTTTCTTCTCCACTAATGCTTAATAACAGCTACGGTTTCTAAATCAGGATGTACAGAGAGGGTTCTGAACCCTAAAAAGACTGCTCCTGCGGGTGGAGGAAGGGTTTTGGCTGGGCGTTCTGTCAACGCTACTAGATCAGGGTATGAAGCAGGGGGAAGATCTTTTGCAGATGTAGCTACATTCGAAGCAAACCTACATGATGTTGTGCCTCGTGCATTACCTGGGCCATCCGCTGCATTGCCAGTAAGTGCTCTAAAACCCATTAGGGTGAATCTAGACTTGGAAATAGTTGATGGAATCCTCGAAAGGATAGAAGTTTTTTCTTCTCAAGCTGCTATTTTTTGTTTTCGAGGTTTTTGGCCCTCGCTGATTGATCTGCATGGATGGATATCCAAGAATTGGTTGCCACTAATTGAAGACAGTGTTGAAATCTTCCCCTACGTAAAAGGATTCTTTATTGCTGTCTTCCAAAGCCCTGAGGACAGGAGGATAATCTTGAGTAACAGTGATTTTTTATGGCAGGGCAAATATCCTCTCATGGCCAAACGGTGGCATTAGGATTTTAATCCACTTACGGAATCCTTTAACAAGGTTCTGATATGGGTTCGGTTACCAAATCTACCATTACATCTTTGGCATGAACCAGTCTTTGAAACTATTGGGAATGCAATAGGAGACTATTTGTTTGTGGATAAAAATACTTTGTTAGGTTACCATTCGACCTGTGCTCGCATTATGGTTGAAATGGATGTTTCAAAAGGCCTACCAGAGGCAATTTGCCTGGACTCCCCAAGGGGATCTTGGACACAGGTGTTGGATTTTGAGGGTGTACCTTTTTGGTGCAGAAGATGTCACCAGATGGGTCATCTGGCCGCTCGTTGCTTGGCAGGGATTACAAAGCCCAGAAGACCACATTCTTGGTGGGCCAATGCTTCCTCAGAACACTATATAGCTAATCAACCTATGGAAGACCTGGCTGATTCTGAGATAGAAGATAGCACTCACTCCGAGCCGATGATTGAGGAGGAGCTGCTGGTGAAAGACTCCATAGATGGTCCTGTGGTGACTGAGATTAAAGATCTTTCAAAGCTAGTGGTCGTGGCGGCTTTGGTTTCTCCCCCTGTTTTGGAGGAACAACCTAGGAGCCAGATTTTGGATGGTGTTCATAAGGATATTGATGAGCCATCTGTATCCATTGGGCTTAATGGACCATCGTTACCTGAGGTATGGATGACAGAGGCAGCTAAGGTAGAGGATGGATGGACCGTTGTGAAGAGGAAGAAGTCTAAGCCTTTGGTCCCCCCTCTAGATATGAACCTTCATTCGTGTAAAAGATAACTATTTATTTTTTGAAGGTTGTAGGAAGTTTTTCCTGTCTATAGATAGTACGTTCTGTGTAGTGTCAGCGGAAATGTTGTTTTCAAGTTCCAGTTTTACCTGGTTTGGTTTGTACCTGTTTTGGTGTATTGAACTTCTCTGGGCTTTAAGATTTATCTTTTCTATTGTAAAGGGTTTCGGGGTCCCTTCAAAACCTGCTTTTACCTTTAATCTAAAACAACCTACAATCTTCATATGTTGATAAATTATTTTTTGTTAGCATGGTTTCATCCTACCCTTCTTATTTAAGAGGTAACAAAACTACCTTCATACTACCTTTACAGTAGTTATATGTGTTCTTTGTTCCATCATCAACTACTTTTATATCAAACTATCATAGCCTTCCCAATAGCACATGACATACATCCATTGGTATAACATCACACCATATTTAATCCTTATAAGTTTTACCTATAGAAGACTTTATTAAACACTTTTTATCTAATGTAACTTCATTCTCTTTATTAAACCATGTAATCTGATAAAGGTTAGGATGCATTTCACATTACAAAACCTAGTTTATTAATCATATTTTTATAAACTATATTTTCTCAACTATCACCATCTATCATTACTTTGCATATCTTACCTCTTGAAGTACACCTTATTTGAAATATATTTGTTCACAACCATGAATCACCACCTTGTTTATTTTTCACATGTTATTTTCTTTGAGCAATCATTATTCTTCTCATCATTATATTTTTTCTAATATCTATTACTACAACTTTATAATTTTGGTCTTTTGTTTCAGCTTCAACTAAATTCTCTCTTGGGCCATCCTCTTGCCTCCTTTCTTAATATTGATAGTTTGGACACCCAAATGATCAATTTAATTCTTCTCCACATATGTAACAAACATAATACCTACATTTATTTGGAAACCATCCTCTAACACCACTATAGATTTGTCCTCTTTGAAATCCTCTTCTTCTATGCTAGTTTTGAAACCATTGTCTATTATCTTCTTATCTTTCTAGACCACATTATGATCATAATCTATTGGTATTAAATGAAACTTTGTTTTTATTAAATTCACCTCATTCCCTTATTTGAGAAGATTATCCTTTTTTTGGCCTAGTATATGTTCTTCTAAAATTATATCTATTTGGTTTTTCATTTGTGTTCAAAGCTAACTGATAAGATTCCTCTGTGAAAAGTATTTTATGCATGATTAATTCATCTTGAATAGAAAACTTAAAACCATTTACAACCCTTGCATTCATTTTCTCTTTTATCTCATCATGCTCCACTCATATGTAAATCTTGTTAAAATCATCTATATGCTCTTGCATATTATGATCTTTTGACCTCAAATTTTTAAATATTTATATAGGGTTTGTGCATAATGCATAGGAAGAAATTTATCCCTCATCTTATTTTCCATATTTTTCATTATTTAATCTTCTCTTTAGATTTTATCTATCTTTCTTTTTGTTGGTGGTCCCACTAAATCATTGCATGACCCTTCAATTTCATGCATGAAAACTTTACCTTCTTGTATTCTCTCATAGTTCTCCATTAAATTTTTTTTCTATGATATTCATATAATCTATCAAGTCTTATAGTTTTAAACTTCCACCATAAAATAGAATGTCAACCTTGGTTTTGTCACTCCTTCCTTCTAAATCTCTAACCATCCTCTCTTCCATTCATGTAAGCTATTTTTGTTGCTCATATTTCAAAATTCATTATTCATGATCTGTGTAATCTTTTACATCATATTATGCTCTCCCTTATCTTTGATTTGCAAAAATCTAGCTTAATTATTCTACTTGCCTCTATAGATGTTGCATAGTATAGTTCATTTGAGTGATTCCTCCTCATTCTCTCACCATATCTTACATGCCCAAAATTTGAACCTGCTCTAATACCAAATAATGAATAAAAATACTATGAAAATAAGAAAATTACTAATAGGAAAAGATTATAAACAATAACCAATGTTGATTCATATTGAATTAATTCAAATAACTATAAACCATGCATAAATAAGCCTCAACTCAGAATTGGAGTTAACATGAAAATTTTGGAACTCTAAAAAAATAAAACTTGACCTACTATTTTTATTAAACTTCACATACAAGTTTTCACATCTCTAAAAATATCCTAAAATAAATTAGACTCTGAAATTAACCTATCAGTGAATTTCAACTAAAGTTCAAGTCTAGTTATAAAAAATAGATCATTTCTAAATTTAGAAAAAATATGAAAATAAAATTAAATTGCAATTTCAGACCTTCATATGGTTGCATTTGGCCTCCAAAACATGTTGAAATTGTTCCATAACTGGAAGGGATGGTTATAGAAGTATTTAACTTTTTTATCTAGTCAGTTTGGCATGAAGATGGTCTCAAATGAAGATATGGATCAAAAGTTATGGCCTCAAAAAATTTGGCCTCTTTTTTTGTATCATTTAACATGTTTCATTATCCTTGGGTAAAATATTGTGTTATACTAGTTCCCCAATTCAAAATTTAAATATATATATATATATATATATACATATATATATATATATATATATACATATATATATATATATACATATATATATATATATATATATACATATATATATATATATATATATACATATATATATATATATATATATACATATATATATATATATATATATATATATATATATACATATATATATATATATATATATATATATATATATATATATATATACATATATATATATATATATATAAACCCTTGAAGGAGTTTAAGGACAATAATCATTAATATAAATGTTCAATAAAAAGTGCACATTCTTCTGAGCTATTTTTTCATTACAAAATCTAAAGTATTATAAGATACATTTATATTTTACATTACTGGATCAAGATTGGTCCTATGTTAAATATAAGCTATACTTGCATCTACATTGTTTGGAACACACTCACATTAAAGGCAAAAATACATCTAATGTTATCCCTATTCAGACTATTGGAAATGTAGGAATTTCTTAGATATAAGGGGTGTCTAAGGTTATCTCAACCCATCTCTTTAACACATCATCCACATTAAAATTTATCTTCAACTATAAAAATTATTTTTTCAATCAAGGATAAGGAATATATAAAATTTTATGTAGTTGTAATGTTTAGCTAATATAGAAAAGTAAACTATAGAAGTAGGCACACTAATCCTGGAAAAAATAATGTATCTCTTCCTTTAAATATGATTCTAGATATATAACATATTAATAGATGATAATGGATAATAAGTTATGTTTATATATAATATACCTATCATAATAAATCCTAGATTTGATTATACACAAATAGTCAAACTGCACTTGGTGGACATCAATGAAACCAGATTATAGAAACATAACTAGAAATAAGATAAAAGTTATCTATCACTTGATTGCTTCATATTTAATACATTTATCATATTAAATAAATAATAAATAGTATTTATTTTATATGGTCAAAAGTTTACATTGCTTAATGTTAATTATTACAATTATTTTCTATCTTATTAAGGCTTATTAATAAAAATAATGTAAACAAAAACCTTATGATAAATATACATCAATGAAGGGGATATCAAAAATAAAATTTGGAAATCAAACCTTAATGAAAAAATTTTAAACACAAATAAGAATGAAACCTAAAGTAAATAAATACATATAGGTTTTTATTCTTATGACTAAGATGGGTTTCTCCTAAATGTTTTCACTTATCTTTGATTTAGGTTATCTAAATAAGACAATCCATTGAAATTTAGATTACATAGGATATAGTATAAATTATACCAATCTAAATTTTAAATAACATTAATATTGATCTTAAAAATATATATAAATGATAAAATTATAAGAAAATTAGTTGGTTTACTATTTTTTATTATCATTATCTATGTGTAGTCATATGAAGGAATCTGAAATGCATCTATGATCATTTAGCTCATAAAACAAAGTATCATAATTTTATAAGATGATTTTACAAAGGCTCAGACACATGAAATGACTAGATATGTCCACTATCTACTATAATTATCTCTATATTTGTTTCAAGTCTATTCTACCATAGATAATTATACCTACCTATTAACATGTTTGATTATTAATTTACTACCCTCAATCATGTGTATAGATTGCTATTTTATCCTCCTTTGCTTGAAATCCCTATATCTACTTTAAACACTTGATTGAAAAAGAAAATGGGGTTATAAATATAGGTTTCACATTCTCAATCAAACCCTATTGAGTGGTTGATAATTTCTTACATTCCAATAAACTGAATAGGGTTCAAATCACACATAGTTTTCCCACCTAAGTATGTGTATGCTCAATAATGATATGCTAAAACGAAATTAATATTTTTATCTTTCAACACTTGAAAATATGCAAATTTGGCCTTTAATTAGGTGTTCCAACTTCTCTTATTGAATTTTCATTTGATTTATTTTTATATTTGAGTACTTTAGGATAGGTCCTAAAGGATGTACAAATAGATATATCAATATGAAAGTGGTTTTTTAAGTAGTGACCAAGTGAGACCTATATAGGAAAAAAATTATGATTGATATGAATAAATACATGAAAATTTGAGTAGTTTACCCCAATAAACAATGTGTGAAACTTGTGGTCTAACCCAATGGAGGGATATGAATTCAAAAGATAGTTTTTTGAGGAACCTTAGACACTACTGGTAACTTGAAGCATCTAACTATTGCTGAAACTTTATAAGAAGGAATAAATAGTGATCTAGAGTATGGTGTTACCTTTATTAGGATATTAAGTAATTAATGCACATATTATGGAGAATATCTATGTTAATGATAAAAATTGGTTGGATAAGATCATAAATATATGAATGTCTGGGAGAGAATGTAGGAAAGAGTAAAATGTATAGGCATAGGTCATGTATGCAAAATATAGTTCAACACTTATGTTTTCAAGTCTATAATAAAAAACATATATGTCCAAAAATATTTAAATGGAATATTCACATACCTAGACCCAGAAGCTCCCTATGGGGATCTTAATCTACCTAATCACTCTAAGATTAGTAATATGATATTATTAAATTATGATCACTAACCTAGTCTCTTTGATCTACATAAAATTAATAAAATGAGATAATTTTTAAAAACATTATGAGGAAATTATAAAAAGTGACTCATGTCATTATATCAAGGCTCTTAGTGTTGATATTATGTTGTCCAATTTCTAAAGCCAATAACCCATATACTAGTTGGAAAGAGATAAAGTTAGGCTATGGAATTAAACATATGTACCAACATATTATTTAAATTAATTTAAAAACTAGTGAGTAAATATTTAGAAAAACATAAAGGAAATAATAAGATTCATCCTCATTCTGAAAGTGGTAGTTGAGAGTAATTTCATGGGCACAATAAATCTATAATTAATAGAAAATAAGCTAACTTTTAGGTCTAAAAATCAATAAAACAGTGTGGAAAAACTTGTTCTAATTAGAAAAATATGTAAAACGATCCAATTATATAAAAAAAAATGGTCATGCAACACATTAAAGGAAACGTATGTGCCCCGATCCATAATTTTAAACATATTATATTTATGAAATAGGTTTAAAATTTTAGAGGGAAAAGTTTGAAAGTTAAAAATCTTCTCTAGTTTCATACTTAGCTATTAGTATTTTTCCCTAATTTGGATTAACTAGTTATACTAATCTAGCTAAGATTGAAACTATTAAGAATACTTTATTAATCCAATTTTTTATAATTTATATCATTTCACATACTTAATATAGAAATGAATATCTAATAAGGGGTAAGATAACTCTTAGATTATTTTTCATGTAGATACAAAGCCTTATTATCTAATTTTTATCCCTAATACTTTATCATTGTTATGTATATGACCTATATTTCCTTGTTTCATTTGGTTAGTTCTGATGGATTTAGTCAGTATTGACAGTTGATACTAAATTTTGTGGTTGTAATTGACCATGTGTTTAGTGGGTGTTTTTTATAATTAGAGTGATGCAAATACATATGTGATGTTTAGTTTTTCATTATATATTTATTGATTTTTGTAGTAATGCCTACATATTCAAACCCTAGTTATTTACAATTAATCTAATATAAAATGAGGGGTGGTTACATTAAAGGGTTGAGTTGGACTTATTTTGATCAATGCATGTTGAAATAACAAGCATTACACTACATTGCCAATATTCTAAAGGTGGATCAAATGAATTTATCTTGTTAATGTGCATGTGGGTGTGGGTGTGTGTGTGTGTGTGTGTGTGTGTGTGTGTGTGGGTGTGTGTGTGTGTGTGTGTGTGTGTGTGTGTGTGTGTGTGTGTGTGTGTGTGTGTGTGTGTGTGTGTGTGGGTGTGTGTGTGTGTTAAGTTGGTCATATTAGGATAAGGGTATCACATAGCCAAATATAAATAATAAGATAATCAGAAGATCAAGCAAAATGCACCACTAAGTGCTTAGTTTGTGGATTTTTATATACATTAAAATATGATTTAATGTATTATGAAACAATAATTTTAATGAATTTATATAATTAATTTAATATATAATTTTAGTGTAGCTAAAAATAATGGATAAAAAAGAATAGAGATTGTAATTTTGTGTTGGTGATATAGAATTTAGGGTTCTTTTTTGTTCCAATTTTGTTCTAGTTTTCCTACAAGATATGATACATGAAATTAGTTATATTTATATTAGATAAATAAAATATATTTGTAATGAAAACACATTATTCAAAGATAAAACTAAACATATATGTATTTTTATATTGTTTATTTCATATAATATGATCAAGCATTATGCTCCTATCATGAATAGTGGAGATGCATAGGGTTTAATAGTTTATCTAGTCATTATTGATAAGAAGAATGGACTTGTAATATTATTCATTTCATTATCAAGGGAAATGGACAAGCTTACAAGTGGTTTTTTGAATAACAGGTCCAAGATGAAATGAAAATTATATGTTGGGTTAAGGATTTATGTGTTAATCATCACTAAACCTTAACACATCACTAAAATCAATCAACCCCTATATATGGATTATATATTAAATTGTAATTTTTTCATCCATCTTGATCATGTTTGATCCATGTAAAAAAAGTTCATGATCAAAATGGTATGAAAAAATTTCATGCCTCCATTATGAACACATGTTTAATTGTGTATTTTCATTAAATGTAGAATAGTATGTATGATCTAAAGAGAATATATGTGCAAATAAGATAAATTTAAAGTGGAATTATAACCACTTATAATTAAACTATAAAATGTGTTATTGTGTGTGTGTGATCATGAATAAACATCATTTATTTTTAATATAAAAATGTGTACATGTGCATGAGTCAATATTATGCCTCATGAATATATAAGTGTGAATGAATGATTATCAAGTGCATTAAATATGTAAGTGTACATGAATAAGTGTCATTCCCCATTAATCTATAAGTATGCATGAATCAATATTAGGCCACTTGAATCTATAAGTGTGCATGAATCAGTATCATACCTTGTGAATCTATAGATAAATTCTTAGAACCTGTATCTCAAATGTATGCATATGTGAGGACCTATAATCTTGTAAAATTATGTGCATATACCCATTCATGTGCACTTAAGTTTGCATCAATATGTGCTGAAGTTCATATAAGTGAGTAAATATACATGAAATATACCCATGAAATATATCAATAAGTAAATATATGTAATGAAAATAAACCATTTCATATCTAAATAATTTATAATCATGCATAATGTGAAAACTTTGATCATCTAAATTATGTGTATTATTCCAATATATGATAATTTAAATAATGTATATTGTGCCAAATCTAAATCATGTCAGAATGTAATAATTTGAAAATTTATCATAATCCCTATGTATGCAACATTTTCATGTGAAGGATTTGACTATTAGATTAATTCAATAAAAAAATATGAGATTATATATGCTTGATGATTGGTAGAAGTTAATATGCTTGTTCGACTTAATTATTTTAAATGCCAATTATACAAATTTATATCTTTATATTATGAATGTCACATCTTTATATACAATAAGTAATATAGATATTGTATATATCATAAATTTTATCCTTAATTAATAGAGGATAATTTTTCAAAGACAACATATATTGTGAGTCAAAAGTGTTTACCCCATTTCAAAAAAATAGGTCCATGTTAGTGTCACATGAGTGTCTGTAACCTTTTGTAATATTATGGATTATCATTAATGTTTTTATAAAATTTATCATATGGGATAACATATTTCATGTGTTCCAATGTAATTGGTGGGGAGTGATTTCGATATATGGTACTATAGATATTGTGCATAAATTAATTTTAAAGTTGGATTAATATAGTCTGTAGTTGAAAATTCAACCATATAAATAGGTTGAGTTTTTATATTTTTAAAATTTTACACTGTTAATTATGAATTTTAAATCTAATACATCATCATAATTAACCATCATGATGTTTTTAGTCATATTTTTTATCACACACATACTTACCTACACACACAACTCAAGGCCCTGGTATGTATCATAATTTTAATTTTTTTAACAAAAACATTAAACTTTGAATTATTTCTTTTAATTTTGAATTTTTAGTTGGTTTTATACTTTTTAATAAAATTTATAGTATTTACATCCTAAGCATTTATTATTAGTACCATCATGAATGTGAAATAACTATCCTCTTTTATGATGATATTGATTGGAAAAATAAATTGTCTGTGATGTTAATGTTGGATAATATGGACTAAGTCTGATCGACTTTGAAATTTGACATTTATTTATTTGAATTAATATTTTCACATTTATTCACATTTTATTTGATAGTATCTAATATTAATTTTGGTTTTGTGTTTTCACTATTACATGCGAGGGAGTTCCAATATGGTCGATATATGAAGACCATAATTATGCTTAGTTTGGTTGATGTTGCCGTGTAGATATTAAATAGAGATTGAATTGCTCATGTGGACCATTGAGGGTGTATTATTTATGATATTAATTTCATGACCATTTTATATTTGTTTTAGTTGATATGTGAATTATTATACATGTACATTAATTCTTACCAAAGGTAAGATTACTATTACATTAGAATATATATGTTATAGTTTGAGGTTATTAGTGGTTAGTGAGATGGTCACAATGTAGGGAATAGTTAGGCAAGGATATGTTATATTTTTACATAGATATATTACTATACATGCCCTTAGGGATGATTTTAAGTCCCTTCACTTCACAATTTTACTTGATTATATCATTACTTCTAAGGCTATACGATGGTGGATATTTTGTTTTTGTTTACTTGTTTGCTTCATTGGCATGGATTAAATAATTATAGCTATTTATTATAGGATTCATTATTTTTTCATACTATTGAGGAGAGAGTCACAATATATTTTTGGAATAGAACCATGGTGGCCCATATATGTAGGGATCTTTACACATTCATATTGGAGTGTCACAATGGAGGCCTAAACATAATGACCTTATTATATGTATGAGACTATGACCACATTACTATTATTTTGCCTATTGGAGGACCTCACAATACTTGGTTCACCCTAAAAATTTGGTAGATAAATGGGACATGGAGAGATATAAGGGCATTATCAAGATAGTTTATCATGTGATACTTGATAAGATAATTCTTGTTGGTATAGTATTATGACTGTATCATGGTTTTGTTGATGGCTAGAGGATGTAGTGGAGTTATGCCACATACATGTTATAATTTGGTCTCATGACCAGTTGCTTAGAGTTGTAGAGATATTTTAGTTTTACATGATAGTTTGAAATACATCAAGTTTTGCCCCTATCCATATATATATATATATATATATATACCATGGCTATAATATCAACTCATAATCCTCGTGATATAATTAGACAAATTGGTATCTAATTAGAGCCATCAAATATAGTGGATGTGGATCCTCCAATTTTATCCATATATTTAGATGATTTTCAGTGTATAACTGGTGGTGGATAGGTGATAGATGGCTTAATCTCTTTTATATTTTTGTACATCTTATTATTTTGCCTCTAGTTTAGGTAAAATGTGATGGAGTAAGAGGAGGTGATGCAGGAGTAGGTCAAGATATCACATAGATGATTATAAATGATGATATATATATTTTTTTAGGTTACCATTAGTATATATATGTGCTTGAAATTATTTTAATTTTTTTAAATAAGTATTTTAATTTTTACTAGATCTCCAAATGGTCTAGGACAAAATCAGGGGCCTAGATCCCCAAGTGATCATCTATCACAAGTATCATATCTACCTACAAAATCTATAAATAGACCAATATTAGCAACAAATGACCAAAACCATCCTAAGAATACCATAAATGGCCACAAAAATCTTGATAATACCTTCAACAACCACATCCAACTTAATAATACCATCGATCAACCATAGTATCCCCATTAATACCAATGATCAACCACAACCAACCTATAATACCATTCTGATATTTGAACTTGGGTGGTGCTTGTAATAACCAAGTTAGTTTACCAACTCACCCACATGTAATTGGTAATTATTTTTTATTTTTTACTTATTATATAATTTTTTATTTTATAGGGTAAAAAACCAAGTGTTATAGGGATCCTATAACTAGGAAAGTATAATACATAAGTATGAACAGGCAAAACCAAGGCCGACCAACAAAAACTTTTACCTATTATATACAGAGTGGTAATATCTTGTGTATTTATTATGTAGGTGATGAGTACTGGTCTATGATAGTCGATGCATATATTTAGACCCAAACATGGGATATACCCTTTGATATATTTGGTAATATATTTTTTGGGAGGGTATACCATATATAGGGTGTTCATTCATGTATTTTTTTGTATATTATTTCCACTACTATTATTTCCTTTATTATAGTTGTAGGTGAGCAAGATGATCTTCAGGATGAGTTCAATAGATGACAAATGTTCATACCTAATATATATATATATATATATATATATATATATATATATATATATATATATATAGACACACACACACACACACACACACACACACACACATTGGATCATATATTTATTTACAAGTAATCACACATAGAAAAGGGATATTTTTTGGTTTTTATGATGTTTTTTTATATTATATAGGTCTCAATCACATGGGCATAAATTCAATAGTGGAGGCTCTACCTCTTGAATAAGTAGATGTAGTGATAATGATGATTTAAATGCCTTAGGGGATGTTTCCCATGTTATTGATTGAATCTCATTATATTTAAACATTTGGCCATAATATATGATTATCACAAATTCTTTTTCATCTCATGAGATGTAATCACTATTTTTTCATATGCTTACTAATTTTTTAAATTAATTATTATTTCTCTGATATCGCATGTTCTTAATAATTAATTTTATTAACTTATTTAAATTTTTATTATATTGGATTAGATTTATTTGATATGATATCGATGTATGTTATCTTGATACTTAGTATTAATTACCCCATCCATTATGTAATAATAAATTACTATAATCCTTTGGAACCTATTGTTGATCCTTTTCTATGATTAATTCAACAAATTTCTTTTCCTACTATTGATATTAAATACTATTGAATTTTGATTTCATTTCATCTATTGTATCCCAATTTAGATTTTTTGTCCATACTTAATTTAATTTTTATGTAATTTTATTTACATGATATTGTACTTTATCTATTGCAATTTTTCTTTCTCTAGTTTCTTTTCTTGGTAGAGCTTGAATGACCATTGGTTTTAGGCTGTTACTATATTAACATTGATAGGTATTATTATAATGTGAAATAGAATAATATATTATCCTAGTAACATCATCCATAGAATCTAATGAACCATTGGATCATTTTTATGAATGTCATGGTATATTTAAGTCTTTTTTAAATGAGTAGTAGAATTATATGGAGAATGGGATCATGTTGATCAAGTGTCAAATTTTATAGATATAATAACCTCTCTATCAAAAACATTTTAAATAATTTTTTATAATGTATAAAACTAATTTTCTCAATGTATATTAATTCCATGATAAGGTAGATACTAAATCTAAATTATATAGCACCTTAGTCTTGCATAATTGAAAAATACCTATCATGGTTGTACCCTTCATCTTTAAGACATTCCCATTTATGAGAGGCTCACATTAACTACATCATTTTTCCAAATTATTTATCTCATATTCTAAACATATGTTATTCTAATTACTAGGCCTTATATGTTATGCAAAATTATCTAAACCTGATCATTATCCTTATATACCAATTTTAGACATGTACCCATTTTCTATATTCTCAGACACTTGGATCATAGATAGACACCTACATCGATGTAGGAATCCATTTTCTAACTAAGTGTCTAGTCCCAAAAATTAATATAATTTTAAAATTTAATGTTTCCATATGGTTGGCCTGAGTTATTTAGTGAAAAATATTTTCCCAAAGGATTGGTATAAATACAAAAGAAATCCTCATTCATAACTCACTTATAAAATTCATGCCTCACATACAGAGCAACAAAGGACTATAAATCAAAATATAAAGTGAGAAAATATTTCATATTCATTCATATTTCCATATCATTCAAAAGAGTAGTATATTTATAGGTTTAAAGTACTAAAGGAGAAACCAATGAGTTATATTTGGTAAGTTAAAATCTACATCATTTTATGTACATTAATATCACATAATGTACCCTTATGCACACTCAATCCACATTTAGGGGATAAATACATAAGTATAGATCCCTCTTTAGAGTATAAACCATATAGGTAGTTCCCATTGATATAGGGGTCCTTTGGGCAACTTGATACCATGATCCCACTAACACATTTTTACCAAAGTCACTCCAAGGGAGAGGAAGCTAGGGTTAGATAATTTTAAAAAGAGTGACACATTGTGTGAATTATATGTATACATCATACTAAAATATAAATAAAACATTGAAGTATCTAGTTGGTCACATTTAGATACAGTCGATATTCTATACAAGATAATTGCATCTAGTTCAGACACTTGTATCGACACAACTATCTAGATTTAATGCAAGCATAAAAGGACACAAAATTAAAAAAATGTCTAAGATATGAGGACTATTCTAGGATCCTTATCCAATCTACTTCCATCATATTTTAGCCCAGATCAACATGTGCATATTAAACCAAGTACTCTCATTTTTAATTTATTGTAATATCAATAAATAGTTATACTTTATATTTTTGACATATCTCAATATTTAAACTTATAATATTATTCATTTTATTTTGATAATTAATTAGTCTACTATAAATGTGTTTATCACCCTTTTGCTTAATCATTTATATATTTTTAACAATATTTACCCTTGTATCATTAATTTAGAGTTAAACAGTTGGTGAACATAATCTATAAACTTTATTGTCACCTAAGTATTATATATTTTATGTTATTCACCTTTTTTCATAATATGTTTTTTACTTTATTTACTCCATAATTTATGATATAGTTTTTTTTCATCATTATGATTATGAAACTATCCAAATATCTATCAAAGAAGGAGTGAAAATTGATTATCATTATCTTTTTCCAAATTCACAAGAACATAATCTCAAATATATTAATGGTGTTAGATACCATACCTATAACCAAGTCCATGCCACCACCATGCCAAGACATAAGTTGAATAATTTAAAAAGAAAAAAAAAAAAAAAAGATTGTTCCTTCTTGTCATAGATCCACATTTGATTTATAGGGAAAAATATTCCATTGTATGATCATGAAAAATTTCACCAAATTCCCAATGACATCATGGCTGATATTCAAACTAATAAAAAATTTAATGTTAATTCAAATATATTGATTCAAACTCCCACACTTAAAACATTTACAAATAATATCCCCCTCATTAAGGGTGATTATTCTTCTCTTACTTCATTCGATATTGAACTTTTTAAAAAGTTAAATAAAGAAATCATGGAATATTCACCAAATAACATTAAGGCACGATGACTAAGGGTCCACTACAAACATAAAGTGCCAAAAAATCATAATTTTCCACAGAGTGAACTGTTACAAATATCAACCAAGCTTTATAAAAAATGTATTTTTGTTTTCCTAAAGGTTCATTCATGCAAAAATTTCTTCATATACCAAAATAAGTACCTTTACCAAAGACAACAAAATTTAAAATGTATATATCATTACCAAATGTGAATGAATTATCAAACAATAAGCCAAATTTTCCAAAATTCAAATATTCAATAACATCACCAACATATCCTAAATTTAGTGATTTTGAGATTGCACTTGTTATTTATGAGGATGATAATACTAATATGCCTAAATTAAAAAAGGATAGTGGATTAGAACCAATGATAAAATATGTTCAAAATACCACCATTTATAGTGATGATATCATGTACATGATGAGTTTTATTGAAGGGATTAAAATATAATTATATGTTCATAGATATATTTAATTCATACTCATGCATCAAAATAATCTTAACATCTATTCTTACAAATATAAAAGTATTATTCCATATATAAATGAGGAAGATGAATTACCAAATGAGCCCTATAATAAAATGTGTGGTATTCCTCACTAAATATGGGATATTTATAATCATTACTAAATATGGGACCAAAACAAGATGCATATCCATAATAAACAACTCAAGTTTCACAAATCAAAAAACATACATGCCAACAAAATTTAATAATAACATTTTTCATGGGCGGTGATTACTTTTGGCATAACCATATTGATCCTACAAAATCAAAATATAATTCAAATGTAATACATTTTCAACAATTTATATTTTATCGAAAAGATTTAAAACATAATAATACTAATTTACTGTGGTCCTAAAGTGATTCAAGAAATTGTTTGGGTTATGCCATAAAAATATAAATATGTATTCACAGTAGGATCCCCTTTGTTATAATATATGAATAGAAAATTTGACCAAAATAAACAAGGTATCTCTTTTTCTCATGAGGGAAAATTGATCTATATTCCACATGATAGTAATTGTTATTATACTTCACAAGTAAATCAAGAGGAGGAACATGACATACAAAGTTTTCACCAATAAAAACATATTTAAAATAAGTTAAATGATCCAACCTAAGGTTAAAACATCAAAACATTTTGAAAATACCAAAAAAAATCAAAAATTAAAAAAATATTCAGCATTTCCATATTTTATTAGCTCCTTGCAATCTATGTTATTGGTTCCATGTTGCTAGACAACAAATATTTTCATTTTATATATACACATATGTTTCATGCACTTTGTGAGTGTGATAAAAGCACACTCAGGCACATGATATATGCACATATGGATGTTGGGTCTTTTCTATACTCATGTCATCAACACATTCGGGGCATATGCTTCTTTGATCATGATACATATAACAACCCCTCAAGGTTAATTAGAATTAGGTTATTTTTTTTAACTCACCAAAAATTAAGTTTAATGATTCTAAGTAATAATGATATTTCACTAAATGCATAATTTAGGTAAACTAATATATTAACCAATAGCTTAATGATATGATTCATTTATTTAATGATTACTATATATATAAATACTTATTTACTTTCACAAGTATGACATATAGTAGTACTAATTTACCTAGAATAACAAATCCACCACTGCTAGTTTAAATATCATAATAGGTACATATATAAATAGACAAATATTATTGTTATTTAATTTAAAATAAAATACTAGAAGTTTATAATATTACATATTTGAATATTAGATTATAAATATACAATGTTTCACATAACATATGAGTTTAAATAAACTCATTAATATCCAAAAGTAATCATGAGTAAAGCCTCTGTTGATTGACTATTTTAAGGGGAAGGAGAGTATAATCTAAGTGATTTTACACACCAACCATGGAACATTGATCCCCTATACAATCTCCCAACAAGGGAATGCCCCTTCATTCATGGATGGGTAGATAGTGATAATACATAAATTAAGAAAGACAACTATAAACTTGTGTTGTAAGATAAATATCACATGCAACATATCAAAAATAAATATGTTCTAACATTATATCATGAATTACATTCAAACTAAATCAAAATGGTGAATTGACAATGTTAAAAATATAAACATTACTTTGGCCAAACTTTTAATATAGTTTTCTAGATCTCAAGATCAGTCAAATTCACACACATAACTCATTTGTATATCCTCTTATTTGTCTATTAGTGGCACTAAGTACGTAATGAATTCCATCTCACCTACTTGTTTAAAGTTATTAATACCATATTTATTTAACTATTAATAATAATTAATTCAAAATATTCAGGTACTAGATTTCCATATAAAAATGCCACAAACAAATTAATACAAAGAAATCATTAAATACCATATATTTCATCACATGCCTCAAAATGTTATAAATTAGCTAACTGACAACCTTTTATATATATTTTTTGATTTATTTAACATGTGAATAATAATAATAATAATCAATCTTCCATTTAAATAAAGGTCTTATGATTAAAATCCAACTTTCACTAAGTTTATATTTTATATAAAAATACTAATCAAGTACATATAGAAATTATTGTTTCCCAAATAGCCACTTAACAATCTATTAACATATCACAAGATCCTTATAATTTCTTATGTAATGAATAATAATTTTTACATTATAAATACCTAGCTGTAACTTATATTTAAATACTCATACAGTAACTACCAAGATACAAGTAATCATGCAAAATACATTAAATAGAATTTTAATTATGGTTAAGATTCATATACAAATATAAGAGTATACCAACTCATTAAAACATCAGATAGTATATAGACCTATTAAAACCTCAAATACCATATAGCTTCATACTCATATAGATGTAAAATAACTATATGTATACATACATACATATTAAATTACATAATTTGGGTTGAAAAAAATCCATCTAATCGATTCATTCAAAAGTATAGGTTTTATCAATGAACAAAATAATTATAGACATATAGTCACAATTTAATATGCAAATATAATTATCCATTGAAAAGACACAAAACCAAAAATATCATAAAAACCTCATAATAGCTACATGTTTTACACCATATTAATTAAGTTGGTCTCTAACTATTATGAAAATAAAATAATACTAATTCAAGAAATCATTTTAATTTAACAAAAATACAATCATGTATTCATTACAAATATATTCTAACAATAACCCATAATGTTCATATATGACTTTATCAAAACTGATAAAACTCATTTCCTAAATCAGCATTTGGTCCAAATTTATTTCCAAAAATCAATCAATAATATAACACTAATACATAGCTACAACTTGACCCTATTATTTTTCTATGTAATTCCATTTCCAAGTCAAATCGACTAAGATCTGAATCAAGTTTTAAATATAAAACTTACATATGGTAAGACCTAATAGTGAATTTACATCTTTCCCTCAGTGGATATTAAATTCCATATGCAACCAGACCCCTATTACCCATAATATTAAATTTAAAGCATCATAAAACAAACATGAAAGACTTGATATATACTAGTACATCCTATCTACCATTTTTTTAAAAGATTTCTCAAAATAAAAGTCTTTAATATTTTATTTTTCCATCTCAAAAATACAATGATATAATAAAACCCCAAATATTTTCTTTGAAATACATGATACATGCAGCCATAACTAGAAATGTTGGCTTATTTATATTTGGCCCTATGGTGGGTTAAACCCATCCATAAGTCTATTTACAAATAACCCCCCACCATGAATATATATTTTTATTTTAAAAACAACTTGTAATAAAATCCCTATATTGATTAATATAAATAATAAAACACAATATTTCATGAAAACCCTTTCAACCCTAATTTTAAAACACCCATGTTCCACAAACCTATTTCAAAATATCATAGAATACACCATGCACATAACCGTTTATGAATGGGTGGGGTTTATATGTGTTTGACCCTGTGGATGTGTCATACCCATCCTTAGGGTTGATTGCATATAACCCCTTTTAAAAAAAAAAATCTAAACAAAATTTCAAGAACACATTTTAAATAAACATCAACATTACCTAAAACATGTCAAATGATAAAACCATAATATAATTTTCAATAGACCCTACCTAAAATTGCTAAACAAGGAGTGAAAATTTAAATATCTTATTTTCCAAGCTCTCCTTAACCACCTTACCTCTTCTCCAAACCCTATTCATTCATACATCTCCATTTACTTCAAAATTTGCATGCCAAAACCCCCAAGAAAATCCCTTAAAATTAGCTTTTTAATAACAAATCTCTAGTTTTGCATTTATTTTCTAAAATTTTGGCATGGAAACTCACCATAACCTATCTAAATTATAGTTTACCAATATAAACTTAAGCATATAAAAACATGCAACTCCTAAAAGTCCATAGTGACTCCTAATAATGGCTTTAAATAGTCTAGAAATTTCATAGTTCAAAACCCTATACTCCTAGAATATACATATTAACATAATCATGTTAGCATCATAGTTTAAAAGGTTACCTTTGACCATAAAAAATTATTCTTTAATTAAAAACTATAACCTTTATCTAAATAAACATTATTTAGGGTTATCCATTGACACCTTATATTTCATATGCCTTTAAGTCAAATCATTTAATTAATTAAAACATCAAAGGTTTATATCATGATAATAATTTAAAACATAAAAAATTCCACCTATAAGCATCAAAAAATTTAATTTTCCATTGAATAAACATGCCACACATTCAAACCCTATGGTACTCAACATCTAAAACTGCACTGCATTTCAAATCAGTGCTAAGACAATAGAGTGAAAAAATCATACAAGCATCTCATCCATGAGTAGATCTTACAAATGCAATTATAATGACATATATTAATAACCAATAAAAAAACTTTACCAATCATGGAAATAATACATTACAAATAAACACATTATTAACATAATGCATGTTGCAAATACTATTTATTAACCAATCACAAACACATGTAGATTGATAACTAAGTGGTGTGTGCAGGGTTTTAGCTTCATTATATCATACCTTACTCATCTCCATCTACTCTAGACTCTCTAATTCAATCCTCCTTTAGGCATGGTCATGAGGGTGGACTCCATCCTGTATCTACTGTTAGGATTGTGGAGCTAAAAGCTTCACTGATGCAAACAGGAGAGGAGGTTGCTGAAGGTTGCTGAGTTGCAGAAGAAGTTGGGGTCGGTCTGATCAGCCGACGTCGGTGGGATAGCACAGAGAAGCAACCGACGTCGGTCATATATCAGCCGATGTCGGTCACCTCCAGGCGGACAGGGACCGGCGTCGGTCGCCTGTGTGGTTCGACTGCGAGCTATTTACGGGCAGTTAGCTAACGAACCAAGAGTTTGCATGATGAGTGCTAATTTTAGACTCATAGTTGTGGATCTAATTATTGTAATTAGATGTCTAATCACTGTTTGGATGAGATCTATATAATAGACTCATGGTTGTATTGGAAAAGTGTGCTAGGGAGTAAGAGAGCATAATTATAAGCTCCTTCTGTGTGTGAGGTAGAGCTATGGTGCGTTCCTCCTAGTGCCACAGTACCAGGTGTGTTGGTGCTGGATTGGAGAGCCAGCTGGGTTCTTCAAGAGTGTAGGATCTTGGTCACAGGTGCATGGCCTATATAGGAGATCTACATGGTAAGTAAGATCGTTGATCTGCAGGTGTATGTGTGTGCAAGGTCAAGGTTCACAGGTGATTAGAACCATTGCTTGATTTGCAGGTGTGCAAGGTCATACAGACAGCAACACTACAGGGAGCAGTATCAGGCAGGATCTACTTGGAGTACAGGTGTGTACTCGGATAGAGCAAGAGGAAGGCAAGGGAGTTCCTTCCATAAGTATGGTCTGTTGAATTGCAGGTTGTTGCAGATTCATGGGAGATCTACTTGAAGTACCTTGAGTACTTTTGGAGCACGTGGAGTGCTTGTGGAGTGCGTGGAGCACTTGTGGTGTGCGTGGAACACGGGAGGTGAACACTAACTCTGTATTTGAGTTGGGTGTTGGGACCTGTGAGAGGGAGAGCTTTGGGGAGAAGAATTACTGTTCACTTGAGGTGTGGGAAACCTCTGTAAGGTGGTGGAGAAGAAGTGGCATCTTCTTTATTGTATTCTTTTCTGTATAAAGTGTTAATACAATTTGGTATTGTCTCTCATATGCTGTGTTATTCTGAATTCTAGTTACTTGGTGAATCTGGTTAATTTCTGCATATTAAGTTGCTTGGTATTAGTAATCAAATTGTGTGCTTCCGGTGTACATCCTCCCAACAAGTGGTATCAGAGCCTTGGTTGTAGGTTCTTGAGCTTGATACCAACAGGTGGTATCTGAGCTGAGGTTGGAGGAAGCAGGTTTTGTGTTTGGTTACAGGGCACTCTCAGGGGCTTCTGATCGAGTGGGAGTAGAGCAACAGCAGATCAAAGTAAACTAAGAATGGAGGAGTTGAAAAGCACAGATGGTCACTCACGGTCGTATGGAAAGAAAGAGCAGGTAAAAGATTATTGTTGGTTGGTAACAGATCAGCATGAAGAAACTAAAGATACAGATGTAGCAGGTATTGTTGCACAGGATGTGTTTACAGGTTTCTTGGATAAAGTGGAATCTTGGATAAAAGATTCGGTTGCCTCTTTCCATGCAGTTCCAGGTAGAGGAGCTGGTAAGCCTTGTCAGATTGTTGGCAAAGGCAAAGTGAAGCTGAAATTGCAGGCGGCCAACACACAGGTGTTGATGAAGGTCATGCAGGTCCCAGGTTTGGAGATATGGCTAATTTCTTCAGAAAGATTGGGTGATGAGAGATGCACAAGAACTCTCACAGCGGATGCACTTGAATTAGCTGGTGGTAAGAAAATAGGTATCCTTTATCTACTTGTTTATATTACTGATTCTTCTTTTGTTGCGGAGACGTGGCTTCGTAGGCTTGGTCACATGAGCAGGAAGGAGATGCATGTTCTTAAGCGGAAGACAGATATATTTGATAGGCTTAAGAACTGGAAAGCCTTGGTGTTTATGGAGGAGATGGCGGACAGAACCCAGTGGATGTGGCTGGATACTTCTGAGCAGGGCAGTTTGGACATGTGTTTTGATTCAAAGAAGCTCGCGGGTAAAAATTCATCACTCACAGGCGAACACAGGTACCGATGTCGGTCAGGAGGAACCGGCGTCGAACAGACAGGTGCCGATGTCGGTCATGTGCAGACCGAAGCCGGTGATGTCGGGTAGGGTAAGACCGACGTCGGTTAGGAGAACCGACGTCGGCAGCAGGTAAGACCGATGTCGGTTATCAGGACCGACGTCGGCAGCAGGGACACCAGCGCAGGCAGGTTGGTAGTCAGGTACAGACGCATGGAACCGACGTCGGTCAGATGCAGACTGTGGAGTGATCGAGGTCGGTTACTGTAACGAATTTTGGGTGGACAGCACGCTGTCAAGGAGTCTCAAACACCCATACGGAGGACTGAAGGCGTAAGTAGGCCCTCAAATTCGTTGTTCCTCTTCTTCATACTTGTTGCTGATTGTAGAGCAGGAAGGATCCAGGATACAGGTGTGAGCTTGGCATGGATGAGGATGTGATTCCTTGGAGGAGAACCAGACAGGTGTGTTTTGGTAGAGATGCCAGCAGGTATAAAAGCACAGAGACGAATGGATACCTTAGTAGAAGAATGGAGAGAACGGATACATGAGACGAAAGACCAGGTATATGGTCTTGTGGAGCTACAGGACAGTGGTACAGGTTTTGACAGGTGGAGGACGAAGCATGGCTTCAGTCAGTGTCAAGTAACTACTGTGTTTTGTCTTACCAGGGGGATGATGAGTCGCGACATCATTCTATAGCTGTATGTGGATAGTATGCTAGCTAGCAGGGGTGTACATACAGGGTTTTGCTGAGCTAAGGGTAAGATTAGTTCAGTGGCATGTCATGAGGAGTTTGGAGCAGCGGAATTCTTTGGCATGGGAGGCATGGAGATCACAGGTTGATTTTGTCTCGAGTGGGAGCTGATGTGAATCAGGTGTTGGTGAGGTTCGGGATACAGAGCCGGAGCACACTAAGGGCTGGACAGGTACAGTGTCCGAAATCACATGAGGTCTGGTATAGACCTGAGTATTCCCATGCAGTGGGAGCTGTCAGAGAGTTAGGAGCCAATTCGGGGAAGTGAGTTCTCAGGTTTTTCTGAGAGGGACCGGCAGCAGGTGTTGCTATGCAGGGTCAGGACTTCACTACATGTATTTGTAGGTTCGGATGTGGCAGGTTACTCGGATGACAGGTGGTACATCACAGGTTGTGTGGTGGGTTGTCTTCAGGTGGGAGCTTGAAGAGGGATACAAACCAGGAAACAGATTAGACAGAGTACAGGTACAGGTACAGTGCAGCTGTTTATCTCCAAGTGGGAGATTGTTAGGATTGTGGAGCTAAAAGCTTCACTGATGCAAATAGGAGAGGAGGTTGCTGAAGGTTGCTGAGTTACAGAAGAAGTTGGGGTCGGTCTGATCAGCCGACGTCGGCGGGATAGCACAGAGAAGCAACCGACTTCGGTCATATATCGGCCGACGTCGGTCACCTCCAGGCGGACAGGGACCGGCGTCGGTCGCCTGTGTGGTTCGACTGCGAGCTATTTACGGGCAGTTAGCTAACGAACCAAGAGTTTGCATGATGAGTGCTAATTTTAGACTCATAGCTGCGGATCTAATTATTGTAATTAGATGTCTAATCACTGTTTGGATGAGATCTATATAATAGACTCATGGTTGTATTGGAAAAGTGTGCTAGGGAGTAAGAGAGCATAATTATAAGCTCCTTCTGTGTGTGAGGTAGAGCTATGGTGCGTTCCTCCTAGTGCCACAGTACCAGGTGTGTTGGTGCTGGATTGGAGAGCCAGCTGGGTTCTTCAAGAGTGTAGGATCTTGGTCACAGGTGCATGGCCTATATAGGAGATCTACATGGTAAGTAAGATCATTGATCTGCAGGTGTATGTGTGTGCAAGGTCGAGGTTCATAGGTGATTAGAACCATTGCTTGATTTGCAGGTGTGCAAGGTCATACAGACAGCAACACTACAGGGAGCAGTATCAGGCAGGATCTACTTGGAGTACAGGTGTGTACTCGGATAGAGCAAGAGGAAGGCAAGGGAGTTCCTTCCATAAGTATGGTCTGTTGAATTGCAGGTTGTTGCAGATTCATGGGAGATCTACTTGAAGTACCTTGAGTACTTGTGGAGCACGTGGAGTGCTTGTGGAGTGCGTGGAGCACTTGTGGTGTGCGTGGAGCACGGGAGGTGAACACCAACTCTGTATTTGAGTTGGGTGTTGGGACCTGTGAGAGGGAGAGCTTTGGGGAGAAGAATTACTGTTCACTTGAGGTGTGGGAAACCTCTGTAAGGTGGTGGAGAAGAAGTGGCATCTTCTTTATTGTATTCTTTTCTGTATAAAGTGTTAATACAATTTGGTATTGTCTCTCATATGCTGTGTTATTCTGAATTCTAGTTACTTGGTGAATCTGGTTAATTTCCGCATATTAAGTTGCTTGGTATTAGTAATCAAATTGTGTGCTTCCGGTGTACATCCTCCCAACATCTACCTTAGTGTAATAAATAGTAGTTAGATCTTATCACAAAATAACCATAATAAACTATTGTAACTAAATAAACTAAATATTCAAAATCATATTGTACCATAAACAAAACATTAAAAACTAAAAACAAGTTGATAACATGGTTAAAAGTAATAAATAATGTCCTTAAATTATCATTTTACTAATCCATCCATTTAGCATAATGAATTAACCAATCATTAACAAAAAAATCTAGAAATTAATAGATTAATGTGTCTCAAGTAAATTAGGATGTAACATTGATCTATGGTATAATAATCAAGAAGGGGTGAATAAATGAGCCCATATAGTTCAATTTAAATGCTAATCCTTACAAACTATTAAAAAATCATCATAGATCAACTTGATCAAGAAACATTAACAAGAGAGCTCATTCATTCAATGCATACACAAGATCAAACACACAATACATAGTTCCTATGGGAAACCCTCATGGGGAATAAAACCCACTCTCAAGCCTAAAAAACATGGAATAATTATCCTATAATAGATTACAAACAAGAGATTGGTCAATTTATTTAGACCAAAAACCTTGTTAAAGTCCTCCTGACCAAAGGCCTTTAGTGAAACACCTGTTTCACAAGGAGAACCTGGCTCTAAGGAAGATCAAGTCCTTTAGAAACTCATTTGAAGTGAACACCTCCACCTTATAACTTATGTATTCAACACTTGATGATGGATATATGATTATCTAATCCCTACATAAACTACCTCTCTATCTCATACATACCTCTCACATATGCATGCCATAATCTCTCTCCTTCACTCAAATTGTCCTCATATGCACACTCAAACCTCTTCACATATCCTCAAACTATAAGAGAAATATTATACTATAAAAATTATGACCTACATGTCATACACTTAGTCTTCACTCTAATTTTCACATCAACCAATCCACAAGTCACAGTTACGCTCCTTATTCCTTCACAGAGTCTTCTAACAGAAACCTTCTACAAGTAAAGAAACCATCACATTTGGTTTCACTATATATACAAATTTCATGATTATCAACAAATTTATTAGACATTAGGCATGCCTTAGGCCTCAAAGATTCTAACATACAAAGACGCATCTCAACACAATCCACATATGTTTTCTAATAAACTATGGGTCACCCTTACATAACTACACCTTTTGATTAGACCTTTTTAGCTCTTACAAGTATCGTGAAGACCTATTCACCCATTTAGCACCTTATCAAGAAAACTAAGAACATAGGAACACTTTAAAACTTCATATACCCATGAAAGATGATATATAGGTCTCTTTTAAGTTCCAACATCCATCATATCACTCTTTTGCTAACCCCCAATTAGCTTAAACACTTATCTGTACACACAATCATTATGAATGAAAATACAGTCAACTTCTAACCATTTTTTCATAATACATATGATTGTTAAACACTTAATAATGAACACAGATGGTCCTCATGGATTATAAAACACTCATTAATATCTAATTCATTAAGATATATCAAAACAACATCAAAACAATCTTGAACAATATTATTAGGTCACTTGCAGGACATACATGAAAACATAGTCAAATTTTAACATTCATAACTTTTTCTATAGACACTTTCAAACCTTAAAATTTATATTCAAATATTTATCTTGGAGTCCTATACAATTTTTATTTTTACACCATGAGCAAATTCTACATATCTCGAAAGATATGACCTGAAAAGTATACATTGGATTTTCCTTTGCTATATTCAAATGCAAATGGTCAAGTTAAACCTCGGTCACTTTAATCACATATCCTATCCTCACATCTTCAGATTAAACACAAAACATAGATATTATTCAAAATTTAACTCATAGTTCACTAATTACCAAATTTTAGACTTTGAATTAGTTGATCTTATCTCGTACAATTTGGAAACTTTCACCTCATATGCTCCGTTGATCTCTTCAAGATTGTATTTGCTTTAGCCATGCTAAAAAACTACCACTTTGACCTATTGACTTTAATACACACCATTGACTTTAATATGAACCATTAATATTCACCATTGATCTTATTAATAATCTTGGTCTTTACCTTTTCTCAATGTTAAACTTTGAACACTTGTCCTCGTCTTGCTACTTCCTGACACCTTGGAACAAACACGATACATTGATCCTTTTGTAAGGAGATCAATCTTTACTCAATTTAAGAATCAAAAACTTTGACCCATTTGAATTACTATGAACCATATATCTATATGTATGAACTCATGTGACCAATTAGATATCCATCTAGTCCTAATCTTTAACAACAAGCAAAAATGACTAAGTATGGGGACCATTGCTTATTTGCTTGGAAAGCCATCTTTGGACTTCAATAACTTTTAGTGCGCTTAGATGCATGATCTAAAATTTGGAACATATGATCTCTTCATATAATAAAATAGAACCTTATATCATTATTATCCTATAACCCTTATGCATGTGAGATATAACACCATTAATTGTCTCATTCATATTTTTCTACCACAAAGATAATTATTCCTAGAACTACCTAAAAGGCCAACTTTGCACATGCATATCTTTTGATGTGCTTCATCACATGACCTAAAACTTAGCACATATAAAATATAAAATAAAATAAACCCACATGATCAACTCATTTTGAAACTAACACACGTGTGAAATATGACTGCATCAAAATGCCTATTTCTCTTTTCTTGACACATTGCATGTTTGGCTAAGTATGGGAAAACACTGTCAAACTACTTGGGAGCCCAACTTTATACCTACATATCTTACATTTCACTTTGTAAAATGACCTAACATTTAGTTCATATAAACTAGGCATAGATATTATCACAACCATATGAACAACTTCCCCTGACTCATCCACACATGGTAATGGTGACATCAACAAACTGCCTACTCATATTTTTTGCCATTGGACCCAAATTGTCTAGATGAAAACTATGGATTACTAGATGAATTTCACTCATGAACACAAGAACTCAAAGAATAAAATACATATTATGCGACCTCATACACATCCTTAAATCACCATAATCATCCTTGAACATCTCTACCCATGCCAAAACTGAAGATCAACCAAGCTTTCTTCAAGCATACTAGGACAATCACATTGCACACTTTGTCATTGTCACTTACACTTTCAAGGCACTTCATCTAATCACCTAGACACCTCCATGACATCATCATGACATAATTAACAACTCTATAACAAACATCCTATGTTATATTATTCTATAATCACTTTCTATTATCATGTTTGAGTTTATGTACTTACACATGCCTTTTTCCATGCTCATATCACTCATAGTGTGCTTGATATGCTATGAAATTAATGTTGTTTTTCAACACATAGATCCAAGGAATAATATGATATGCTTATTCTAGTTTATAAAATTATAATATTAGTATTTATCATTTATTTAATATTAGTTTATTTTCATAACTTTATGTAACTTTGTAATGTTTTGAAGCATTTAAATTAAAATATTATAGTTTTATTTTATTCATCATCTGAAATTATTTGTGAATGTTTTATTTGATGACAATTTTAAAATTAATTATCTCTTACCGCTCGTTCTAGAATGATTGATTCGAACTTTTAGTATTTGTTTTATGGTTTCATTCTTTTGAATTGGTATTGGATCATCTATTTTGATGCATCGCCTTTGTTTTATTTGTTATTTTTAATTTATTTTTACTCTCTTTATCTCCAAACAAAACAAAGGGAAATTGGGTTAATTCAAAAGTTACTTTGATTAAAATTATCAAAGTTTAACATTGTAATACTCTAATTATAGTGTATAGTTAGACATTTTTTTTTACACTAACAATATTTATATACTTAAAAATTTAGATTGATTTATGATTATCTGAATTCTTCTTATCTCAATGCTTTACACATGTCAATTTATTATATACTATAATTTTGAATATGACCTTATAATTATGAAAGTATTTTCTAATTAACTATATTTTATAAGTTCACTTTATTTTATTATCTTCCCTGTTTTCACACTGTGAACATATAATAATTATTTCTAGATATATATAAAAATTAGAATTTATTTTAAATTTTTTATTATTATCACACAAAAAATTATTTAACAATTAAATATAATTTTAATTGTTTTGAATCTAATTAAATTGAATTAGATGTTACATGGATAAATGTATTTAGAATTTGGAAACCCACTTTCCCATCAAACCCCATCAACAATTACGAAATAACCATTCAACAATAAAGAGTTAAAAGGATAAAATTAAACACTCCACTTTCCATAAGATTTGGTGTAAGTAGCTCCGTCGATTGTCTATTTCATAAGTCAAAGTGGAACCATCAATCATCTTGATATGGTTAAATGGCAACTTAATTCTCTCTAATAGATTTTTTTCGTTCGCGATAATATCAACTTCCCTTTCATTAGGTGTATTTTTCCGTAAGGAATGGAAAAATTGTTTGACGATTAAATACGACGTGTGTTTGACAAATGTGACCGGTATTGACTATTATTATTATTATTATTATTATTACTTTTACTATGGGTTTAATGGATATTTTAATTGAAAATTGTTATGTGGAGAAATGGGGACATTACAACCCAACGGTTAAAGATTTTATAGAGCTTCAAAGTCTCAAATCGATGAAAAAATTTTGTCATAGAGGAAAGAAGATATTTTTCTTCGATAATAATGATTTTGGATTTTCCAAATTTTTTAAGTGTAATATTATTTTATTTAATTATATATCTGATTTTATCATAAATAATTATGTCGTAAATGGTTTGAACATATTTTTTTTTAATAGATTATTTTGTTGGAAGAATTCTATTTAAAAGTATATTGAATCCTTGGATTCAATTTACTTAGATGAAATATGGCATTAAATTAGAAGGCATTCAAAATATGAGAAAAGTTTTTTTTTAAATTTCACTTTTCGGACTTAATTCATACAAAACTTATTTTGAATAAGTCCTATACTTAGTATATCCATAGCTTGTTTATGATTATATCGCCTCGAACACATGATTTTGTTGTTTTTGAACATACAACCAACCCTTAGGTCCAATTCCCAAGAATTAATTTACCTTACTAACATTTTATTAGCCAAATAATAGCAACCATTGACCATGTTATAAGTTAAGATCCCCCTAAATTCTATTTGTATTGTCTTATAAGTTAAGATCCCCCCAAATTCTATTTGGATTGTCCCCAAAAATGATTTTGTGTAGATGTTGACCTCTCCCATGACCCTAAGGATTTTGTTCAAATTCAATTGGGTGATGTCCGTCATTCACATAATTTTATACATTAGTTTGTCCAATACATGTTTTCAATGTCAATCTACTAAGCATAAAATCACAGATTGCTCATTATTTGCTTCTGGCACTAAATCCATGATAAGCCCATCTTGTGAAACCCCTAAGACCAATGGTGAAGATGGGTGGACCTAAATTGGAAGGCATAAGAATGGCCATAATAAAGGTCTTGCTACTTACCCAAATGTTGGAATAACCACCCAAAAAAATCAATATATCATCTTTGACATCAAATCCTTAGTTCATGTTGGATCTAAAGTTGTAGGACAAGTTGCCCAACCTTCTAGGGAGCTCATTCATAATCAAGTTGAAACATCAACACAGGGATAAAAATCTCAATCTTTCAATACACCTCTCATTACAAAAGTTTTATCAGTTTTTCAAACTTCATCTCATGCTCAATCTCAAGATTCACACTTGAATTTTTGCCATGATTTTACAAGTTAGGTGTCATCTTGATGTTCTTGCTATCTTAATCGTTATTTTGAGGACAGAGAGTTTGTTTTGAAACCTCAAAAGTTGTTTCAACTTAATGATATAATGCAATCAAACCAAAGAAAAAATCTTTAGAAAAAATTTGGTGCCCTAGAGGGTTTAAGTTCTAAAGATATGTCTCTTGATGCACAGGATCCATGAATTTCTTCTCATGGAACATAAAAAAGTCTCACAAACTCAAACCGGAAGTATATTTTCTAAGATATTTAGATCCAATTTCTAGAAATGGACACTCTGTCTACAATAAGTTAAGGTGAGGGTAATTTTTCTTATAGTTGTCATCAAAGTAAAATGGCTTGATAGTTTATTCATGAATAGAAAACATGTCTCTAAGTGTGGAGGCATGTTAGCATTTATTTCTTTAGAATGGTTATACCATTACGTGGATCATGTATGTGACTCCTCAAACAGTGTTCTTTGGATGTTATTAATTATGTATAAGTGATCTTTTAGTTTTATTAATTTTTATGCATGTAATGACATGATGATAAGGGTGGCTTTTTGTAGTGGATTGTTAATGATTTTCAAGATATGAATAAGGCTATGTGTGGGGAATTTAATATGATTAAATATCCAACCAAAAATCTCATCCACCTCCCTATATAAAGGACATCTAGTCATTGAGATGTCTGGTTATATATGCATAATAAATTTGGATTTTATTACCTCATTTTTCTTGAGATCTTATGAATGTCGTATGGCACATGTGAAAAAACCTCTGCCATGGAACTAACAAGGGTTTAAAGTGGTTTGATAGAGCCATGATCTCTAGCAACCATATTTATAATTTAATAACTATTTTTTATTTCAAGTGCAGATATTATAGGACTCTGTCCTTTATGATCAGTTGCCCATTCACTTTTGCATTAATTGGTAATTTAAGCATCCAAAAATTCAAAAAATGTAATTTTTTATTAATAATTCACTTTTGAAACATGGGTCCACATTGGCACACATACGAAAGTATGAAAACTTATACCTTGGCCTTTATGATCCCCTAGTTGGATTGAATGGTGAACTAATGCTCTCATACGCACTACTAGTTTTATTCAAATCTATGGGCATCAACTAGTATGCATCAACAAGTACTCATACTTTACCACCACCTCGAAGTTGATTTGTGCAGTGGCCATTCTATAGGAGGCTCCTTTACATGAACCTTTACAACTATAAGTAGAAGTGCTTCATCAATGCATTCATATTGTAAATGCCTATAATGTGTGAGGTGCATAGATCAAAACCAAACTTCATTGGCTTAAATTTAGGTTACAAAGTATCTAAAGAGTTCTTCAAAATGCTTAAGGCCACACATGTAAATCATCAAATCAAATCAATTAAAAAATCAAACCAAAGTCTAACTAAGGTGCCAAATATGGTTTAATATTTTTGTTGTCATCATCAATAAGTGTCTAAATCTCAAGAACCATCCCATGAATAATAAAAATCACTTATGCAATACCTTGTAATTATACCTTCAAAACTCACTCAATCCCAATGAGTTTCCTAACATCTCTCTATTAAGGATCTATATGAAGCTATAATACAAGGGGGAAATGATAAAGTTATAGGTTTTAATGTTCTTTCTTACAAAATTTACAAAGTTTTATGGGATAATGTATGAGAATACCTTTCCAAGTATATTATGGATCATTCAAATCTAAGTCTCTTGGCCAACTTATAAACAAATGACATATCAATTTCATACCTAAGATGGAAGATCTAGAGCTAATATGAAACTTGCATCCCATCACCTTGCTCAAAGTTTTAGATAAAATCATAGCCAAACCTCTCATGCTACACATTATCCATCTCCTACCATTAATTTTTAGTCCCTAACAAGATAGCTTTATTCAAAATAGATACATTATTGATGACATCAATATAGTTTTAGAAATCATGGAGTGGATTTGTAGGTCTAATCAACAAGAATTTTTCATTAATATGGACTTTGAGAAAGCATATGATCACTTTGAGTATCCCCTCATCTTGGGTATGTTAACAACCTTAGGATTTGGTCTTAATTTTCTACATTCAATTCATGATGAGGAACCTAGGGGTATAATTTAGTCTATTGTTTGATTTCCCCATATTATAATAAGAAGTAATCATTTTTCACTCTCACTAACCATTTCTTAGATTCTCTCATAGTTGGTTAGGAGGAGAGAGGTAATCCTTCATTTCAAGGAATATAGTTTTATATATAATTAGGCTTGTTCTTTTCTAATTATGTGCATTATATTTGTTAGGAATCACTTTTTAGTTGTTATGAATGTAGGTAAGAATTGGTTTTGGTGGTTTCCTTGATTGTAGGACATAAGGAATCCTATAAGAAGACTTGTAATTATTATTTCTAGTTAATAAACTTTGGAGTGTGAAATATTGAAGGAGACTTTGTCACACATTATTTTTGTGAAATTTTCCTTGATTATCATATAATGTACCTAAAGAGATGATATTATGATATATATTGGTAGGTAGAAATGTCAACATGTGGCACACATCCTCTTAGTGGGTATATTATATGGAGTCATATGAGTAAATTTTAGTATTTGTTATAATAGGAAATACATGGGGCTACATTTAAATTAGTGATATACCCATCCATATGGGTAAATTTTCATATTTTTTATATTGGGCAATGAGTGGACCTATAGTGAGATTAATGATATGCCCATCCATATGGGTAACTTGTGGTATTTACTATATTATGAAATGGGTGGACATACATTGAGATTAGTGATCTACCCATCTATTATTGTAATAGGGTCTATATAAAGAAGGGCATAGCATTGTGGATTACAAAAAGGAGAAATGTTGTAATTAGAGTGTATGCTCTAGTAAGGAAGTTTTCCCCTTGAAGAGATAGTGGAGTATGGTGTTCTTATACCTTAAGGGTATTCATTCTGTTTTGAATATATTTCATATTTAAGCATCATGGCCCACCAAATATATTTTATGTATTGATATTATTATATTTATGTACATTTATAGTATTATATGTGAGGTCATTAACATATTTTATTAAAGAGATTTCTAGATCAAATGGGATTTTTTTTTGAAATATTGCATAATTATTTTCAAAAAATAAGTGCCTACATAGCAGAAGGTTGTTCTCTTCACAAAAGTATTTAATTTAGACCATTTTTTCATGGATGGAAAGAAGACTTTGAGAGATTTTTGAAAGTATGTTATAATAATTTTTTGGATCAGTATTGTGGGATTTATGGTGATATGAAGTTGAACCTACGTATATGATTTTATATGAATTTTATAGCTCACGACCCTGGAAAAAAGCATATATTTTATTATGGGTGAGAAAATAAAGTGTTTTTTATTGCATTTAAAAGGAAAAATTTAGATTTACTTGTTTACATGATTTTGTTTTCAGATCAGTTTTATAAAGGTAATAAAAAATTATTTTAAAAAATGTTGAAGTTAAAAGAGTTTGGGGAAGAAATGTTCAAATAAATGGCAAAAGTAATTGATACCTAATTTTAAAGATTAATTATCAGTATAGTTGTAACATGCAAATAGGAAAAAGAAAAAGAGACATGGATAGATTTGAAAGATAACAATAGTACATGGTATGAGGATTTATTTCACTTGCATTAGAGTGATTTACTTGATCTTCTCTTGAAAGATTCTTCCATACATAAGGCATAAAATGATTTTATTCTTACTTTGAATGATTCAAAGTTATCAAAAAAGGTTCTTCCAGTTGTTGTCAATGATTTTACACAAGTGTTCCTCCCTTCATTATACAATTTTGATCACATATTTATAGTTGATGATATTTAATTGGTTGATCCTTTCATATATTTATATGCTAATTTTAACAATCAACCTCAAGTTTGATTTATTGAATTTATTATGTTCATCAAAATGTTGTTGTATATGATCATATCTAATCAAAGGAATAAGAAGTAGTAGAAGAAGAGGATTTATGGACATTCCTCTATTTGGTCCTCAAGCTTTGAATAAAATCATTTAACCCTAAATTGGATTGAGAAATCATAACTTGGTGTTAATAGGGTTAAAAATATAGAAATGACAATGCACCAAGGTGATAATCGGATTTGTAATAGGCCAATTAAATTCTAAACTTAGATATAAACATACATTAAATTTATTATACTAAGAATAGGTTAAATATATAAAATACAACTAAGTTATGTATGTAAATGACAAAGAAGTGATATACTTAGGTGGATTTGATGCTAAGATAGTATTGGATCTGTAATAGGCAAAAAACAAGCTAGAATTTGCATATGAGTATTTGACAATATACTAATTTCTCTTATATGATACATAATAGTTTCATCAAGTACACAAATATATGAATCATTCAAGCTGTGGCAATATACTAGTCAAAAACTATACAATAGACTCACATCCCAATGCATTTATATACATATGATATCTATGCACACACCCTTGTACATATTAGTACACCCACAATACATAATATACCTAGGTTTATAATAGATCAATACACATTATACTAATCGATAATTCTCAATAGGTATGAATAGACCATGCTACAATTTACTCATTATTAATAATACATATAGCCCGTAAGTCTACTAAACCACTACCCACTAAATCAAATTTTAGTATCCTTAGACCATTTATATATAGCAAGTAATAACATCTTAGTGTATTTAAAAATGTATTTATTTGGGTATGTATGGTTTTGAAGGATAATAAAACACATACCTTATATATAGTTTCTACGTCATATGTAAATCCTCATAATTAGTTATATTGCACAACTTGTCCCCTGATATATCATAATTAGTTAGATAATAAATCCAATTATCTATATACATGTATTTCTCTCTTTTTTTGAATATCCACTTGTATTATATAGTGAAATACAAAGTGCAAGAGGTATATATGATGAAATACACAGTGCAAGGGGTATATATATTAACTCAGCTTAATTTATAGCTGCATCATATATCATAATATACATGGTGCATATTTTCATCCTATTTTCAAGTAAGTAATCACTATGCAAGTATGTAATATGAAAAACACAGTGTATTAAATTTAATCAATGCAAAAGGTTCAAGGAAAGAGTAGGGACATTGTATTAACATTTATATTAGGTGATTTGCCATTGTGGAGCTTAACTACATAAATAGGTAAAGATATAAATATCAAAATCATTCTTATATTAAAATATGTGGTAATGTTATATATCCTTGTAGCCTATTATAACATGCCAGTAATACAAGATACTAAAAATCTACTTGGTATAGGCATTCCATATATTCCCAGGTAGAGTACTTTTTATCAATTATTGTAGAAATATTCTTAACCATATCACCGTATAACAATATTAACATATAGTTAATAAAATCCATGCATCTTAATATACAATAATAAAATGATTTCATGTTCATTAGTTACTTCAAAACATGAGTATTAAGTCATACTTTTTCCATAAATCACTGTACTTAATCATCGATTATTGTACTTATATTACAGGTCCTAGCAAAGAAATCACTATTAAACTACTCTATTTGACTCTATCACTAAATTTATTGGAAATCCATTTACCATAGTGCCATATACACTTACAATTTATACCACTTAATATATATCTAGGGGTTACCATTAATATATATCTCTATGATTATAATAATCCCATTAAATATGGAATTACCTTTTAATAATAAAATCATTGGTTTATGTTATATTCTCATAATAATATATTGTTGACTTAATATCAAATCACTGGTTATGAATACCATTTTCAAACTACATATAAACTAATAGGTTTATTGTTACATAAAATAGTTTTATATATCTTACAATGTACAGTCTGGGTTTATAATATTATTCACTAAGTTTATTCATACATGAGTTTTCGATTATATACATACAACCTAATAAATGTTTTAACTAGACCAATCGATATTTCCATGATTTTAATGTAGTGATTAATGTGGTATTATTCTACAGTTCAATACAATACATATACACTTATAAATATATGAGGCATAATTCACATGCAACCTGGTATATATGTTTTTATATCCATTCCAAATAATGATTTATATGGTATTAATATTTAGTTTACTAAAGTGATTTATACAAATAGATATGTATGTATAATTTTTCAATTCACAGTACAAATTCCATATAAGTATGAGTATCTCTTAGTGTTTAGTTTGACCTCAATTCGTATTCAGTTTCATGTATATATACATCAAATTCTTATGTATTTCCTTATACAGTTCTTAAATAGATATAAATACAATTTTCATACAGGTAATTTTAGATTCAAATAAACACATAAATACATGAAATTTAATTACATTGCCTACCTGGTAGATAGTGCTTGCGTTCTTTTTGATTCCATGTCTTTTCTTCTCCTCCAATCTCTACTCTCTCCTCTGTACTTCCTTTTTCTTCTATGTTACACCCCCTCTCTTTATTTTTATCCCATTTTTGAAAGTTAAGGCACTTTTATTTTTATTTTATTCTAAAAATAATAACTTTCCATTATTTTTTTTATCTCCTTTTACATAAATCATGAGTTTTAATTAAAACTTGTCGTGGTCCACAAGTAAGAATCCTTGATTTATTCTATTTATTTTTATTTACTTTGATTTCATATATATATATATATATATATATATATATATATATATATATATATATTCCAAATAAAATTAATAAAATAAATTAATTTTATCTTTCAAATACTTTTAAAGCATAATTATTTTTAAAATCATTTAACAATAATTATCCTGCTAATTTGTCAATGCATTCTATCTTTTATTTAAGAAATCAACTAGAAATTATAAACATTTAGATTTAGCTCATAGGTTAGTCTACATATATTTTTATGCAAATTAAACTTTCTAAAAACATTAATAGTCATGATCACATGACATAAACACAACCACACAAGGTTAATTCCACATCATCATTAGTTAAGCTATCAAACCAGGTGCAAACAATTATCTAAATATAAACAACATAAAAAAAACCATTATGCTAACCATTCAAATAAATCATATAACATATATTATCTAATATGGTGTGTGCAAGGTTCTATCCATTCCTCTATCATCCCCTAGCATCTCCATATATGTCACCCTCTTTGATGATGCTCTCCCTCCATCATGATTTGAGGGAGGAATCTCTCCTCCATTCAACTCACAATAAGTAGGTAGTTATAGCATAACATCATAAAATATATCTGAAATAACAACTCATCATGATCACAATGTAAAGTATATACATGACAACTAATCCCATAACAATGAAATCATGAAATCTAAGCATCATACAATTTCTTTATAAAATCATATGACTTATAGCTTAGTTAAAAATAACCAAATATAAATTTCTTAATTATAAATATCCATGTATAATCAATTAGTTTTCTTAGTGAGGAATTGGGATGTAACATCCTTCCCCTCTAAAGCTAGTTATCATCCTGGATGAATCTTAATCAAACATAATTTATAAATTAAAAATATTATTTAGTAAAAAAATAACATAGTATATAGTATCAAACAAAGTAAATAAATATGAAATTTTCCTATAGAACTCATCATAGTCCTCCTAAATATTACTCTTTCTAGAGAATTTGTCCCATAAGACCTTTCACTATGACATCTGCCTATTATGTAAATAAAGTTTATTAGTGTCACTTAATTTGATTGGTTCTATCATGACCACCCTGGGGTCCAAAACTAAGATGACAAACCTATATACTATAGGACTGACCACTTACAATACTTTGAAAGGTCTCACATATCTCGATGAAAGTTTCACTGACTTTCCAAAAGTACATGAGATCATCATCAAAGCCAAAAATAACTGGATAAGGACAGTTCCACAAGGCCTCTTGGTTCCTCTTCACATCTCTCTATTATAAAGAGTGTTTTTCTCATTCTATAGAAAAGTATTTAGGGAAAATAGAAAAAATGATGCAAGTTAATATTATCGCTACTCCATGTAGTTTGGGTAAGTATAACATGTCAATACTATTACTAATCCATGTATTTCTTAATAAGTATGATGATGAATAGGAAATGGAAATGCTACATTTCTATTGTATACAAAACTAAGGATTATTCATTACATGGTATACATGCATGTAGCCATATGACTGAATTTCACAACTCCATCTAACAAATATTAGATTCAATAAGATCCCCTTGTTGTATCCAAACTCAGTAAATACTAAGTCAATATGAGACTGAATAGTATCCACTCCCATATCTTAGTAGTCACATTCTTATTTCACCACTCTTCTCTTAGGCCTCTATGACCTAATAGTATTCAAAATGTGCACAAGGTTCAATGAATCATAAATATATACTAATAGATCCCATAAAGCAATGATATATACTAAATAATTTATATTTATCAACATACATTACAATAAAAAGAATACAATCTTACATAATCGTATTATGTTTCCACTTGCCAAACATAACTAGTATCATATTTCACAGCTTAACCTATAGTGTTATACTTATAGTTAAGAGAAAATAATGTTAAAATTATCATAACATACAAAGGCCAAGGATCACATCATCCTTACAACCTTTTAAATGTAATAAGCGAGACAATGTATTCCTACTTTCTTGGCTATAACACAACAAGTTAAAAGTCTATCTCAACCATTTTAGACTAACAAGATGTTTTGCACATCCTATACCCTACTTGCTCTCGATGAAAGGTAAATAAAAGTATCATCAAAGAAAAATTTATTTAAGAAAGATAAGAATATTTAAGGGTATATAATAACATAATGATTATAATCAACTTTTAGTTCTTAATCTAGAACCAATATAAATTCATGGTTCACCACTCCACATGGTCAAAATTCAAAAAATTAGATAAAGTATCATTAGAAATTATGACTCTAAAAATCCACAAGGGAAAGTAGTGAACTAACATATCAGTAATAAAACATTTAAATACCCTCATATGGCATGAAAAAACACCACAACTCAAGTTCCCATAATCACTACCTACTTACCAAACTTGTAAGAGTAGTATCATAACCTACTTCCACAACTAGAAGGAAAATATTAACCAAAAAGATGCATCAATCCATCCAATCCTACAACTTCTCTCAACAAGAAGTAGAAGACACTATCCCATGAACTCAAGGGAATAAGGTCAAAACAACATTTCATAAACAAGTTTTCATTTAACAAAACACTAAATCAACATCATGAAAACATGAACCTCTCAGTGGCTTATAATGATGTCAAATGAGGGTGAGAGAGTAACAACTCACCTCTAATATATCTATGAGAGAAGACACCTCTTACTTAGTCCATATAAACATAGGGGTGCTAATCTATGAACAAAATCCTAACTCATAGGAATTCTCAACCAAGACATCTTCCCTTTACTACAAGAAAATTCCCACTGCACTAAGTGGTGCCAATCTAAAAATAGTCTTATAAGATTTACCACTCCTAGGATTAGTGTATAAGATAGAAAAATAATGTGCATATACTTAAGTGAGAAGAATCCCATGCTTTTTAAACACTCACAACACAAAACACAAATGACGGAGGTGACTTGATTAATAAGTAAGAATGTAATTGCTTTTCGAGGTGTTTGATCTAAGTGATCAAAAATACTACAGAAATATCTTTTTCACAACTCATGAACTATGTTATACACTTGCCTACTCAACATCGATTACAACCAACAACATCAAGACACTTGATAAATCAACACTTTAACAACTCTAAGAGGGTACAAGTGATCCTAATGGTACACAATGTACCACATATAACCTTTCACTATTATCCTTTCTGTTAACTATAAGGATATGAAAATGCTAATGGACTCATTAGGTCTTAGATTTCAAGCTTCAAATCTGATACCACATGTAATAACCTCATTAGGCTTGACATAGACACACATTATTATTTTTAAACAACATATACTTTAAATATATTATACCATGAGAATCTATTTAGATATCATATAAAATAAACTAAGTGTGATAACTATAAATGATGTATGATACATCATATATTATTGATCACTTTATCATTAAAAAACACATCATAATATAAATATATAAAGTAATTATAATTAACTAGCCATGATATATAATGCCTACAACCACTACTATCAAAGTATAGTAAATAAATAATTACAACCCATCATGATAATGTTTCAATAATAAAATATAATGTTTGTATATAAGATACATGGCTCCCCAGAGCATAGTTCCATAGATTATAGTATCTATGATAATTTCAAGTGTCATCTTCAAGCAAGTACTGCTATGGGAAGGGAGAACATCATATGAGTAATTTTCTACACCAACCATAGACTAATGATTCCTTTCACTAATCCCATCAGGGAATGGCCCTCCTTTCATAGATGAATAGATATTGATGGTGTAGGAATCCAGAGAGATAAGATAGTACCCATGTGTTGTATGATACCTAAAATTAAACATGTAATGTATTATAGAAACCCATTCTATTACAAGATATTACACAAACATGTAAATCATACTCATAAAATGACAATGTCTCACTAAACATTACTTAGCCCAAGTTTTTGATAATAAATAATGATCTAAGGATCAATAAATTTCATACACACCACTTGAGTAGATTACCTTCATCTGGCATTATGATGCTAGTAAGCTAGTGAAGGACATCTCACTACTTAGTATTAACAATGTGAGATTTGGTTAACATAATATAACTAATAGATTTATGCATACTACATCCTACTAGTAACATATAACATGTTAATCACATGATAATATAATAACATACATTTATTCTATCGAATGTATGAATAAATTTCACATTCTATCTAACCTATAATATAAATAATGACTACGGTTTATACCATCTGGGTATAATATACATCTAGCTATAAATTCTAATTACTATAAATAGTTTCTAAATATAATACACTCTATGATAACCCATATTACCATAGTCTAATGTCCTTAAGAAAAAATAATAAATACTACAACTAGTCAAATAAATTAGTATAAATCAATGGAAACATAAGCTTCTATTTAAACAACTAGACATAAAAAAGTCTTAGTTCACACGAACATAAAATATTCTATTCTAGCATTCGTTATAATTTTAGGGGTTGTATGCATGCATAATTAAGATTATATTTTACAAGAATCTATAATATAGTTTGAACCATCTATTGAACTATAATTAGAAGTACACACGTCTATGTACATGTATATGCTATTCATAGAAATAACTAGCATGCATACATTTAATCCATCAAATGTATGAATGTATCTAAGCATATCAATTATAATTTATACCATCTAGGTATACCCTATGTTTAAATTGCATAATCCAAACTTCAGAAGTAAATTCAATATAGTATATTCTATTCTATGATCACGGTCCTTCATTATACTATTTAATTTAATTATCCAATCATAATAAAAGTAGTCATAATTCTTATGAAATCATATACCTTGGTTTAAATGATTTATTAAATTTTTAGGAAGATGTATGAATGAGTAAATATTTCGCCATCCTTAATGAATCTATAACTTAGTCTCTACCAATCAAAACAATTATAACTTATGGACACACATCATGATGAACTAATATATGTTATATAAGTATAAGCACTTTTTCATATCAATAGTCTCATATTGTGAACCATGCATAAGTTTCCACTATTGTATATTAAAAATAATTTATATCCCTAACCAATAATTCCATATGTTTTCAATAATCATTATAACTTCCCTATTCATGAAGTATATTGACAATATTTATAAGATGAGGGATTCTATAATGTAATTCTTCTTCATAGTAATTATCTCTATCTACACATATTTTTGTACATAACTTCATACACAAGTTCTCAAGGCAACATATTCTTTCATATTTTGGTTTGCTCATGAGTATTCAACAATATAATAGTTTCTCTTATATGATACATAATATTTTCATCAAGTACACATATATATGAATCACTCAAGCCATAAAAAAACTATGTAATAGACCCACATCCCAATGCATTTATATGCATATGATATCTATGCACATGCCCTCATACATCTTAATATACCCAAAATAAATATTATACCCATGTTTATAATGGATCAATATATGGTATACTAACCAATAATTTTCAATAGGTATGAGTGGACCATGCTACAATATACTCATTATTAAAAATACATATAGCCCATAAGTATACTAACTCACTATATGCAATAGAAATTACATGGTGCACATGAATCAATCCTGTATCAGATAAGATAGATCACACCTACACTTCCAATTGGGGCACACACTTGTTAAGTGAGAGCATGGCCAATATGAGGATGCACTAGACTTGATTAGGGGATCACTTGTATCATCTGTCACAACACATGTTAGGCAAGGTTCCAAAGACTATAGTTTAACACAATCACATAATAACCTTAAAAGAGTCCTATGGGTATATATTCACTTATGATAATAAACAATAAAATAAACTAATCTTATAATAAGAAAATTAAACTAATCTAGTGCTCACCAAAGCTTATGGTATAAAGTAAAAGGTTAGATGCAAATCAATCAAATACATGTATAGGGAAATTCAAATAAAGTATGTATGAGTAACACCCTAATACATGGAATATGAGGAGTAATATTATTTGAGACAACACTTATGCTACTTATATCTACTAAAATAGAAGAGAACAAAGTTAGAATATACTTAATTGAATGTGAACCTATCATGACTTAATCTCTCCTTTAGCCAATGGGGCTTTGCAAGAGGTTGTTGTGGTTTGTAAGGATCACTTTGTTATGACAAAGCATCCAAGACCTATCCACAAAACTAATATTATCTAAATAATAAATCTAAGCTAATAATACTCAAGTAGAATGGTGGAAGAGCAGATTGTGAAAGAGCATGAGTGAATAATAACTCTTTATTGCATTCATTTGAAATGACCAAAATAGCCTTATATATATAGGAGTATCTAACCTAAAAATCACTTAGACATGTTGGCTATGCTAGGTTTATTGGGTCAACCTAGCACATTATCAAGATAATTCTTGAAGTTTGTGCTAGGTTAGCCAGATGGAAACTAGGACTAAAGAGCTAAAATGACCCCAGACTGTGCTAGGTCGATGAGGTCAACCTAGCTTACTGAATAGGTAAAAAGGGTAGTAAGAAAGGGAAAGAAGGATATAAAGGGGAAAATACTAATGGAATGTTCAAGGAAGGAGAGATAGCTTAGGGAAAGGTTTTAGGAGTTTAATGGATAAGTAATAATATGGTAATAAGGGACAACAATCCTATGAATCACTAAAGGTTTGCACACCCCTTTCTCAATATGCCCCTTAAGGCATGCACTCAAAGAGATTGAGTCACAATGGGTTCGTACAAGATGTATACATATGCCCCACTTGAAGCTCTTCATGTGTCACCAGGTTGTAATAGGGAATGGTGCTTTGAGAAAGAACATAAGGACACACACAATGCTGATGCTAAAAAAAATTCTAGTATTTTAAAAATCATAAAATAACTAAAATTAAATGATAGAAAATAAAAGTAACTAAAAAGTAAATGATCCACACCTTTACTTACCTTTATTATGGGATGTTTGTCAACTGCATTTTAGTTTTGATTATGGAGGGCACAAAGACTACTTTTGATAAACCCAAAAATACAAAACTAAGGAACAGAAACAAATAAATGTAAGAAAATGCAAGATAATTGGTGTTATGTGGAAGGGAGGTGCTTGGGAATTTGTAAAGTTAGGTGACAAGTGGTATGTTAAACCAAATGACCAAGTCAATCAAGAGTAAACTAGGTAACCAAAAATCCAAAGATACTAAAGACCAAAAAACTCAAACAAGTAAAACTTAAGTAAGAAAAGGAAAACTCACAAAATAAAATCAAGGATACATGTCAAACAAGATGGTAAAAAGAGGATTCAAAAATAAAAATGGTAAAACAACATTGATTAGTGAGTAGTAACAATCCACATCTCAATCATAAATGGAAAAGGGGATCCATAAAAAGGAAAACATGGTTGGGTGAGCAATAACAATCCACATCTCATGCAACAATGGAAAAAGGGTACAAACTTAGGTGTTCAAAACAACATAATAAAAAAATCAAGATAAATGGGAAAAGGAAAGAAAATTAGTTTTAGTAAATATATAGAACATGATGAAAATGATCCATAGTTTCTCAAACATGTTGTTTTGCATCTAAAGATAGATAAAAATGAAACAAAATAGTGTTAGCATGTTTTTAAGAAATGAAGAAAAAGGAATTTAAAGAAGAGGGAAAATAGATTTGGAATCATAATTTGTCTATCAAGGGGGAAAATGAAATGGGGTAGAGGGGAAAATGAAGGAAAAACTAAGGTAGAGGAACTCTTTATCGAAGTCAAGACACTCAAATTTAGTTTTTCAAAATAAGAGGAATATTGACCTTAAGGACTCTGAAGAACTTCTCTTAGCTAAAAAGTTCTTACATCAAAAAATAGAGTATATAGAGCATTCCAAGAAGGCTATATGCATGAAAATTAAAATGGACCTACCTCCCCACAACATGTTCCATGATCCTCCAGACCCCTCAAAGAGTCATCAATATACTATGAAGATTGGGTACTTGCATAATAAAGTAGGTAGCACTATAGTTTTTTTGAAATCCCCTATTCTAATCTACTGGCCTACGACACCCCAAAGGACTTCAACTCTATGTGACGCTAACTATGGATTTTGGGCTTTAATTAGAGATAGGAGATGTGCTTGTAATCATGTATTTTGGTGTGATTAAAATTTTAATATTTGTATGTTGCCTTTTATATATCATTTCCTTTTGTTTTTAAATGATTGGATTTTAACTTTATTTTTTTTAAATTCCTCCTTCATATGGATTTGGAAGACCAAACATGGGTGCTAAAGATGAATTTCATTTGAAAACTTTGGGACAAGGTTACTAAGAGAGATAAAATCAAATAGCATGGGGTCTAAGAGTCTCATAAATCTAGGTGAAATAAAAGTGCTATGTTAAATTTGACCTTGTTTTATCCAAATGTGGAGGTGAAAGAAAGGGGGAAATCAAGAGGAAAATGACACATGTAATACATTTGAATTTCTTCAAATTTAAAAAAAAGTGACAAAGGGAAAAAGGAATACAATGATAGAAAAGGTGTGATTCCTTATCATAATACTATAGGAAGTGAAGGAAAACATGATAACATAGATTGTTTACAAATTCCATCTAGCAAAATAAGCAAAAGCTAATGTCTAAATAACAAGCATCACAAAGAACATGAAAAGAAAGGTAATTTTTTGAGGAGGGCCAAGTTTTATCCATGTTCTTACCAAGAAAATCATAAAAGGAAAACTCAAGTGGTGCTAATAAGCAAAAAGTGAGGGAGCCTTTGTGTAAATCACCTCACAAAGAAAGACCCAAAGGATGCCAAAATAACATTGATAACTAGCAAAATAATGAAAAGGAAGAAATGAGAAATAAAAAGAATGGTCATTTTATGAGGAGGGCTGAGTTTTATCCATGTTATTACCAAGAAACTCATAAAATAAAATCCCAAGAGGATGCCCAAATAGCATTGGTAAGAAAAATGAGAATGAAAAGATAAGTGATGAAGACTATGGTACATCCAGAAACCAAAAGACCAAAAGGGAGGACTAAAGGTTTGAAAAGGAAGGAAATTTTTGCATAGGGAGAGACCCATGCTAAAGTAACCCAAAAAAATATGTTAGATAGATATATAAATAAATCATGAAAAGAAGGAAAAGGATTCTACATTAATGGCTATATCAAGGATGAGCATGTGAGAGACAAGCCTATGTATCTTGAAAGGTTTCTTGGAGTTGAATTAGTTTGGTAGCATGTAATGGAGAATAAGAGTGGGTATCACAAGATGCCCCAAAGGGTAAGTGGATGTAGGGATGGGAATCAAAACATTCCCCAAAGTATGAAAGGAAATGAAGGTGGGCACACAAGATGCCCCAAAGGTTAAAGTAATGTGTGGATGGGCATCTCAGGATGCCCCAATAGCTAAAAAGAGGAAGAAGAGATAGGAAAGAATAAAAAGCAAAGAGAACCACATAAAATGTCTAAATGGATTTAGGTTGTCCAAAAATATTCTAATGAAGGACATGATACTTGAGGATAAAAGGAAAATAATTCTAAACAATAAGAATAACAAATAGAGATAAAAAAACTAATTCAGGTAGACAAAGAACTAAATCAGACATATAAGGAAAGTGAAAAGATAAAATTGGAAAAAATATAAGAAAGAAAATAGTATAGGGTCAACCCAGTCGACCTAACACAAATAAAAAGTTTGAATATAGTAATAGGTCAACTAGGTTGACCTAGTATAACAGTCGGGAAAATTGTTTTACCTATATCTTTAGTTTTACTCATCCATTTTATAAACCATAAAATGTGTTGGATTCATGATGAAGTAGATAATTCAAATAAGGAATAAATAAGTGATAAAATGATGATAAAGGGAATGATAAAAAATAATAAAATAAGTTAAATAAATCCTACAAGGTTTTGTTTCACATCGGGTTCACTAGAATGTAATGAAAGTGAAGCCAAAGTGGATCTAATACTAAAAAATAAAGGAAACAAAAATGGAAACTTGAAGACAATCCAACCAATGGTGGGATAATATTCATGTCGAGTTCACCAGGATATAATGAAGGTGAATCTAAAGTGGATATAATGCTAAATAAGAAAAGAAACAAAAATGGAAATGTGAAAATAATCCAACTAACAGTGGGATAGGATTCACACCAGGTTCACTAGAATCTATGCAATTAAAATTTCATGGTGTGCATGAATCAATCCTATATTAGACAAGATATATCACACCTACACTTCTAATTAGGGTAACCACTTATTAAGTGGGATCATGACCAATATGAGGATCCACTAGACTCGATTAAGGGATCACTTGTATCATCTGTCATAACACATCATGCTAGGCAAGGTTCCAAAGCCTACAGTCTAACACAATCACACAACATCCCTAAAAAATTCCTATGGTTTCTATATTCACTTATGTTAATAAAAAAAAGTAAACTAATCTAATAACAAGAAAATTATACTAATATAGTGATCACCAAAGCTTGTGGACCAAAGTAAGGGGTTAGATGCAAAGTAATTAACTACATGTATAAGAAACTTCAAATAAAGTAAGTATGAGTAACACCCTAATACATGGAATATGTGGAGTGATATTATTTTATTCAACACCTATGCTACTTCTATCTACTAAAAGAGAGGAGAAAAAAGTTAGAATATACTTACCTGAATGTGAACCCATTGTGACTCAATATATCCCTTGGCCAATGGGGCTTCATAAGAGGTTGTTGTGGTTTATAGGGATCACTTTGTTAGGCCAAAGCATCTAAGACCTATCCACAAGACTAATATTCTCAAAATAAGAAACCTAAGATAAGACTCCTCAAGTAGAATGGTTGAAGATCAGATTGTGAAGAAGTGCAAGCGAATAATAACTCTTGATTGCATTCATCTAGAAATGATTGAAATGACCTTGTATATATAGGATTATCTGATCCAAAAATCACTTAGACATGTTGACTATGCTAGGTTGGCCAAGTTGACCTAGCACATTATTGGGCTAATGCCTAAAGTTTATGCTAGGTTGACCAAATAGAAACTACTCCTAAAGAGCTAAAGTGACCCCATACTATGCTAGGTCAACTAGGTCAACCTAGCTTACTAAATAGGTAAAAAGGGTACTAAGCAAGGGGAAAGAAGTATAGAAAGAGGAAAATATTAGAGGAATTTTCAAATAATGAGAGATAACTTAGGGAAAGGTTTTAGGATTTGAATAGATAGGGAATAATAAGGAAATAAGGGATAACAATCTTGTGAAGCACCAATGGTCTGCCCACCCCTTTCCAGATGTACCCCTTAAGGTATTCAATCAAAGAGATTGAGTCACGATGGGTTCTTGCAAGATGTAAAGCATCAATAATCAATAAAAGTGTGAATATATTACGTTTATACACCCACCACCCACTAAACTAACTTTTAGTATCTTTTAACCATTCATATATAGTGAGTGATAACATCTTAATGTATTTATAAATATATTTATTTGGGTATGTTTGGTTTCAAAGGTTAAGAAAACACATACCTTATATATAGTTACTATGCCATATGTAAATACTCAAAATTAGTTATATTTTGTAACTTATCCCTCCATATATCATAATTAGCTAGATAATAAATCTAATTATATATATATATATATATATATATATATATCTTTTTGAATATCCACTTGTATTATACAATGAAATACATAGTGAAAGAGGTATACACAATGAAATACATAGCATAGGGGTATATATATATTAGCTCATCTTAATTTATTTCTAAATCATATATCATACTAAACATGGCATAGATTTTCATCCTATTTTCAAGTAAGTAATCACTATGTAAGTATGTAATATTACAAACATGGTGTAATAAATTTAATCAATGCACAAGGTTCAAGGAAAGAGTAGGGGCATTATATTAATGTTTATACTAGGTGATTTTCCATTATGGAGCTTAACTACAAAAATAAGTAAAGATATAAATATCAACATCATTCTTATAGTTAAATACGTGCTAATGTTGTAGATATTTATAGCCTATTATAACATGCCCTTAATATAAGATACTAGAAATTTGCCTGGTATATGAATTCCATATATTCTTAGGTAGAGTAGTTTATGTCAATTATTGTAGAAATATTATTAACCATATCATTGTATGACAATATTAACATATAGTTAATAAAATCCCTGCATATTAATATACAACTAATAAAATCAATGCATGTTCTCGAGTTGCTACAAAAAATGAGTCTTAAGTTGTTATAATTTTGTCATAGATTGTTGTACTTTATCATTGATCATTGTACGTATATCATAGGTCCTAACAAAAAAATCACTGTTAAACTACTATGTTTGACTCTATCACTAAATTGACAAAAAATTACCTTTACCATAACACCATATACACTTATAGTTTATACCACTTAACATATATCTAGGGGTTACCATTAATATATCTTGCTATGCTTATAGGAATCCCACTAAATATAGAATTACGTTTTAATAATAAAATCATTGGTTTATGTTATATTATCATAATAACAAATTGATAATTTAATATCAAATTATTAGTTATAAATACCATTTTTAGACTACATACAAACTAATAGGTTCACTGTTACAAAAAATATTTTTGTATATCTTAAAATGTATAGTTCAGGTTTATAATCTGATTCTCTAAGTTTACTCATCATGAGTCACCAATTATATACATACAACCTCATAAATGTTTTAACTAGACCAATCAATATTTTTGTACTTTTAATGTAGTGATTAATGTGGTATTATTATACAATTCAATACAATATATATACACTTACAAATATATGAGGCACCATTCACATGCAACCTGGTATATATGTTTTTATATACAATCCAAACAATGCTTTATATGGTATTAATATTCAGTTTACTACAATGATTTATATAAATAGTTGTGTATACATATTTTTTCAATTCACATTACAAATGTTGTATAAGTATGTGTATCTTTTAGTGTTTAGTTTGACCTCAATTTGTATTTGGTTTCATATATATATATATATATATATATATATATATATATATATATATATATATATATATATATATATATATATATATATATAACACTTCAAAATTTTATGTATTTCCTTATATAGTTATTAAGCATATATAAATACAACCATCATACATGTAATTGTAGATTGAAATAGACACATAAATACATATAATTTAATTACATTGCCTAACTGGCAGATAGTGCTTGCATTCTTTTTGATTCCTTGCTTTTTTTCTCTTCCAATCTCTCCTCTCTTCTCTGTACAATGTTTTTCTTCTATGTTTCACCCCTTCTCTTTATTTTTCTCTTTTTTTTTAAAAGGTAAGGTGCTTTTATTTTAGTTTTATTATAAAAAATAATAGCTTTCCATTATTTTTTTTATCTACGTTTACATAAATCATGAGTTTTAATTAAAAATTTCCTTAGCCCACAAGTAAGAATCCCTGATTTATTCTATTTGTTTGTATTTACTTTTATTTCATATATATATATTTTTATATTTTCCAAATGAAATTAATTAATTTTATCTTTTCAAATCCTTTTAAAGTAAAATTATTTATATAATCATTTAAAAATAATTATCGTGTTGATTTGTCAATGCATTCTATCTTCTATTTAAGAAATTGACTAGATATTCCAGATAACATCTATATTTAGTTCATAGATTAGTCTACATATAGGTTTATGAAAATTAACCTTTTTGAAAACACTATAAATCATGAGCACATGACATAAACACAACCACATAAGGTTAATTCCGTATCATCATTAGTTAATCTATCAAACCAGGTGCACACGACTATCTAAATGCAAACAATATAAAAAAAACACATTATGCTAACCATTCAAACAAAACATATAACATATACTATCTAATGTGGTGTGTGTATGGTTATATCTATTCCTATATCATCCCCAAACATCTCCATCTATGTCACCCTCTCCGATGGTGCTCTCCCTCCATCATGATCTAAGGGAAGAATCTCTCCTATGTCCAACTTATAACAAGTAGGTATTCAAACCATAACATCATAATATACATACATATAAAATACAACTAAAATCACAACTCATCATGATCATAATGTAAATAATATACATGAGATCTAATCCCATAACAATGAAATAATTAAATATAAGTATCATACAACTATCCCATAACAACATATGACTTAAAAATTAGTTAAAAATAACCAAATCCAAATTTGTCAACTATAAATATCCATAAATAATCAAATAAATTTTTTAGTGAGGAATCAAGATGTAAAATGAAGACCCCTAGGGTTTTCAAACAAAGAAGATAAACACATAAATATCCATACAAAAATATCATAATCATAACATTTTAGCCTAATCAATAGAAACATGTGTAGAAGGTGGAATAGTCAATTTTTTGTCATAATCAACATAAGTTTACAATCTAAAAACAAGGTTGACCTACACTGTTATTTTAAAATCAAAATCATGTACAAGAATATATTTAAATTTTATTCTTGAACATGTACTATCATAATTATGCCTTTCTTTATTTTCACTATTAATCATAGTCAACTCAGACAAGATCATAGTCAATAGACACAAACGGCCATTATTTTCTAGGGAGTGTGGTTATATTTAGAAGTAATTTCAATTTCTACCTATGATCAATGCATTTTCACAATATTCTATTTTATTATTTACACTATCATACATTAGAAATAGTCAATAGAAAGTCTAGATCTAAGCTAAGTAAATTTATTCTTAGTGTTTTACAAAAATAGTATATTTTCATAGTTAGCAAGTTTAAAATCAAAATTGTTAATAGTTGTATATCCTTAGCATTATGATCTCTTTACAATTTTATACCTATTGTATAACATATTAATTTTTAAATAAAAAATAGGGTAAAATATATTGGTGAACTTGTACATTTTTTAGAATTTACTTTTTTGGTTTTTGTCGTAGGGTTTTAGATTATTTTCTAATTTCTATACAAAATGATGTTTTCTTATTTTGGTATTCAATTTCAATTTATTCTTATATCTTTTCTTGATTTTTGTTATAAATTATGTTTTGATGGTTAAAATTTAATTTATTAGGAGATGTCGTTCTAGGCAATGTGGTCTTAAGTTTTATCTAAACCATGGTGTGAGGTCAAGCCATTAGACAACACTATATACATATTTTAGTTTCCACATACCTCACATTGTATCAAAAATATCTAGGTTTCTATTTTTTAGCCATAGGAAGACTTAGATCATTTTTTTAATTCACTCGTAAGTGGTTAGCCATGGGAAATTAATCTCAATGTATTCTAGAGATGTAATAGTGTGGCTAAAATATGGTGGAATCCTCCATACTTAGTACTTTGGACCTTGTTCACTATTTATGCTTAGGATTAATATATTTGAAAAACCTAAAAAACAAATACACCCTATATAGTTACACCTCTAATCCCCTTCAGAAATTAAAATTTTCAAATAAAAATCATGGTTATAATGAACAAATTTCACTTATATATTTTTATCTAACTAATTATGTTCATAATCACATTCTCTATTACTTTCTAAGGTATTATTTGGATTCATTAGATATGTGCATCAATCAAATTCAAATATCATAGAAGGCTAACATAAATAAATTATAATCTCAATCCTTCCTCAACTCATATTGTTGAAATATCCAATATGAGTTATTTATTTCCATCACTAGGTTTTAGAGGGCATGCATGACTCATTTTGTTCCTACTTTTCCCGTTATTCATCCACAACTAATATTATATTATATTGTTCATGATGTGAACACTAAACCAAGGCAAATACCTCATCCACTATGATAAAACAAAGGTGGTAAGCATTTTCCTATTCAACCCACTCCCCCTCCCACAAGGTAGGTCTATCAACACAAAAAATATGATATCATTGATCAACTACATTATAATCATGCTAAGATTTAAATGTTATAGTTTCTATAAACAAATCCTATGTATAAATATGTTCTTTATGAAGCATTGTGCAAAAAAAATTTACCCAATAACATAGAACTACCTTATGTGGATTATATCAATAATAATTTATGATTTACATGAAGTAAATTATATATTTAAAAAATGACTTACCTCCCAATAATATCATAGATCAATATCTCCCTTTATATATCCAAGTTGATGTGCACAAAAAAATTGTCAAAAGGATTCTTGTAGGTAAAGGATCAAGACTGAACATTTGTGATATCTCTTTTTAAATATACTAGGTATAAATGTATAAGATCTTAATTTTTAACAAATTAACCTTTAGGGATTTGAAAATATTATGTGAAAATTACTCAAACAAACTACATTGAATATCACTATGGGCCCTTACATGATAATCATTGTTTATCAAGTCATGTCGAATGAACTTATTTATAATATTATTTTAGCAAGACCATGGATACATGAGATGGATGTAGTTACCTCTAATTTACATGCATGTTTAAATTTAAATCATCAAGTGTACATATATAAATTCCCCTTGGATCATGAACCATTCAAATATTTTTCATTAATCCATCCAGAAGATGATTGCATTCCTCATATGAAACCACATGCACAACTATCATGATCAATAGTTACAATAAATTATTCTTCCTCTCAAATGGAATCATCATAAATAGATTATAATTAGTATTATTTTGGGCTTAAATATTTACAAAGAATGGGATATTCAAGATAAGGTCTAGGAACATATGCATAAGACATTGTTAACCCCATTCAAGCATTTCATCAAAAATGACAAAGACTTGGTTACATAGAATAATTACAAAAATACAAGAAAGAGATGCCTCTACAAATTACTATTTATACACATTTTCTGAAATAAAATATTGAGCCAACACATGAAGCTCATAACATATCTACATTAGAATTGGTATACCCAAAGATGATTGACAATATAACTTCCCTACAGATTTAGATATTAAATGAAGTTTAAAATAATGAGTCTATCTTAGAACATATCAAGACATTGTAATGTACCTAGATAGGAGTATAATAGTATAATAATATAATAATGAATAATCACACATGCATTAGAATGAGGAGTGGGGTAGATGAGAAATAGTATAAATAGAGGGGCATATGATTTTGTAGGCATCCAAGATGTCATTTGTAATAGAGCTTGTTCTAGTAGGAGGTTTCCCTCTTGAAGAGGCTTATGATACAAAGTTATTACTTACATAAAAGGAATTGATATTTATGTGTAATCAATATTTTGGTACAATAAATTCATTCTATATTATTATTATATGAGTGTGAGTATGAGGCTCTTATCATTTGTATCATAGCACTTTCCAAGGACAAATTCAGATCAATTTCTTAGGCCAAATTCAAAGAACTTTCTTGGGCCATTTTTTTTCTATTGCAAGAGAAATTGAGATTAGAAAAATAAGATTTTTTCATTGATTTAGTTTTATATGTACAAATAAAACTGTATATCCTCCTAGATCTAGCCATACATGTTATTTTCTGCAATCATGTAGTCTTATACTTATTGAAATCCTAGAAGTCTGATAGCCTATAATACACAACATTATAGTATATATGGCTTAAGTTATGTGTGTTTTGAATTCCTTGTTGGCTATCAATTTTATTTCTCCTAATTGGCATCATGGTGATTTTCACTATTGTCAACTCACATTGATGGTGTTTTAAGGGTTTAGTAATTCTAAGGCTTGGATTTGGACTTGTATTTTGAATGTTTGATCATGTTCTATAGTTTTTGTTGCTGATCTATCACTTATTTTGGTATATCATATACATAAAAGCCTCGTCTTATCTTACACATCTCTCTCTATCTCAAATCAATCGCATTGTTCTAGGATCATCTATATTTATATGGTATTGAATTTTCTCTAATCTAATTATATTCAATTCATTTAGTGTTGTGATCAGATAAAGGAACAATTTTTGATAGAAAGTGTGGGTTGTTTGATCCATTTATGGAATGATTACAATGTGTCAACACCTTGGCCATTTATGTTTCTAAAATCTATATTTCTAGTTTTACACATATCTATTCATAGTACTGCATCTTTGGCATTAGTATTCTTAGATAGATCTAACTCTAAGTCATCTAACTCACACACTTAACTTTGGCATCAATGTTATATGTAATCCTCACCATCTCCATTTTCTCAACTTACTCTATCGAACATGCTCATCATTTTAGGATTCATCATTCTTACTTGACTCGCAAATTATCATGGTGACTTAACTTGGCTTCTTAACTAGATCTCCCAACTAGTAGTACCATATCTATAACATAAATCCTTTCTTTGTGGTAGATGCAAATACTAAGTATCTCACCATCCCTTCATATTGCATAAACTACCTCCCCAATCCACCAACAAGACCATCACTATAAAATCCTATTCATCATCCTTACTACTACATCAACTTCATCTCCTCATCATGGTTTTCTTAATGACCTTCCTAGTTTTTACATTATTAGTGATATTAGGTTTTAGTAAAAGTTATTTAGTTTATTGTTTATTAGTTTTAGGTTTATGTTTATAAGTAAGTTGGTTTTGTCTTTATGCAGTCTTTCAGTTATTTGTTGTATGTGGGACTTTATGTTAATTCCTCTTATTAGTTAATACCATCATACCCTTTAGGGTGATTTTCAAGCATAGTATAACAATTAACATTTTGTTTTATTTATATTATTTTTATGAGTCAAAATGTGATTGTGTCATTTGGTCGAGAGACTAAGTTCTTATAGTTAGTCTTTAGTATTATTGTTTTAAATTGTTGTTAATATTTAAATTATATATATATATATATGTATGTATATATGTATATATATATATATATATATACATATATATATGTATATGTATATGTATATATATATATATCTATATATATATACATTTATATATATGTATATATATACATATATACATATACATATATATATATACATATACATATATATATGTATATATATATATACACACATATACATATATATATATATATATATATACATATACATATACACATATATATATATATATATATATATGTATGTATGTATACACACACACACACACATATATATACATACATACATACATACATACATATATATATATATATATGTATATACACATACATATATACATATATATATGTTATACACACACACACACACACACACACACACACACACACACACACACACACATATAAAATCAAAATATTAGTTGTATAGTCATTAGGTGTCACCTTAGTCTTCCATAGAAGCGTTAGTACTTTCATCATCAAATATAGTTGTTTGTAATATGGACAATTTGAAAAAAATTGTATTATGAGTGTATGGACATAATTTTGGTTAAAGATGATGTCTATTTAATTATAATCATGGGGATTCCTATTTTATTTGGAGGTAATTTCATTGTGGCCTTGACTCAACTTCATCAAATGGGGACCATCCAAGAATATCAAGAAGCATTTGAAGCACTCACCAACCAAACTGTAGGCTTATCCAATGCCTTATTCTAATGTTGATTCATCAGTGGTCCTAATGATACAATTTGACATGATGTTGAAATGTTTATTCCTCACACAATGATAGAAGCTATGGGCTTAGCCAAGATAACTGAATACCGCATCAACTGGTAACATCTCCAAATAATACCCCTCAGATTGTAATAGCATTAGAGCATGACCTTGTATCACCTAAGACAAAAACAAAAGTGCCCAAGAAGGCCCAAACCAAGCATGAGATGGCACCCAAAGCACCAGAGCAAGCACAAAAAGTGTCTGAGAAATCCTCCAAAAGTCCATTAAGGAAATCACCATGCTCAAGAAGCCCCTAGATGAGCCCAAGTTGACAAACATAGATCCCAAGCAGGGAACCTAGGCTTCACTTCCATCAGGGAACAATGCTAAGTGGGATAGAATGTAACCATAATTGATTCACAAAGACAACTATTTTGTGCACCCTTATTTTAGATTTGAGGTGATCATTGCCAAGCTTAAACTTTCATTTCTCTACTCTTACTACCATACCCACCTAATTTTAGTTGTGGTTATTCTACTCATCCATCTTTATGCACATTCACCTCTTATTTCATTGATTATGTTCACATTATTATTGTACATGCTCATATTACAACACATATAGAAGAAGTGGAAGAATAAATGAATGCATGGCCAAAATTCCATATGGTCTTCAAATTATTTTATTGGTTGAGCCTCCATTTGGTCATCCTCCTTTTTCTTATCATGTTTTAGGGGAAAAATATTTTAAGGGGGATGGCAAGTAATGTACCTAGATAGGGGTATAATAGTATAATGGTATAATAGTGAATAATACCACATGAATTATTATGAGGAGTGGGTTAGATGATAAATAGTATAAATAAAGGGGATTATGATGTTTTAGGAATCCAATAAGTCATTTGTAATAGAGCTTGCTCAAATAGGAGGTTTCCCCCTCGAAGAGGCCTATAATACAAAGTTATTCCTTCCATAAAAGGGATTGGTGTTTGTGTGTAATAAAAATTTTGGTATAATATATGTAGTATAGATTATTATTATATGAGTGTGAGTATGAGGCTCTTATTAGACATATGATAAACTTCTTTCCTTCTATAATAAGAACATGTTTCCTCAGATAGTTACCTAGACATATTTTGGAGAGAATGAAGATAATATCATCTAAATTGGAGTAGATGGTCTAGATAACATTCCTAAAACACCATATATGGAATAAAAATCAACTCTCATTAATTAAGAGATAATATAATATTAATATGGAATAGATAAATATCCACAACTAGTACTTCTCACAACCATGTTAAGTAAGGATGAATATAAAAATATTAAACAAATTATAAATGATTACCTATAAATAATTATATGGGCTTATAAATATATGATTGGAATATATCCAATAATTATAATGTATTACTATACCCAAATGCAAATATAATCAAGAAAAAAAATCAGAAAAATGCATCCAAAAGTAGCCAGGGTAGTTAAAAATGAAATTCAAAAAGTTTTGGATGTGAGTTTAATTCAAGTTTTTGATTATCATGAGTGCGTATCTAACATAGTACCAATTAAAAATCATAATCAAGACACTGGATGTTGTAAAAAATATAGATATTTAAATAAGACATGACCAAAAGATGATTTTCCATTACCAAACACCAATATGATTGTTGATTCTACTATTGTTTATGAAATGCTATAATTTATGGATGATTTTTATAGATACAATAAAATCAAGATTAATCCCATGGATTAATAAAAATAATCATTTATCACACCATGGGGAACATTTTATTATGTGTTCATTCCATTTGGATTAAAGAACATAGGGCCCACTTACCTAAAGAGATATGTCACACATGTTCCATGATTATATACACAATATTGTCAAAGATTATATGAATGAATTAATCAAAAAATAAAATCATTAATAGGATCACACTATATATTTACGATAGATGTTTGAGAGACTATGGAAGTCTAATGTGCTTTTAAATAGAAAATATGTGTATTTAGAGTTACTTTAAGAAAATTAATCAACTATATCATATCTAAAAGAGGCATTGAAGTAGACTCAAAAATATCACAGTTATCATAAATTTTCCTCCTCCAATAATTTTAAAACAATTATGGTTCCTAAAAGGAAATATTCAAGTAATAATATGCTTTATAGCTCAATGATTTGATAAGACACAATATTTCACATGGCTATTAAAGAAAGAAAAATATTGAATGGGTTGTTAACTCTCAATAGAGTTTAGAGGAAATAAAATAATATCTACTTAATCTACTTATTCTCATGTATTCAATATAAGGTGGCTCTTTACTATTATATATTTAAGCTATAAAACATACCCTAGGAGCTTTACTAACATAATATGATGATGATCATAGAGAATGTGATATTTACTACATTAATCTCACATTATTTGATTATGTGAAAAATTGTAAAGCAATGGAAAAATTATGTTTAGCTCTTATTTTCTCAGCATAAAAGTTACAACATTATATGCTTAATAATGAGACACAAGTTGTTACAAAGGTAGATCCACTCAAGTTTCTCATGTCCAAATCACATTTATCAGGATGCATTGCTAAATGAGTAATGTTAATCATGTAATTTAATTTTAAATTCATATCTTATAAATTAATAAAAGGGAAAGTTATCACATATCACTTAACACAACATAATTAGTGGATACATCATCAATTAATGATGATTTTCATGAGGATTTCAATTCATGTAGAATTGATAATGATATTACTTATATTATGTATTTTGACGGATCAAAATACAACACTAGTGATAGATAAGGTATAGTTTTCATTACTCTTCAATGTCAATAATTACCATTTGCATATCACCTAGGATTCTCATGTGTAAACAATATAAAAAACTATGAGGCTTTAATACTTGGATTATTTGCTACATTCAACCTAAAAATAAAATATCTAAAAGCATATAGAGGTTCTCAGATGGTGGTTAATTAGGTTTTATATATTTATTGAACTAAATAAGCATGGTTAATCCCATACAAATAAATGGTACAATGACTATTAATGCATGTTGACACATTTTCAATAAAAATAAAACTCCACAAGGCCAATAGACATGAAAATGCAATGGCTTGTGCTTATTTCATGATTCCTATTGATATCAATGAGGAGCATGTGAATTTTATTATCCATAGACTAATACACTTCTAAGTTACTAAAACAAATTTAGATGCTTTATAAGCTATGGTAGGTAATCAAAACACAATAAATTAATAATGGTATAGTGATATGTACCATTTATTATATCAGACTGCTATTTTAAAAAATGCTACTCATAATCATAAATGGAAATTACAACATGAAGAAAGGAATTAAGATCTAAATGGAGGATATTTATTCAAAATGTCATATGATGGGTAGTTACTTCGATGTCTAATCCATGAAGAAGATAAAATAACATTACCTAAATTACATGATAATAAATGTGGAGGTCACTTTAGTGTCAAAGAAATGTCCTACAAATTATGGTAGGAAGAATTTTTTACAACACTGGAACATGAATATCATGAATATGGAAATTTATGTTCACAATGTCAGAAGCATAGTAATATAAATCATGCTCCATCACACAAAATGTAACCTATTGTTTCACCTTGGCCATTTTCCATTTGGGGCTTTGGTTTGATTGGAAAGATAAATCCAAAGTCATCATAAGGTCATAAGTTCACTATTACAACTACATAATATTTTAAAAAATGGGTTGAGCCCATACCCTTATAGTCTAATTCATGAGAATATATTTTTCACTTCTTGATGACACATTATTTAATGGTTTGTCTTACCATAAGCTATTATGATAGATAACATATCATCCTTCAAAAATAAAATAGTTAAGAAATTATATGCTAAAATAAAGATCCCTCATACTTTATCTACTTGATACTACCCACAAGGAAATGGGTAAGTAGAATGGACAAATAATAAAATCAACAAAATATTAAGAAAAATATCAAAATATTAAGAAAAATAGTTGAAAATCATGGCATAGATTGGCATAATTAGATATTTGTGCACTTTGGGAATATCACATAAGTGTGTGTACACCAATCATGGCTGCACCATACTCTCTTTTTCATGGAAAGGAATAAATATTACCTCTATATTTATAAATTATTTCCTTAAGGGTATATTTAAAATACACCATGAAGTAAAATGAGTATTGATAAAAATATTACATGAATTAGAAGTGCTCGCTGGAAAGTGTATACAAGCTATTGAACATATAAAATTTTATTGATATCACATCAAACATACATACAAAAAATGATCCATAATTATGAGTTCCAAATTGTGGATTTGGTGATCCAAGAGAAATAAAAGAATAATAATGTAGATAAGAAAACTAAGGAAAAATTCAAACAAAATTAGTTGGCTCCATTTATGATTACTGAAAAGGTAGGCATAAGAGCTTATCAGCTAGATATAATTGAATGGAAAAATATGAAGAACACAATGAAAATTATGAACTTACACAAATATTATACATAATTAATTATTAAAATATTTTAAAAATTCACAAAAAATCAAAAATACAAAAATATTCTCAAAAATAAAAAATTGAGACCTGAGCATGACACAAGTTTCTAGTTTACTTATTTACATATGTTGTTTATCACATATTTTGGTATATATCACATTATTTTTCAATCACACTCATTTCATGAGTATGTGAACGTAATTTAGGATATAAATATTACACATGGAATCATTGATGCTGGATTCCAGTCTACCCAGTGGCTATGCCTATGTTAGTGGCATTTTATTCTATAGGTTACATTATAACATATTATATATCTATTACCTATATGCCATGTTGAACTACATATTTTATAATTTTCTTTCTAATTACTCATATTTTACATCATGCTACATGAATATGCTACTTTGCTATTATGTGACATTGATAAATATGGATAGTGGAGACTAGTTTTCAGTAGTTCTATGTTCCTTAGATATTGTTTACTTTATTGCATAATAAGATAGACATTGCTTGCTTATTGTGTGTGTCCATTGGCCCTATGTGTGAAATATTTTATTGTGTGATATTTTAACATGTCCATTTATTGTGTCTTTTAGCCTTATGTGTGAAATAATTTCTTGTGTGACATTTGAACATGTCCATTGCTTATGGACCTTGGCCATGTGTGTGTAATATTTGTTTGGTATGCAATAAATTTGAACATTCCCATTATTTTTGACCCTCTATTATATGTTTTTAATATTTTATTACGTGAATTTTAAACATGTCCATTTCTTGTGGCCCTTGGCCCTATGTTTATTTGGTATACATGACATTTGAACAAGTCCCTTTTATGAGGCCCTTGGCCTGATGTATGACATTATGTGATATTATGTGTTATGCTTGTTAAGCTTGATTAGTGGTGCCATGATTTATTTTATTCACTTTTATTTTGTATTATACTTTATAGATGGTTACTTTACTACATATATCATTTATATATCTATATAGACATGACACTTGTATATCCCACATTCAATATATTATGTATATGATTCAATAACAATTATATTATTATGGAATATTATCCACATGATGAAATAATCCTAAATTATCTTATATTTATCACATGAAACATTTAACCCTTTTTTTTAGATGAGTGACTTATAGGCTACATCCCTCATCTCAAAAGGGGGCATCACAGTGGGATTGTATTGGAGATCCAAATCTCTATAAACAAACAAAATTAATTTTGGGACAAAATATAGGTTTCAAATATTCAAAATATAGGTTTTAAATAATAAAATTAATTTAAATACTATATTTAGGATATAATATAGGTTTCAAAGATTTTTAAAAAAAGGAATATATGATAAAGTTCAAATCTCAAAGATTCAAAGAAAACTTAAAATTTAGATTCTATGTTAGAATATAGATTTCAAATATTAAAGGTTTCAAAGATTCAAAGTTTTAAATATTTAAAGATCAACACATGACATATATTGTGACAATGATATATATTACGGGAACACATGACATTCATATGCACTTAATTTATAAAAAAAATGAAGCAAATATTCATACACACGGGCATGTACAAAACAATTATAGGAAAAAAATTTATAGGTTTAAAATAAATTAAAAATTGAGAATATAGATGCATTAAATTAATTACAATTCGGCATATTTTTAGGGGGAATGATACTTATTCATGCACATTGTACATTGTTAAAGTTCAAAAGGCATGATACTAGTTCATGTGCATATATACTACATTAAAATTATATTTTCAAAAAATGGTTATTATTTAAATTCAAATATATTGGCACCAAGGTCATGATGGGGCATGAATATTATTATTTCTCTTTAAATCATATAATTTTAAAATTTAGATCCATCTACAATAGTGTGATTTATTCTATTAAGGGTAATGTACGTTTAAATCTAGTGACACTCAATAGACTTGGAATTACTTATAATAAACTCATTATTTGTTTTCATATTATATTAATGTACATTATAATTTAGTGCCACTCAAAATCCTTGGCATCACTTCCATAAAATCTATCATGGTTCCACATTCTTAGAATTAGTACATTGGTTAATTTTCCCCATTCTTGAGAGTTGGATCATGCATTTTATAACTCAAGGGATCGATTTGTTGCTCAAATTTGGGACTTAATCATTATTAATTAACCATTGGTTCAAAAAAAAGAACCATATCTCTATGTGCTTCAATAAGGGGGAACTATCCTCCATCATATTTTACATGTTACAAGAAATATTATTTCATCTCTGTAAAAGTGTAATCCTTCCTTTATCTCCTCTCATTTTTTCAATTTTCAAAGCTTAATATTTATATATTTCAAATATGAACAATGAATAATTCATGTGATGTTATAGGGTTATATAAATTAGATTTCATTATGAAATTGGATTATCCTATCAAATAAAAAGTGTGTTGTACACACCCAGGTTTAATTTTATTTCCTTTACTGTAAAAATTCGATTACAAGAATAAAGGTGAGGAAAATGTAGATACCTAAATCTAGTCATAGTTATTACACAATGTTAATTATTGACACATCCTAAACCACATAAATTTCACCCAAATACATGAATCCTATTAGCCATTCTTGTAATCTATTTATCTATATGCCAGATCAAACCTTTTTTAGATGTCATTATTACACAAATTTCCAAGTTAAATTCTCAAACTGCTTTATATTACCTATAGATGAAATTTTGAGCTATTGGATTTGATTGTGAAATTATATCAAAATATCCCAAAATATAAAACTACCATTATGATCCAGATCCATTTAGGAATAAAATTCTGTGATAAATGAAACATTCACACCTGCATTAGATCCTAAAATATAATTTCTCTAAACCAAGATTCAAATAAAAAATACTAAAGGAATAATGGATGCATATTGATTACCATATAATCAGATTTGGCAACATATTATTGGATTAATGAAGACACTTGGATTGCATGGATTAGTTGGATTCAAGACTAGAATGATAGCATGGAAACTCATTGATTCATTAGTTAGTTTGGCCATGGAAGAGTGGCTTGTTTAAATATATTGAGGGAGGGAAGATCAATATTCACCATTTAAATTTGGTTTCCATAAGATCAAGGGTGGAAGATTATCTAGGAAATTAAAAATTCCTTGGAATCCTCTAAAATAGATGATTCTAGAGAGAAAGGGGTTAAGGTAGAGATGATTATAGAATTGGAAAATTCTAGAATCCATTAAGGGTTAAGTAAGATTAATAGGGGATTATGATAGGTTATTATGAACTAGGGATGTAGGAGAGTCTAGGAATAGGTTAGGTTAGGTGGATAATGGGAATTTAAAATTCCAAAATATTATACAAGTGGGATTAGTTAGTATATAATGGTGATTTAGATGAATTAATGAAGTCATGGGAAGGGGTAAGGCTAGTATGATGAATAATAATGAATGGGTATGGTAGATAAATGACTAGGAGGATTAGTAATGATGATTTAGACAAAATTAGATGATATTAGTGATTATTTATATGAAATTAGTGATGTTAGTGTTGAATAATAATAATAATAATAATAATAATAATAATAATAATAATATAGTGATGATAAATGAAGAGAGTGAATTTAAGTGAATACACTACCCTTAGACTATTTCCAACTCAAGACAACTATCCCTGATTGTCTAGAATAGGTCTATGCTAGGTAGACATGTATGTTCCTAAAAACATATCCAAATGGATAAAACTTATCACCACACCAAATAATGAATGAATTTCTAGTTTTGAAACATTTTTTTGGGCTTTCTCACATGTTTCAAAAGATTAGATTGAGGAAATTATCAAAAGGTTTTACTATAAATAAAAATCAAAGGTCATTCTTTTAATTAGATTGACACTATTTATTGAGCACTTATACACCATTAAAAATTGATTAAATTATACCTATTCTTTCCAAATTCAATATAGTTAATATAAATTAAACACAAGCCAAGTCTAAATCATCTGAAAAACAAGTCAATAGTTGTCACTGCCAAGTATCAAAACCATATATCTAGTTGCATACATATATCTAAGGAGCACAATTTCATAATCACTCTACATGGGAGCACTATGTGTGGTTTGATTCCATATTTTGAGTATTTGGATACATAGATAATGATCAATTATCAAGGGTGATTAGGGTCAACTCATTACACTCACCCTCTATTTTTTAATGTTTTTAGCTCTCACCAAGATATCTAGGGTTTACAAAGAAAATAGGAGAAAAATAATGACATCCATGTGGAAATATCAAAATCCCAATATTTTAGATTGATTAATATACATAATAATAAAAGGAAAAATAATTATATTTTCACCATAGTTAACAAATAAAATTGACCCACACTATTGTCTTAGGAGCATAGTCCTATCTAAGAATATATTTATATTTTATTCCCAATATTTAAATTTATCACAACTATTCCTTTCTCTATTTTCACTATTATTCATCAGTCACAACCAACTTTGACAAGTTCATCATCAACAAACACAACTATATTGTGCTACTTTTGAGGGAGTATAATCTTATTTAGAAGTAATTTCAGATTTTACCTCTAATCATACATTATCATAATCCTACATTTTTCTGATTTACACTATTAGATAACAAAAATAGTAAACACAAAGTCAAGATTCAAGTTACATACATTTATTTTTCATGTTTTTTGAAAATAACATATTTCCATATTTAGTAAGTTTCTTTAACCCTAAATTAAGATGGGTCAATATAGTATAGGTCTAAGGATATATAAATGAATAATAAAAAGTGTGTTAAATATATCTATAGTACGTCAATTAATTTTCAAAATCAGATAAACAATATTATAAATTTATAATACTGAGATATGCTAAAAATGGAAAGTACAACTATTGATTGATATTGTAATAAAATATAAATAAGAGTACTTAGCTAGTTTACTATGTGCATATATATATATATATATATATATATATATATATATATATATGATAAAATAAGATAGAAGTAGATAGGATAGGGTCTTGGAACTTCATCATATTATGTAAATTTTCATTTTGTATCCTTAAATTCTTGCACCAAATTTGGACACTTACGTCAATGTCACTATCTAATTTAGATATAGGTGTACGATACAAAATATCAATTAGATTTAGGTATGACCACCTAGAATCCTATGGGTTTTTTTACCTCTACTATAGTTTATTAATATCATGCACTATGTTATCACTATTTTCTAAATGATCAAACCCTAACTTCCTCACCCTTGAAGTGACTATGGGAAATATGGGTTAGTGGGCACACAGTATCAAGTTGACCCAAGTACCCCTTTGTTAATGGGAACTTAATATATAGAAATTACTCTAAAAAGGGCCTCAAACTTATGTATTTAACCCATAAATGTTGGATTATGTGTGTATCAAGATGCAATGTGTGATAAACAAGTATATAGGGTGACCTAGCTTTTAACTTGGAAATTATGGCTCATTTAGTGCTCCTTCAGTACTTCAAAACTATAGATGGGTTGTCCCTATGTCTAATATTTAAATAAGAGATAATAGGTAAGGTTTTATCACTTAAATTATTGTTTAGGTACCTTTGGTCAGCTTCCTTATGATTTTTTAGGTCTCTGCTAGGAAAGGAATGAATGAGGGTTGATCTTGTATATATACCAATCCCATTTGGAAATATCTTGCATAAAATCACTTAAGTTGACCATAAGGATATATTTTGTTTTAAACATTTATGAATTTAGAGCATCGGAAACTTAGTTTAGCACATGACACTAATTTTTACATAGGTGTCCAAATGGGAAAAAAGTGTCCAATAAGCTATAAAACATGTACATGTCCAAAAATTGAAGAGGATGATAGTAAACATGTTTATAGAATTTTGAGAAATATAGAAATCCTAGTAATCATAATAAAATATGGTTGGATTAAGATATAAGAAATAGGCACAAGAGATAATGGACACAAGCCTTTTGGTTGTAGTAAGGTCTTAAAACAAAAGGGTTCAATCATGAGAATTACTTGCTAAGTATACAATACTAAGTTCTATAAAACTCAGATTCAATGTCTATAAATTTACAAATTAGAATTGTTAATAATTATATGTCTTTATCATTTTTATCTCTTTCAAGTTTTATACCTATTGTATAGCATATTAATTTTTAAATAAAAAATAGGGTAAAATAATGTCTCTAAAAAAAAGATTATTGACGTCATGTGTAAGATAAAATCTAAAGTCATTGAAATTTAGAATATAAGGATTTCATCTTAGAAGTATGTATATGTAAATTAATTATCCCACATAGGTATGTGATGGAATATATATATGTGTATATATATTATATATATATATATATGTATGTGTGTGTGTGTGTGTGTGTGTGTGTGTGTGTGTGTGTGTGTGTGTATAAACACACACACACACACATATATGTATATATATATATATATATATATATATATATATACACATATATATACATACATACATATATATATATATATATATATATATATATATCTGTGTGTGTGTGTGTGTGTATATATATGTATGTATGTATGTATACATACATATATACATACATACATATAGATATATATGTATATATATATATCTATATATATATATGTATATATATTTATATATATATATATACACACACACACACACACACACATATATATATATACACACTCACACATATACACATCTATACATCTACACACACACACACACACACACACACACACACACACACACACACACACACACACACACACACACACACACACACACACACACATATAAGTGCAATATGCCCCAATAATTAAGAAACTTTAGACACCTAATTTGTATAAAAGAACCTTTTTCATAGCATATTTTTCATGCTTTATCAAACTTGGTCCACTTGTTTACATTTCACTATTTTCAAACACTTTTATCACACAATAATGTCTCATTGGCCTTGATTCATCTATATTTCCTCAGATACGCCTCATATTTGTCATTTTTCAACACCAAGATCCCATCCAACCATATTTTATTTACTTTGGTCTTTGTTATAATAATTTTTCCCATTTGGGTTAGAATTGACCCTCCTCTGAATATGAAATTTAGTCTTTTGTGGGTCCTTCTTGCCTTGTCATGATTTACAATTCCATGAATTTTGCTTATAATTATTTTCTTGGGTTAGTATATGTTTAAAGTGTCTTAGGGATCCGCATATGTAAAAATATTTATTACACATAATTGAATCTCCTCATATCAAATATATCTCTTACAAGTTATTTTTCAAATTAATAATAATCAATCCTTATCAAGCGTTGCACACTAGTCCAAAGAATCTACACATTGAGCCTACATTTCATAGCCATAATTCCAAGTATTATGACATCACATCTTATGCCAAAATAAGGACATATAGAGGAATATAGTTTAATTTTAATATCTAGGGAGAGGAGGTGAAGTATTTTATCTCACTAGGTTTGGATTCACTCACAAGAACTAGAGTTGCATAGAGGCATGATTCCAAACATGTTAGTTATGAATTTAAAACTCTTCAATAGATTTCCTAGGAAAACTAAATTTCACATACTATTTTACACACACACACACACACACACATGAAGCAAAAAGACAAGATAAAATGAGTGTAGATACTAAAATCTAGTTCTTGGTACTTGAGAATGACAAACTTGACATATACTTACCATGCATGATGTGAGCACTCAAACAAGGTCCTAATCTTCCATTATCTCACATTTTCATGTTATATTATGATTTAAACCCTTAAAATATGATATTAAACACCTATACTAACCTCAATACATTTTTAAAACTAATAAATATCCTACATAGAAATATCCACACTCTAGTTCATTGATCTATACATAGATCAATTTGGAAAAACCTGGTTAGTACTGCTAGTCAATAATAAATGATCTGGTCATAATTATCCTACTCTTAGAAAGTTTTTTAAATCTAATGTTTCCATAAGGATGTTATATGATCATAGTGTGGTGGTGCCATGATAAATTATTCAATTATATTTATATATAAATAAATCAATGCCTCATTTGAAAGGAACTTGGAACTTATCTGATATAATTATATACACTTTTTTATAGATATCAAGGTTGGTGGGACCCCTGCTAATATATATTTTTACCAGAGATATGAACTATATCCAGGGAATAATAAAGTGGCCCAATCCTAAAAAATCATTAAAGTAACACAAATAACCACCACTAACCACCAAAACCATAATCACATCTAACCTATAAATGCCCTCTGAGATTCAAACTTGGGTGGGCCTGGGCACAACTAAGCTAATTAACCAACCATTCTACATCTCATTGGCTAAAATTCAATTTATATTTAAAGCTTAATGGGGGAGGGCCTGAGTTCATAATTTTCACTAAATGATCCATGGGGCAAATTCACCCCACTATGATCCATGTGGAACACATGGAAAAGCTTGACCTCTACCTCAAGGTATCCCCATGGCCACTTTAGAGTGTAGATGATGTGAAAATTCCCCATTCCATAGACCACAAGTAAGTCAAGGATTGAACTTGGGACCTGGGTGACCTAAGTTAGTGATCCCATCCACTCAAGCTAATCCTTGGGGGATAAAATTTAATCTGCATCTAAAGTTTAATGGAGGTGGGCTTGGGTATGTAATATCCTCTGAATGAATCATAGTTAAATTTCCCTACTGTGATCCATATGAAACACATGGAGAAGTTCAAACCCTACCTCAAGGTGTCCTTATGACCACTTTAGAGTGTAGTTGATGTGAAAATTCCCCACTCTATACACCACATATAAGTCAAATATTGAACTAGAGACTTAGGTGACCTAAGTCATTGATCCCATACATTGAAGCTAACCCTTGGGGGCCATAAATCTATACACTATTGCACATTGATAAAACATACCATATTATTTCCAAATCAAAAACCTATCACTAGGAGTAGTCACAAGCCAAGTTTGAAGCATAATAAAGTCATGTAATAGATTTTTTTTTAAAGTATCAAATCCAATCATTAGTTATATACATATATCAAAGGAGTAAAATTTTAAAATCATAATAGGTGGCTAAACTACATGTGGCTTGATTTAAGTTATCAGAGTATCAGATACATAGGTAATGATCAATAATCAAATGGGGGTGATTGGGGTTTTCTAATCTTGTTACAATTTCTTAGTTTTTGAAGGTTTCTATCCCTCACAAGAACACCTAGAGTTCAAAGGTAAAGGAGGATAATTTATGGATAAAACATTAATCATGACCATGTTGAATGAACATTATTAGTTAACACAAGTAATGAAGGTAATATTTTCATATTTATCTACATGGATAGTGTATCTTATTTGGATCAATATTGTAATAAAATGGGTAACAAGGATCAAATATGAATTCACAAATAAGGCTAAGATTACTAATGAAAAATCATAATCCTTCCTCCAATATTATTTTTTAAATATCTAATTTGAGATGCCTATTGTTACTACTAAAAGATAAAGGCAATGCATGAATCTATGTGTTCATACTCCCAAAATACCTCAAAGTTTTACTAGCTACCATCCCTCCCTCATTATTCTCCCATAACTTAATTTAGATTCTATAGTTTATGTTATCAACAGGAGATGGGGTAAGATGCACCATCATGTGTGAAAAAATGTGATGGTACTCAACATGTTCCTCTTCTAACAATTCTAACTGCCATAAGACAAGCTAACCAATCTAAATAATTTAAAATCATTGATCAACTAAAAAAAACCCATGTAAATATTTTTATGTTGGAGTTACTCAAAATATCAATGGTCAACAAAGACATATTATACAAGGCATTTCAAAAAAAAAAAAAAAAAAAATCTATCTAGTGATACAAAACTTACACCATTTTCATCCATTATGAATATATTAAGAATAACAACAAATTTATCACTTTTTAAAAGTAATACTTACCTACACAACACATGATAGATCATAATTTACCATTATTTATTCATTTTCTAGTATAAATTAATTTGGTCAAACACATGTTGGTTGATAATGGTTATGGATTGAACAATATTGTAACACTAACTTCTTACAATTTATTGGAAATAGGGTTATAAAAATGCCCCAAACAATGTTTGTGCAACCCATGATGCCCACTTAAGGGGAGGACATAAAAATTTATTTTGATGAGCTAACACACAATCAAAAGAAGATTAATCATGTAATTCAATAAATGAGGCCTAAAAATGGAGCATTTAGAAGAAATTAGGAGGAAAAATTAGTAAATAGGGTGAAAATTAGTGCCCAAAGAGGATAAATGGGGTGACTATAGGCCTATGGGGTGAAAAATTTGAAAATTCTACTATATTTTGACCCTTGAGGGGTAGAAATTATTAATTTTTACCCTCCACTATTATAATTGTGAGCTATGATATTTACACATGAGAGAGATATGCATAATGGCCAACATCTTGCACTACCATCACTTTAGAGAGCATTTTCAAGAGTACTAACAATCACTAGAGAGAAAAGCATTGGTAGGTACCTTTTTTGGTATTTAATTTTTGCATTAATTGTATTTAATGCTAAGTAAAAGTAGTGTGTTGGGAAATCTTGCCATTTACGTAAATTTACAAATAGAAATGCTTCCCTTGATAATGACAAGATTGCTATTGAGAATAGTGATTTCACCAATGCTTTGGTAGGGTTTGAGTCAAAATGGTGAAATTTCCAATTAATTGATGAGATCATTGATTTCAGTGGAAATCATTGGGTCAAATGGTGATATACCTATAAATAATGATATCAACCTGTTAAACAATAGGAATACCCTATGGATTGGCAAGAACACCCTATAGATCAATAAATTCATGAATGTGCATTAGGAAATAATGAGGTTGATTTGTGTAATGGTGAGAACAATTTATGGATCAACATGATATCCTTACTAAAAGGTGAGATCATTGATAAAATGATGATGCCACTAGAAGGACTAAAATGAAGTATAAGAAGAGATAATGGGGCCAATATAGGATTAGTCTAAGCCCAAAATTAGAATAATTTAGGGAGATATAAATAATTAGAGGAAAATGATTGACATAGTTCCTTGTGGTTGGACTTAAAAGAGTAAGTCGAGATGATTATTATGTGGGAGTGAAGATCTTGAGTCATATGACAATAAGGTATTCAAACTAATGATTTCATGGGCATATTAAAGGAAATTTAGTTGTATCACTTGGCATGAATGCCAGTGATTCATGAAGATAGGGATTACTTATTAGAATTTTTAGAGAGGTGTCATTCTAATACCTCTACATTCCATTTGCCAACTTGTGAGGTGATAATTAAATTGGAGGATGTTCATCATATATTTTGAGTACCGATGTAAGGTTGTAGGATCAATTAGATTTTGGCAGGTTAACTAGATGTGCTCAAAGACTTGATTGGTGTGATGGACCTAGAGGTCATCAATGTGATTAATGACATAGATACATTGGATGAATTAGCATGGCCTATGGATGGTGGAGCAAGCGCAATAGTAGCATAGGCTCCAATAGTGATATCAAAATCAATTTATGGGTCAATCCCCCTAAGGTAGTCATATTTATGGCATTTATCAGTGGCCTTATATTTCCTTACAAGAGCATATGGTTTTTCCCACTTGGCCTAACTGGAGTGGTCCAAGAGATGTTTGACCACTTGACATGATTTACATAGGGCCCATTATTCTACCTTAGCTATATAGAGACATTCATATGATAGCATAGCATAAAGGGTGTAGTATTAGGCACAACACACTTCTCTAGGTCTGGGCCTCAGATCATATATCTATTGATCAACTAGTGGGTTTGGGGTATCATAGAGGACTAAAGGATCCAGTGGATTTTGGGTGGTACCCTACAGGTTTAGGTTTATACAACTATATTGGAGGCTTGTCATTTTACATATGGACTATAAATAAGATGGTTGATGAGGATTTTTTTAGGTAGCCCTATTTGAAAATAAAGTGGTTATAGATTGAGGATATTTTTGTGATTGGATTCATGATCACTCCATGTTATATAATAGGCCATCATGACTTTATAGTGTAAATATCTAGGCCAGATCAAGTACAATGATAGTTTAGATTTCGATAGGTTATCCTAGAGGGTCCCCACTAATTTTCATAAATGATTAGGGAGATCCACGAGTGGTGTCCTCTAGTGACCCAATACTAGGATATGATGGACTATGGCAGGGTTCACAATGTGTTATGAGATTATCTAGATGGGGTGGTAGATCCTAGCAGAACATATGCCTATGCAACATGGTGGGCTGGTGTCCAACTTATTTGATTGACTAGGATACAACTTCAATAACTAGTCTTACATCAAAAATGGGTGAGACTATAGAGAGACTAGGGTCAGGCCCCATTACAAAGATAGTTTTAGGTGTTGGTTTAGTTGGATATACCATATGCCCTTCCTTTATAGGTAGTTCATGGACAAGTACATATGATCCTCTAGTTAATATAGAGATGGCTAACCTAGATGGACATGATATAGAGATGATGGATGCACCAGGTAGCAATGAGGGCCATAGAATATGGATAAGAAAGGCTAGGTACTCTAAAAAGGGTACATACATAGGTATAGGGGAGGTAAGGTCATGGAACTTAGGAAGGTCTGTAGAGGACTAGACATTGATTGATAACCTTTAGAGAGATATCACTACATGACTATAAGAGATTACAGGCCTATAGATTGACATAACTAGTTTACATGCATAGCTAGATACTACATAGGGGGAGACCACTAGGCTTTAGGGGATTATTATAGTTAGGGATATAGAGATTGTTACTATGAGAGGATAGGTGGCCCTAGTTAGTATGGGTACATGCATAATTAAATACTTATGATGTAGAGATTCTAAGAGTGGTTGGCAAGTGGAATAGATCTCAGGTGGATAGGGAGAGATTAGTATCATAGGTAGAGAGGCTCACTATAGATAAGGATAACGCTTAATGATTTGGGATGAATAATGGTTCAGGTTCATCAAGGGCCTTGGCTGATGTGATTGTGGCCAAGGATGATGCCTTAAATATGAAAGATGATGTCTTATATATGAAGGATGAGATCAAAAAATGTTAGAGGTTATATGAGGCTACAATATCTATAGATAAGAGAGCTCCATCCTATAGAGATTTTACAAGATACCAACAGACTAGCTAGACCTCTAGGTCTAGACATGATATGGAGTTAGAGTGATCAGTGGCACAAATCATTGATATGAATAGTCATAAGGCCACCACCACCACGTCTACCACCATCACCACCATCAGGCATGGCTTAGAGCTTTTAGTAGAGTCCTTTGAGGGATATCCATGATTAGAGATGATTTTGTATCTCTATTTTGTTTTATGAGATGTATATATACTCTCTCAATATATAAAACATTATTTTGGTATATATATATATATATATATTATTAATTTTTTGGATCATTACTACTTGTACATGAACTCTTAATATTCTTTTGTGTCACATGATGTTTACATTTATTTCCTCTTCTTATGATATGATAGTATATGCTAGTGTTAGGAGATATACTTCCTTAGTTAACATATGTATGTTGATGTTTCTATGGATTTCTTTGATGTATGATTATATGTTAGAGGATAATTCAGGATATACACATCCCAAACTAGTCATATAAATAGCTAGTATGAGTGTGTATGCCAAGAGATGAACTGCCCTACATAAAGAGTCTTGTTTGTTTCCAATTTTTGGCTTAGGATATCATATTTAGGTAGTGAATATGTAAGATAGTGTATTCAAAGATTTTATTTGGTGCTAAATCAACTATTGGAATTTGGAGCACTTGGTGTTTAATTTAGAAAAATGAAATTATGCATCATAAGCATGAATAACTTATAATAACATTATATTTCATTTGTGATTGACCAGTTCAAATGTGAATATTTACAACTAAGGATATTGGTAAAAACTACCAAAACCAAAGTTACAAATATTAATGTTTGAACAAAAAATAAAGTAAGATAAATAAAAGAGAAAAAATCAAATACAAAAATGTAATAAACTCAAAATCAAGATATGAAGCATAAACACTTAAGTAGGTATAAGAATATAAAAAAACACAAGCAAAAAAGAAAGTAAAAAGGATAAATCACTAAACAACCTAGAATCAAGACATGGATAATGGATACCCACACATTAATAAAGTTTAATTACAAATAAATGTAAACAAGTCAAACCCAAGGTAAGGCTAGAATCAAAATATTTACAAAGTGTATTCAAACACAATAGTAAAAATAAATGAAAAAACTAAATAAAGAAGACAAACAAAAAGATAAAATAGTAAAACAAAAGACACGAAGAAAGGAATAACAAAACACCAAGAAAATAAATAAAGACATAACAAAACAATAATAAAAAATAAAATCACAACAAACACAAATAAAAACAAATGAATGAACAAAAAACACCAATAAAAAGAAAGTGAAACAACACAATCAAAAAAACTAAAAAAACAAAAGTAAATAAAAGTTGCAATAAGAAAAGTATTCTAAACACACACAAAAAACAAATAAACACAAACAATGGTTAATCACAATGTTAGAGGAGACAAAAAAAAATTCATGCATATGTAATTGAGGTTTTATGCTCTACAATAGGGTGACCCCTAAGCTAAGTGACAATTAGAATAATAAAACATCATATGGATAATGGGTACAAAATTTCCCCCTAACTATAGGGAAACATCGACACACAAACAAGAGAAATAAAAATTTCTTGTAGGCTATATGAGACAATGAAACAAACAAACAAAATGGAAGGAATATAAGAAAAGGAAGGGGTATCCGAGCTGATTCCAGATGTATATGCAAATAGATGTTGCCTACATAGTTATATGGACACAAGGTCCAATATGAACTTTAGGCCCAATGTAGTTCTCCCAAGATATGGGATATAAGAAAAAATGATGATAAAGAAACATGATTAACGTGTAGAGGAATATGGGATTGGGAATTTGCCATTTTTATCAAAATGACAAGTGCATGAGAAAAATTGGATGACATTCACAATCATGAAAGCATCAACATAAATAAATTGTGCAAGTGCAAGAGTATGGTTTAGGTTAAAACCACACTAAAAGGCAAGAGACAAGTAACCGAATTGGGAATTCAAAGTGTCTATTGTATATAAGGTTGAGAAAAAGAAAGAACTTATAAAATGGTGAAAGCATAATAAAATAAAAAGGTAAAATAATGGATTTTGTTAAAATGAAAAATTCATACAATGGTGACTCACAAAATAGTGAGACCATAAGAAGAGGTAAATAAGGATGGAGAAACTAAAAGACAAATTAATACTTTTGAAATAACTAGGAGTCCTAAGATCCTTAAGGCAAAGAAGTGGTTTAAAAAAATGGAAAGTAAAATTGAGCTATCCAAAGATACCCATGTATCCAAGTGTTGTCTACATAATCAGTGTAGACCTCAAGACGATGTAGTTCTCCCAAAAATGGAAGGAAAAATACCAAGGTGGCCTACAAATAAACTGAACAAACAAGATGGACCAACCTAAAAATTTTGATGTATTTATATCTCTCATGGAGATTCTAAGCTAATTTTCATGTTTTTGTGATTTTTAAGGTTTCCTAGAACTATTACTAATGTTTAGGGGTTTCCTAAGTGTCTCAACTTGATTGAGAATTACGAGAGACTAAAAGGTCCAACTTGAAAAATAAAAAGAGCATGGTTTAGACTAAGGGTGCATTAATAGAGTTTGTTCAAATGAATAATGCACATAATGGTGACTCAAAAAATGGTGATAACATGTCTTGGATTACTAAAAAAATGATGAGAGTGTTCAAGAATAGAATAAACAAAGGTATAATGTAATGTTTTTGGCCTTTTGCTATATCAGTTTCTACTACCTGACAAGAGTGGCCGTATTAGTTTCTATTTTTATTTTTTTGGATAAATAATGGAAATACAATATAAAAAAATTTATATGGAACCAAGTAGGTGAGGAGATGCACATCCATGGGTAAAATTTCAAATAACAACTAAACTAGTTACAATTTGCATGATAGCTAAACTGGATGCAATAGTATCTATGAAGGCAATAGTAAATACCAAGTAGTAGAAAAATAATAATAGAATAGTACATAGTATTAAATAATTCCAAAGGAACTATCTAGTAGGAAGAAAACCATGTGTTAACATACCTCAGTACACTTGTCATCAAAAGAAGCTATGGATATTAATCAAGTTGAGCTACCTCATAAAATGATCCGTGAATGTGTCTAGAATGCTTATGAATCATAATCAGGATCATAATTGGTATTGGGTACAATGGTCCAAGTTATAATGGTTTAGAGTTAAAATGGTCTATAGTTTAAATGGTCTAGATTTATAATAGTCTAGAGTTATAATGGTCTAGAGTTACAACAATCCAGATATATAACAACCTAGAATGATATGGCACAGGGTGAAATGGTACAAGGTATAATGTTCTAGGTTATAAGTATGATGGAATGATAAGTGAATTCAAAATAGGTTTCCCCCAAATAAGGGATTTTGTAGACAATGGTTTTAAAAAGGTTATCAATCATATAAATTCTTGAGATGTACAATTATCATTGGTTTTGGGATCTCCACCTGCTAGAGTATCCAATATATATACCCCTAATCTATAATTATCTCTAATTACATATGGGCCTATCCAATTGGGTTGCAACTTACCATTCTTTTTATGTTCAACACTAGTGTTCTTTTGGTTCTTTTTCAATACCAAGTCACCAAATTCAAACTCCTAAAGGAGAATGCATTTGTTATAGATGTAATGAAATCTATTTTGATATGCTCTCAAGTTGTCCATGGTAGCCAAATGCTTAACATCAAGGAGTTTTAGTTTTTACAACCTAAAAATTCAATTGTCTTCATCATCAATAATGTTCTCCAAATATAACTGTAATGAACATATCTTTACCTCGATTGGGATAATAGATTATGTGCCAAATACCAAAGAATATGGGGTGGCTCTTATAGGGGTACAATGACTAGTGTGATAGGCTTAGAGGGTAGGGAAAATTTACAAGTGTCAATTATGGCCAACATCATTGACAATATTTTAAAAGATTGTAAAAATGGTTTTATTAGACTCCTTGACTTGACCATCACCTTGTAGGTTATATGGTGTGGACTTCTTGTGCTTGATTTTAAACATGGTAAAAATGGATTTTACATATTTATTCATAAATGAGCCACCATTATCAAATATAATTTAGGATGGGATACCATATAAACAGATGATATGGTAATGGATAAACTTGGAAATCTTATTCCTAATGACATAAGTGAGAGGAATGGCCTCAATCCACTTAGTAAAATACTCAGTAGTAGAAGGAATGTATTTATGGCGATTAGAAGATGTTGGGTTTATTTTCCCAATGAGATTGATACCCCATATAGAGAATGGCCATGGTTTAGTTATCAAATGTAGTGGTAAGGAAGGTGTGTGTATTATATTACCATGTTGTTGGTAGAAAACACACCTCTTGACATAATTACAAGAATTTGTTTCTATTTTGGACCAATAGTAACCTATTTTGAGGATTTTTTGGCTAAGAATACCCATTGGTGTGGGCCCCACACATTCCTTCATGGACCTATTTAAACACTAACATTGATTCTTTCAAAGATAAAGAATGAAGAAGCATTGCATATTTTCCCTTATGATAAAACATGTTTCCTAGGATGGTATAATAGTCTAGGTGATGAAGGAATATTTTAAATATTTTATGGAACTTATGTGAAAGGTTGAGAGGAAAAACTTGGTCATGAAAATAATTATAAATGTTTTGATACCAAGGAAGTTTAAGTGGGATATTGTGACTAGTAATTATACATACCATCTATGAATATGGAAATATATGAGTAGGTTGTAGAAGGTTTTTGATGAGAAACTAATACTCTTTGATATAAATCACAACTTGTACCATGGACCCAATTGTTACAATTGCATCGACTAATCTGTTATTAACCTATGACACCTATTCAAATTATAGGGACTTAAAATGTGACTTCAGATTATCTATAATGTGATTTTAAGGCACAAGCTTTTCAGCTTGAGTTTAAAATTGGTTTGTGGTCTAATTAATTATTAATTTATAATATCTATAAACCCTTAACTATTATATATCCAAATTTATTGTAATATTAAGAACTACAATAAAAGTTTCATACTTGATCATATTTTTGGTGCAGTTAAAGCTGATATGAAATGCCTTGGGTATCCCATTGAAGTGAAGATAGTAAAATCCTAGCCCAAGATCCATGGGAAGTAAATGATCCATCAAATTATAACTTCCATTGTTTATTTTCACCAACCACCTCTTATATCATCATGATAAAATCATCCAAGAAATCAAACATGAGTGGTTGAGTATCTATAATAAGAGCATCAACAAGTTGATTTGTAATGACCTACCCATTTATATATTTTTGATTATGGTACTCAACATCAAATTCACTCAAGAGAATGACCCATTTATCCATGTAAATTGCAAGAGTTTATTTGGACAATAAATATTTTAGAGGGTCCACTATAGCAATAATAATAGTTTTATTATTAAGCATGTAGTGTCACAACTTTTGGTAAGTAAACACCATTACAAAACAAGCCTTCTCAATAGGTGTATAATTATGCTCATATGATACAAGTGTCTTATTCAGATAATGTACTACATGTTCCTTACCTTACTCATCATACTAGGATAAGAGTGCCCCCAATGCATGTTTTATGACTGATATGTAAAAAAATAATGGTTGTCTAGGTGTTAGTGGTCTCAATATTTGTAGGTTGGCCAAGTATGTCTTGAATTTTGAAAATAATTACTAACATTCCATATCCCATTAAAAAGTGACATCTTGCTTTAAGAGGTGTTAAAGGATGACACTTATCTACCAGCTCTGATATAAACTTGTGAATAGATTTAATTTTACCCTACATGCTATGGAGCTATTTGAGATTGGGAGTGGAAGCATTTCCATGATAGCCTTGAACTTAGTAAGATACATTTCAATCCCTCTCTATGATACAATGAATCCTAGTAATTTTCCTAAAGTGAAACCAAAGATTCACTTCTTAGGATTAAGATGAACCTTGTATTCATGAAGTCTCTAAAATATTCTCCATATAGTGTCAGGTTGTCCAGCACAGGTTCTTAACTTTTCTATAATATCATCAACATAGTCCTCCACTATATCATGCATCATGTCATGGAAGATGATAGTCATGCCACATTGAGAGGTGGAACCAACATTATTCAAGCCAAAAATAATGACTTGGTAATAGAATGTTCCCCACGATGTGGTGAATGTATTTTATACTAGTCTTCTAGGGTAATCTTAATCTAATTTAACCTAAATAAGCCATCCATGAGGGAAAACATATTATACACAATAATTGAGTCAATAATCATTTCAAAGTCAGGTAGGGGAAATCATCTTCAGGACATGCTTTGTTGATACCTTAAAAATTAGTAGAAATGTGTATGCCTTGTGGATTTTTACTCACTGGGACTATATTTGATATCCATTTTGAATAGTCTAGTGGTCTGATGAATCCATCTCCCAATAAATTTTATAACTCTTTATTTACTATAATAACAATGTGTGGGTGCATCTTTCTCAATTTTTGCTTGACTGGCTTAGCATCTAGATGAAAAATAGTTTAATGCACAACCAAGGTAGGGTCAAGGCTTGGCATGTCTAATTTAAGCCCATGTAAAGATATCAATAAAATCCCTTAGAATAGTGAGAATATCATCACACTCTTCATCAGTAAGGTATGATCCTAGATAAACAATATTGGGATCTTCACAGGTTCCCAAGTTCACTTTAGTTGTATTTTTTACAAGGAGTATTGATCTGTCCACTAAAATATTGGGTAAGTTTACTCTTCATCCACTAGTCGTGATCCCAAAATATCATCATAATGTGAGGAATTTGAGTCTATTAGTTCTAGTAGTGGCCAAATGAAAAAATTATCTATAAATTCTAGTGTAAGATGTTCAAAGGCTTTATGTTATTTAGATGTGATACTGGCATTGGCTGTCGAGCTTGGACCTAGTGGACAATAAGCTTCCTATGGAGATGAGAAAATTTCCTCGTCTAAGAGCACCTAAAATAGGGTTTCACTCAATGAATTTTCTTTTTTTACTTTTTCTTTAATCAACAAGTGCCTAAAAGAGGTTTTCGCCCAAAGATATTAATGTTTTATATTTTGTATGACCAAGAAAGTTTGTTTGCTCTCCAAAGTAGGTGGAAAGGTCTAATGAGAAGTCAAATACTTATTTATGATTGCCAAATGACAATCCATCTATAAAGCCCATATACTCAGTAATAAACTCCTCATTGTAAAACTCATCGAGGGGTATAATAGAATTTTTCTTATCCCAATCTATAAAGTTAGGATGGTAAAGGGTAAGTGGACAATAGGGTGTGATAGTTATAATAGAATTAGAGTAAGAAAACTAGTGTCGCATAGCTCATCATAAGTGCTATATGTTGGTTCCTAGTTATACACCTCATACATTTGGCCTTGAAAACTTAAAGAATAATGGAAAACTATGATGATAAACCCACTAATATGTCATTATAGTTGGGGATGGGTTTGGCATCAAGATTGGACTAAACATATAAAATTATTGAGAGGCACCTACAAAGGGTATGGTTAGCTTGCTACTACTTTTGGATCTACTTGAACCAAGGTGAGAGGACCTACGGGGTAGCTTACTCACATGGAGAGATTCTACAATTCAATCTCCATGGGGAATATTGGCACAAAAGAACACAAATCTGACTAGAACACAACCAAACTCTCTCACTCTATTTGGGAAGGGTTGTCACATAGATTGAGTAAATGTTTTAAGTTAGATACAAGCTACTAAAGATAGATATCAAGGTGATTAAAACCTTCATTTGAAAGAATTTTTAAACAACAAGGGATTGAAGGGAAGACTATAATGCTAAGCTTCATAGCACAAAACATAGACACATGTTAATTATGTAACATTTGTGCATCTTCTAGTAAATAACACTTATAATATGTAAAAGGTGTATTATTTGTAGGGTAGGATAGGGTAGGGTAGTTAGATAATGATAAAAATGAGGGTGGTTCACTAGTGGTCTTCATATAATAGGGATTCTTTCAACATTCATGACATCACCTATTTCAAAGATGCATAAAACTTAAATGCAAGCTAATGGAACTACCAAGGGTGATTTTCATTTTCCCATTGAATCCATAACCCTAGGGTACCCTAATGAGTTATTCAGCAACATATTTCCAAACACAATGCAAAAAGGGATTTATAATCTAGCTCTGAGCCCAAGATGATAACTATTAATGAGTAGAGAACAAGCTATCGAATCTAACATTTGTAAAACATATTACTGCACTTCACCAAAAAAATAATAGAGAACCACATGAATTTTCAATAACTTGAAATAAAATCTTACATACACCAATGCTTTGAAATGCTACCATGGGGACAAGCATGGTGGATTTAATCTATGTTGGATAGGGGAGACATATAGGGATACTCTCTAAACTTACTAATGGATGTAAAAATGTAGCCACCTTAGTAAGAGAGACAAAATGCACACAACGGTGATCCCAAAATGTGAAAGAGCCTATACTAAGGAAGACACAGACTAACATAATGACCAATACAATGGCCAACCAACCCCCTAAATATAAGATAAACCTTCTATTTATATCTTCTAATCCTGGGACTATGGGTCATAATTTACAAAATTTTAAAATAAACCTTTAGGTCCTACCAAGATGCTTTTAGCTAGAATATTCCCTTTTTCCATGCCTAAGATCCTCATCCATTTGCAAGAATATAATCATTGCTCTAACTGCCTCTACAAATAATGAGAAAGATGTGCAACAAACTCTTTGATATCTTGAATGAAAATTTCTTCATATGAGCTGGAAGGAGAATATTCATTTGGGGAGCCAAAAAAATTATCACTTTGCACAACCACCCAAAGATGATCTTCTATTGATTATGAATCATGGAAGCCTTTAGATAGAAATCCTCCCTTCTATGCATGCCAAATAAATCCCATTACCTTGTGATTATTATAATTAGAAATCTCCATATATGATGAAAATAAAAAATATCCATGGCCATTTATAAAATATGCTTTTGAAATGGCCCATAGTCCCCTTTTTGTTCTTTGAATTTCATTTACAAGGCTTAAAATTGACTAGGCTACATAACTAGCTCATTTGGACATGTGTCACTTTTTTATTAGATCTAAGCCTTTTGAAAATTCCATCTTGGCTCACACCATTGGATCTACTCACTTGAGAAAATTCATACCATTGATCTTGATCTAAGGGACCAAACTCTATTGGCTATCTATAGGTCTTGTACCAAAATGGTGCCAATTGGTAGCTCCATAAACTCTCTACATCCTATTCTATTAGTCCTATCAGGATAACATGCTCTTGCCAAGTAGTGTTCCCACATTCATTATAGATCTCATTAAAAATTATTGACTTAGTACATGCCATAGATTGGATTGTGTACACTTGAATGCATACCATTGATCTCTAGGAAAGTACTTGATCTTTAGCCTGTGACTATGTACTAACTTTTCAACTATGCTCTCACACCATTAGATCTTCTCACCAAATCAAATGTGCATCATCAGATTATAATCCATGAGATTGAGTGTGATTTATTCCTATAAAAAATACCTTGTGAGATTGACACTTGTCACACCTACACTTGTCCTAGGGCTTTTCTAAAAATTTATTGACCCCTGCATGCCTTTGGATCATCTTCCTCCACATCAATGTGTACCATTCGATCATGATCCACTAGCTCAATTGTGATTGGATCAAAATAAAAAAAGGAAGATTACCAAGTTTTGAGCTTGAAGCATTTTATCTAAGTCTGTCTATTGGGACCTTTCATCAAGCCTTTTGGTTTGGACCCTTTGGCTTCAACTTTATTTTTCTTTGGTAGAATTGTTGTGGGATTTTTATTTATCAGGATAATTACTTCAAACATTTTATTTGGGATAATTTTACCAAAAAAATTTGGTCTTTGATATATTTTCCTTCATTGGGACAATTATTTCAAACATTTTGTCTAAAATAATTTCCCTAAATAAATTAGACTTTTCACTTTACACTTTTTTCAAAGGAATTAAGTCTTACACTTTTTCCATAGAAATTGAGTCTTCAAAATCTATGTCTTCATCAAGACATTTGTTTTAGACATTTTATCCAAAATAATTTCATCAAAGAAATTTGGCCTTAATATTTTGCAAAATATTTAACCTTGACATTTTTTCTAAAGAAAATGACCTCTATCTGGATTTTTATCATGGGTAAAATTCTGAAGGGTAAGTTCTCTTTAGACTTTTTACCATAGATAAAAAGTCTGAAACAAATAATGACTTGACTTTTTCCCAACATAATACAACTCTTTCAGGCTTCTTGTCATGAACAATTTTGCAGATGGAAATAAGTCTTTGGAATTTTTGTCCCACAAAAATCCTAAAGTTCTATTTTTTTGGGCAAGGTGTTCATGCAAAAAACATGAAAAAGTATAAGGGAAATACATATACACCAAGTAAGACCAAATTAGGACTTAGACAAATTAATATGAACTTGACCTTTGACATGAATAGTTAAAAATAGGAATTTGGCTTCTATACTTTAAAAGGGCCCAATTGCTTCAGTACAATTTTGGGAACTAATATTGGTTCTCACTCAAGGATGCATACCCCCTGTGGGTGTGCAAAGAACCCTAAAACATAAAACTAGGTGCCAATCCTTTGGGTCATGGAGTCAAGACTTATGAATTTATTAGAAAACACCCATGAAAGCTCAACAAAACATTAAAGACTAACAAAAATAGATCAAGAGGATTTAAAAATGAACACATAGTAAAAAGAACTACACAAACAAGGCCCAAGATAAAGGGGCGACAAAACAACAAAAAGACAAAGCAAAAAAACACTATACAATTATGTACATAGTTATAGGCTCAGTTAAGGAAATATTTTGGATTATTTCCATTAATTTATGGGTCCAAAATTATACCATCCCTTAATCTCTTTAAATTTTCCAGTAGCTTGGTGGCCATGATGAAGTAAATCAATTTATAAGCTTGCTAAAAAGGTTTGCTGCTAGGCTATGATAGGATGACAAGTTGAAACAAATCCTCTTTACATGATCTCAAATCTGAATAAGACCATGCTAAAAGGTTTTGGTACTCCTTTAGTAATTGTAAATAAACCTATTTCTTAGCTACAATCAAATAAGTACCAAGCAAGAGTGCATCAAAATCAATGTCATTTGTGCACTCAAAGTATTTCTTGAAAGAAAACTAAAAGAATTCATATATAGGGGCATAAAATACAACCCCATATTCATGAAATGACATCTTCCAAACATCATCTTCATTGTCAAAAGTAGTATCAAGAACAACTGGTTGCTCAACAATGCCCATATTCCCAATGGAGGTACCCAATGATACATCCATATCCAACAATTTGATCAAATCACACTTTGGATATTCAAGCACATCATGATTGGGTAACTCATATGCTTATGTCATACTATTATCATAAGCAAACTCATATGTTGGGACATATACCTTATTGACTATGCTCTAAAACTAATCTATAGTAGTAGCACACATTTTTTTTGTGGAGGTAAACAACTTACATGGGGAGTCCTGATAATTAAACATCTTAATCTCATCATCAAATGATTTAGACTCAAGTTCATCTACATCTTCATGAATCAATTTAAATGTATCATATGGGGGATGTGGAAGGAAGAACTTGTCACACTAATCAATATCAATGTCAAAATTCATAGCATTTACCTTGGTGTTTAAAGGATTAGGCACTTCTTTACCAGTCCCTCTATTCTGATTTGTTTTTGTTCTTTCTTCATGTGCAAGCCTCTTCCCTTCATCATTATATTGGTGGTGGAAAGTAGGACTTCCTTGTGCTTGATTCAGATTTGGACCCATTTATTAACTGGTAGACACATGAGGGATCCCTTTCTCAGTGCTTTCTAACTTATATGACATTTATTATACAATAGAGGCTAAAGTTTTAACAATCTCCTCAAGCTTAGCTATCTTTGTGGATAGTGTCTTTTTAGGGTTGACCAATTTCACATCATCCTGCTTATTCATGGGCTTTCCCATAGCCTTTATATTATTTTTGATTTGGATATCCATATTTAATTCTAACCATAGGTTCATAGGAGCCTTGTCCCTCAAGTAGTAAGCAACCTTCTTATCAAAGGCATCATAATAATTTATCAAGCATGCCGTATCATTGGGCCTAACATTTTCAAGAAGCCACATCATAGTTTTGTTGAACCTTGTATTGAAGTCCTACACACACTCATTAGGATTTTTTTTGATGTTTTCAAACTCAGCTAATAAAAATTTGGGATCCACTCTAGCACAATACTAAATTCTAAAAACATTATGCATCTCTTCTTATGAATCAATGCATCCAATGGGAATGGAATTGAACCATTCACGAGCATCTTCCTCTAGAGTGTGCACAAAATATTTAATACACACATCCTCATACTCAACCTCATAATCTTCAATGATATTGTGAAAAAACCTCAAGTGTTGATCACCATTCATTGTATTATTTCCTTGAAACTTTGGGAGGCATTTCCTAACTTCATTTAGGACTTCATTAGGATAATCTTCCATGTCATTAAAATTTATGGGCCTAAATTTGGTAATTCTAAATGTAGGACACTCATTTTCACCTTGATACCTATGCCTCATTATTGGTTCAATGGTAGGTTTAGAAACAAATGGCAAAGGGATGTGAGGGAGTGAATAAGGTAGAATTAAAAGGTCAAACTTAGGAGAAGATTCAATTGGTTAAGAAAGAGGTAGATAATAAACTAGATTGTATAATTCTAAATAGTCAAAAGAACTATGCCAATTTTTATCAATAGGAAATTCCACAAACAAAAGTTTAAAATTACCAGAATATTGAAAACCTAAGTAGTCCATTTTAGCTACACCATGATTTTCAATAGGCCTCCAAACTTGTCTCCTTTCTTGATGAGCACCTAAGGGTAAGACAATTTTATTTGTTGAGTCACCTTTAAAACATGACCTTAGTCCTTCTAGCTTTACAAGCAAAAGAACTCTCAAAGCTGAAGATATTTGAAATGGGCACTAATCTTTCTTTGAAACTAAATGGTTTTTTGGAGTCACCACAAGAAGCAAAGCTATAGAATATAGCCATTTAAAAAATTATAGTGATACATACTTAAACCATATCTTGCTAAAGTTAGTGATGGTGTGTGCAATCAAAGATAATGAAACTTTTAGATTCATGTTCAAATAGTGAAAACCACCTCAAAACATGACAAATTTCCATATTTTTGTAACAAACTTAGTACATGTCAAATTATCAAATCTCTCAATTCTTGGTATGTCCCTAGTATAGTGCTATCATGTTGACAACCAAGATAGTCAAATCAGTGTAGTAACAATAGAGAATTTCATAACATGAAATACTTACAACTCTTACAAGAGTCCCTAGAAACACATAAGTAACTAGGATTTCAATTTAATCTCAAACAAAAATGCTAGGAGTGTTGGTTATCAGTTATACTCCTCATACATTTGGCCTTTCACACTTGAAGAATAATGACAAACTATGATGAAAACCCCACTAATATGTCATTATAGTTGGGGATGGGTTTGGCATCAAGACTAGACTAAACATGTAAAATTATTGAGAGGCACCTAAAAAGGGTATGGTTAGTTCCCTGATAATTTTGGCTCTACCTAAACCAAGGTGAGAGGACCTATGAGGTAGCTTGCTCACATAGGGAGATTTTACAATTCAACCTATTATCACTCTAGAGTGCACCATACTTGAAGATGTGCAAACACACCCTCTCTCCATTTGATTCAATGGGCACTTCTCGAAGTGTGGGTGACTCTATGATGAGAAGAACCTCCAGAGAGGGCTAGTTACCTCTAGATCTATCAATTATATCTGAATTACTATGATTTTTAGGGTCAAAAGGGAAAGGTAAAACTTAAAATAAAACTTAATTAAAGGGGGTGAAGCACGTAAATTACTCAAATCCTTTGAAGCTATTGAAATCAATGTACACATATAATCAATAAAATTTATATTTTTGTCCTTAAACAAAAATGTTTCAGATGAAGGGTTAAAAACCTCTTCAAATGACCTATAAAAGGGTGAGATAGAGAGAGATAGGTGAGGAAGGGACCTACAAAAAAGGAGATAAATCTCACTTATACACTGATGTATAATCAAATACATACTATTCTTCTATTAAAACTCAGATTTAGAATAAAAAATTCCTTTATTGATAATGGTCTAGCTTACAAATTTCTATCTTAGCTTCATGAATTAATGAAAAATGGCTTGATTAAGCCAATAAATATGCTTCCAAAACCTAAGACAACCCTAAGTGGAGTTCAAAAAGGGAAATGGTTAGTCTTGGTTGACTAACTCAAGACTTAACACCTTTTATAATGTTTAAAATATTCAATAAAAGATTTTCCTTCACAAAATTTGCATGCCTTTCAAACTTTGGCATAGGAGTATGGATGGTAGTCCCATGTGGTAATCATTATTTATAATAAACATTAAATTCTTCAAAATTCATCAAACATGCATGGATCTTCAAGGTTGGCATAAAATTTTGGATGGTGCACCCATTTTTGATAAGTTAAAAAATCTTGCATGGAAAGTTACGCCACATCCTGAATGGAGAACTCAACTTGAATAGAGTTGGAAATGTTGAAAGCCTTTAATTAACAAGATAAACAAGAATGCATACATGACTTTTCAACTAGTCAACCAAAGTGCAAGGTTAGTCAACTCTAAATCACTCCATTTTGCATGAAAAGGGGCTTTAAAAATTTAATCATGCATGAAATTCCATGTTAATATCATATATGCAGTGTTGAAACTCCATGTTATCTCCTTGAATATCCATCCAATGCCAAACTTCAACTTGACAAGTTGATCGACTAAGCCATTTTTACCAAAGAGTCTAAAGGATAATATATGTACTGGACACCATTAAAACTACAAAAAGAATCCATGAAACTTGTAACAATATAAAATTACACCTGAAAATTAATTTCTCATCACCAAAATTAAGATTTGGATGAGAAAAGCTTTGCCAATTAGTCAACATGCTTGACTAGGCTATATTTACACAAATTTCTAGCAGACTGGTCATTTTGATTGAGATGATAGCATCACCTATAGAATTAATTATGACCAAATGAATATTTGAAGATGCATAAAAAATTCCAATCTTCGAGCTCCAATGACTAAATTTTGTTAAATTGCCTTGTACTTCAATTTACACATTTTTTCCATAAAAATGTGATTTATGACCTCATTTGTATAGATATATGCATTAAATTTACATTTATATAATTATATAAAATTTTAATTGAATTTTTAAAAGGTTTAAAGTTGATCTAATGTGATTTGATTGCAAGAAAATCCACTTTTTTCAAAACTAGTTTTTAAGGTGCTTAGGAAGGTTCTAAAGCTAGAACTTCAAAATGATAATTCATGAGGTAAAAATATCCAAATATCTAACCACTTACATTGATGTGTATCATTTTTACCCCTCTGATATCCTTGAACATATTATACTCCTATGCAAAAGATATGAAAATTTACCATGTGAATAAAGATTGCATGTAGGAAATTGATTGCATTATGGCTACCTATGCTCTTAATGGTTGTTCATAAATCACATCCCCTCAAATTATCTTAATTATTAATTAATTATAATTAAATATGTGTCCTATAAACATACTAATATATTTCATCCCAACTCCACACATGGTGAACAAAATGAGCATCTGAACAAGTGGCTTGGAAGGGTGCCTAGAACTGCAAAAAGTGAAAAACTTCACCAAGATGAAAATTAATCCTCCCTTGCTTCAAAAATTCTAAAAAAATAATTATGGGACCTTCATAATTCTATCAAAACACTTTGAAATTCATTTTTCTTGAAAATTCAAAAATGCCCTTTTAGGCCTAAGTGTATTTGCCTGCAAAACACTATGTGAGCATGGTTTGCATAAAATTTGGAGCTTTTAAAATCTCCATAGGTCTTATTATGATGTAAAAACATAATACCATGCTTTTTAAACCTTCACTTTGCACTATAAGCTTTTGAGGCACTCTGGGATGAAGCATGCCCCAATGGTGATCTTCAATGAATAGGCTAAGGTCTGAGACAAAATAGAGAATATGTTCACTTGTAAAATGGATATGAAAATTTTTATTATGGTTCCATAACCCATTATTACCTTGTGTACAAAATTTTAAGTCTTAAATCGACATGTAGCTCTTAGAATATTTAATTTTATCTAATTTTTTATCTATGTGCATGGATTGTCTACATTTTGACTAAGTTTTGCATATTTTAAGGTGATTTTCATGGAAATATATGTCTTTAAGGTCAAAAAAATATTCATTAATCTAAATAATCCCTTCAAGAGTTTGAAAACAACATTCACCCCTATTTTCAAGCATGTCAAAACCTCCAACTAGGGAAAACCAAGCTTAAATGACTATGTTTTTTACTTTTATTAGGTTTATGATGTATTTTTAACATATTTAGTGGCTATTTAATCTTAAATATGTGATTTTAACTATTTATATCAAATAAAAAACCTTCAACATAAGTTCTTCAAAATAATTTTAACCAAAAACCAAGCTTTTAGACCTTTCGTACAACATCCTATGTACTATTATCTTTGAGCTATATCCATTGATGTCCCTATGAAATTTAGCCATTATTTGAGAATTTAACCTTCATCTACATATAGTGCTTATAAATCATTACCATTTCATTGACATAATATCTTGAGACAAGAAACCCTTTAGTAGGTCAATGTATTGGAAAATTTCCTCACTGAATGACTGTAGGCTTTCATTGATTTCCACTATTTAACCCTACTTTTCTTATGCCTAGGGACCTTTTTATTATCTTGATATCAATTCTACTCTCATCACTTCTCATGAACCTTGAATTAGCTCATACAAACTTTCATAGCGTAATTCTTGCCTTCATGCTTGTGGTGTGACTATGTGTATTTAAGGTTGTAGATATAAGCCTTTGATGTATGGTGTTGCAACATTATATGTTGGAAACTTATTTTCTCAAAAAATCATTCATTTCACTGATCTTGAATACTCATATATCTCCCATGATCCACTAAACTTAACAAGAAGGCCTTAACAAACCACTACATGGAAAAACCTTTCATTAGATGGATGTAAGCCATCATTAGCATAAGTGTAGGTGTTTTTTTACTCATAGCTATAGGTATTCATTTGTCATATCAACCTTGATACCTATCATGGCTTATTTCTAATAAATGACATTATGTCCACTTACTAGCGTAAGAAAAACCTATAATGACCACCCTCTCTTAGATACTTGATTTCATGCTTCCTCAAACCTTAAAGGCCTTGTATACTAAGACTATAGGTACCTTCATGAATTTTGAAGTAAAAAGATTTTGGGAAATCATGTTAAGTCCCTATTGAGGCAATGTTAAGAAACAAATTCTACTTATAAGATTCACTTGCTACTTTTAAAAACCCTTGCATCCTCCTTTGAGACTTATAGCCCTCAACACTAATCATACAGACCTGTAGGTTATTTCTAAGGCTGTAGGTGAAGAATTTTTAGTACAAAAACTAAAACCTGCCCTTGAAAATGTCTTCTTTATACTTGATCTTACTTGCTTCATTGGAAGGCAATCAATCACCAATTACCTCTTGAACATTCAAAACCCCAAGAATTCAACCTATTATCAAAAGGCCCATACAAGGCATAGGCCTGTAAGGTTAGGTTATGGTGACAATATGTGAGTATTCAGGGTTTGAAAAACTATAGATATAACTTAGAAACCTTTTCCAAAAATTTTAGATGACTCAAAAGCTTTGTCTCATTTCAACCATGAAACCCTAAAAGATGAAAAAACCTTTTCCTTATGCTTCTGTAAGTTGGGGACATACCACCCTTTGACTGTACGTGCCTTCATAATGACTATAGGCTACTTACCTTTATAACACTTCCATGGGTATACAAAATCATGATGCCTTTAAAACCCCTCATACTAGGAATTTAAAATTCATAGCCTTGAAAGTTCAAAATACCCTTATGAAACATTAATAACTAGCAAGAAAAACATCATAACCATGTTTTTCAACCCCTTGAATGCTACAGGCTTGTAGGTTTGATTATGACTAGAATTCTGTGGTATGAAAATTTCACTAGCATGGTCTGAATTAATGGAGCCACCCCTCTTTACTTTCTTAGATGATGATCATCCTCTCAAAATGAATCATGTCTTTTTCAATCCAAATCCAACTTTTGAAACCCTTTGAAGTTCGATTCATATGCAACCAAGATTTTCTACAAGGCACAGGCCTATAGGAACCCTTTTTTATGAGTAACTTTAGTGTTTGATTGTGCTTAATATCCCTTAATATCTTATTACATGACAATGCCTTAGGGTTTAGGTTATGATGCTCTTTTGAGAGGTATAGGTGACCTAGCTCCCTCCATTACAAGTAGATAAACCTACAGTCCTTGACACTGCTCTCTAGCATGAAGGATGGTTGTAGGTCCTTACATTCGCTATAGGAGTCTATTCCTTCTTTTAGCTATGTTAGAATCCATACCTTAAACACATTTAAGCTCATTAAGATTGACAATTATATCATAAATTTTAAAGACTAAACAAACCTTCTAAGCTTCAATAAAACTCATCAGGCCACCAATTTAGCTCTTGTTGGAAAAACACAAGTCTAAGGGTCACAGTCACTATAGCTATAAGTGGCATTTGATTAGGCCTACTATAGGGTATTGGTTCTTTAGTTTTTTGAATGAAATGTTTGAGAAACATTGATTAGTCATTTTGGTTACCCCATGAGTTCCTCCTCTTTAGGGATTGTAATATCACCCATTAGTCTAAAACCAACTGCTCCTTAAGCTTGATTGTATGGGAGGATGGCTATAGGTCATCACTTCTCTCATTAAAACCTACATCACTCTTAAAGGATCCTTTATTTTACCTCTTATGTAATGATTCTCTTTTAACATTCTTAAACCTTCAAGAAGGTATTCCCTCATCTTGATTATAGAAGAGGAACCCTCATTATCAAAACTTGACAATGTTTAAACCTTGAGAGTAAGCCTATAGGAGTCTAGTAAGGTTGTAGGTGAGCTTTTTCTCTTTTAAGACCTTTTTTGGATGATGATATGAATGGAAGCTTCAAATGGCTTATAAACCTCTATTGATTGCTTATCCTTCTCATTACCTTGATGCCATGCCAACCTCATATGGACTGTACCTCACAATTATAAATGCACATATGATGTTATCTTGTATGGATTAGGACTATTTATTCCCTTAAGGAAGGTTCAAACTTGACTTGAACTTGTTATTCTCCTTGATTTTACTTGGTAAAGGTCATTTTCATAGAGATTATTGTAGAGATACCCTTAGTGATTGTATTTTAAATATTTTTGACCATGGAATTCTTTAACTGAATGAGCCTACTATAAGTGATCATTTCCATAAAATGATATGACCTTGATTAGCTTACAATTTTTTTTCATGCTTTGATAGTTCTCTAGTAAACTATTGGATATTTGATGATGGAAATAGGTGGTATAGATAAGACGAAAGGTGGTAGGATGATCAAAAGACATGAATGAAGATGGAAGAAAGATGAAAACGCAATGATAATGGATATTTAGGTAGTGAGGTGTGGATGGATGAGAGGGAGAGTATGAAAACATGTATACCTAATCATCATACCATCACAAATTCGAGGCCATTGAAATAGAGAAACATTTCAAAAATGAATCATAGTTTTCTTCAAAAACTATAGTATTTGAAAAAAACCTTAATTTATGCTAAACTAGCTCATTAAGACAACCTGAAGCATGGAGATGGATTACTTAGCCATGAATATTGAAGAATATCTTATGATTATACTTGAAAATCATGAAAAATTGATGGAAAACACTCTAAAACATAAATTATTGACAATTTGAGGTTGTCTTCTTCTTTTTGGATTGTACAACTCATCTTTGCAAGCTTACCAACACTGTAGATTAACTGGCTGACTTTGTGACCTTTTCTTGAACTAGAATTTAATTAAGAACACATTAAGGATAACATGGAAAGATAGATCAAGTACTCAATATTATGGAACAACCTAATTTTTTTTGTAACTCTACCTAGGTGAAGAGAAATTGAACAAAAACAACTACCTTTTTGGTTTCTAAGCAACATAATTTGCCCTGACTTCAACTAAATGGTTCTTAAGCTTTGAGAATATAATTAAAAAAACACTTAAACCATTAGGAATCCCTCTAATTCTAGTTTCTTCACCCCAAATTTGAGATTTGTACCTTCTTCTAGCATACCGTACCAATAGAAAACCTATAGCCATGTCACCTTGTGCCAATAAGCAAGAAAGCAAAAAGAAGCTAGTTTAGGGCCTTAATGGCCATGAAATACCATGAAACTACTATGGAATCCTAAATATGTCCTAGAAAATATCTCTCCTTCCCTGTATTGTATGGATTCTATACTTCTCTTGCAAAATAGGTGAAGAAGAGTCCTTTTGCCCCTTTAAAAGCTAATTTATCCCTCTCCACTACTTGGAATATAATGTTATAGAATTATTTCATGTATTCCATATATATTTTCATATTTTTGACCTTTTAATTGATAAAATTAGCATGTGGGAATCCAATTTGGGCTTTTTTAGCTTTTTAACATACCATATGAACTTTTTTTTTAAATTTGAAACTTAGGACTTAGGATATTTTCATGTTTTTAAACATAATTAAAGCTCTCTTAGCATGATTTAATGACTTTTTAAATCAATTTTGATGATTTTAATCCAAATTTTGGAATTTTTTGACTAAAATTTGCACTTTTAGACTATAATTAACCAACTACAAGGGGAAAGTGACCATTCTAAGGAAAGTTTTGGATAACGGGGGTATTAATTTAGCCTTGATAGGCCAAATTACTAACACAACCTCCATGGGAATTATTGGCACAAAGAAACACAAATATGAATATAACACAACCAAACTTGCTCACTCCACCTGAGAAAGGTTATCACATGAAATAAACAAATGTTCTAAGTCAGATAAAAACTACTAAAAATAGATATCAAGGTGATTACAACCTTCATTTGAAAGAATTTTTCAACAACAAGGGACTGAAGGGAAGACTGTAATGCTAAGCTTCACAACACAATATATAGACACATGTTAAGTATGCAATATTTATGCATCTAATAGCAAATAACACTTATAATATGTAAATGGTGTATTATTTGGAGGGTAGGATAGTTAGATAATAATAAAAAGGAGGGTGGTATGTTGGTGGTATTCATACAACAAATATTATTTTAACATTCATGACGTCACCTATTATAAAGATGCATAAACCTTAATGCAAGCTAATGGAACTACTAGGAGTGATTTTCATTTTCCCATTGAATCCATAAACCTAGGGTGCCCTAATGAGTTATTCAACAACACATTTCAAAACATAATGTAGAAAGGGATTTATAATCTAGCTCTAAGCCCAAGATGACAACCAATAATGAGCAGAGAACAAGATGTCTAATCCACAACATTTGTAAAACATATTATTACACTTCGTAAATATAAAATAATAGAGAACCACATGTATTTTCATTAACTTGAAAGAAAATCTTACATACACCAATGTTTCAAAATGCTACCATGGGGACAAGCATGGTGGATTTACTCCATGTTAGATAGGGGAGACATATAGGGATGCTCTCAGATCTTAATAATGGTTGTACATCTATATCCACATTAGTAAGAGAGGTAAAATGCACATAATAGTGATCCCAAAATGTGGAGGATTCTATACTAAGGAAGACATAGACCAACACAATGGCCAACTAACCCCCTAAATAGAAGACAAACCTTCTATTTATACATTCTAATCTTGGGACTGTGGGTCACAATTTTCAAAATTATAAAATAAACCTTTAGGTCTCACCAAGATGCTTCTAGTTAGAATATGCCATTTTGACATGCCTAAGATCCTCATCCATTTATAAGAAAATAATCATTTCTCAAACTACCTCTACAAAGAATGTTGAAGATATGCAATAAAATCTTTGATGTCTTAACTAGAAATGTCTTTATATAAGCTAGAAGGAGAATATTTGTTTGGGGAGACAAACAAACTTTGTCACTTTGTGAAACTACCTAGAGATGCTCTTCTGTTGATTGTGGATCATGAAATCCTTTAGATCGGAATCCTTCCTTCTATGCACACCAAATAAATCCCATTACCTTATCATTATTACAATTGAAAAGCTCTATCTATGATGAAAATAGAAAATATCCATGACCATTTGGAAAATATGCTTTTGGAACAGCCTGTAGTCCCCTCTCTATTCTTCAAATTTCATTTACAAGGATTAAAACTAACTAGGTTGTATAACTAGCTCATCTAGACATGCATTACTTTCTTATTAGTTCTGAGCCTTTTGAAAAATCCATCTTATCTTGCACTATTGGATATGATCACCTAAGCAAATGTGTGTCATTGTTCTTGATTTAAGGAAATAAATGTCATTGGCTATTTATAGGTCTTTTACTAAAATGGTGCCACTTGGTAGCTTTTTAAGCTCTTTATATCTTATTTTATCAGTCCTATCAGGATAACATGCTCTTTCCAAGTGGTAGTCCCACCTTCATTTTGGGCCTCATTGAAAATTCTTGACTTAATACTTACCATAGATTAGTTTGTGTATACTTGAATGTGTATCATTGATCTTTAGGAATGTGATCGATCTTTAGCCTATAACCATGTAGTAACTTTTAAAATGTGCTCTCACACCATTAGATATTTTCACCAAATCAAATGCACATCATTAGATTGTAATCCATGAGATTGAGCATGATTTATTATTACAAATAATGCCCCAAAATCTAAACACTTATCATGCTTGCACTTATCTTAGGGATCTACTAAAACTTTATTGACCAATATGTACTGTTGAATCATCTTCCTCTACATTGATGTGCACTTTTTGATAACAATCCTCTAGCTCAGCTATGATTAGCTCAAAATAAACAAGGGAGATTACCAAGTTTTAAGCTTGAAGCATTTTTTTTAGGTCTTTATCTTTTGGGACCTTTCATCAAGCCCTTTGGTTTGGACCCTTTGTCTTCAGCTTTTCTATCTTTGATAGAATTGTGTTAAAGATTTTGGTTTATCAGGACAATTATTTTAAACATTTTCTCTATGATAATTTTCCTAAAATAATTCAATCTTCGGTATTTTTTACGTCATCAAGATAATTTTTTCATAAATTTTGTCTGAAACAATTTCTTTAAATAAATTAGACTTTGCACTTTACACTTTTACCGAAGGAATTGAGTCTCACACTTTTGCCACATAAATTGAGTCTTCAAAATCTGTGCCTTTATCAGGACAATTATTTTGGACATTTTGTCTAAAACAATTTCCTCAAAGAAATTTGGACCTAACATTTTGCTGAAATCTTTGACCTTGATATTTTTTACAAAGAAAATGACCTCTATTAGGCTTTTTTCCATAGGAAAAATTCTCAAAGGGTAAGTGACCTTTGGAATTTTTTCCATTGACAAAAATTCTAAAATAAATAAGGACTTGAATTTTTCCTAACACAATGCAATTCTTTCAAGATTTTTATCACAGACAATTTATCTGATGGAAATAAGTCTTCAAACTTTTTGTCCTATAAAAATCCTAAAGACCTATTTCCATTAGGCAGAGTGTTCATGTAAAAAACCCAAAAAAGTCTAAGGGAAAGACATATACACCAATTAGGACTTATCCAAATTAACATGAACTTGACCTTTGACATGAACAGTTGAAAATAGGAATTTGACATCTATACTCAATAAAGGGCCCAATTGCTTTAGTGTAGTTTTGGGGACTAACACTATAATGGGATGCTATGCCATTGTTGGGAGTTTCTTCATTAGTCGATCAAGAGGAATCACTATCAAAATACATGAGGTCACCCCTAGGTGGTATAAATCTAAAACCTTAATTCATAAGAGGTTTACCAGTTGATAAATGTTCTATAATACCTTGCTCTCATGACCCTAGGCTTTTTCCTACATAATCCAAACTATCCATAATTAAATTAGGGATAGGGTACTCAAGATTATGAAAACAATTAGTGAGGCCATCAGCATACAACCATTCTCCTTTAGTAAAGGATTTCTAATCATGATTTGGTGAAGTTATTGGTACAAATACCAATGAATATTTCTATGTGTTCTTATTTTGCCAAATCATGTTAGACCTATAAGGTATTTTAAAAGGTTTGGGTCTACCATATGACTTAAGAGATTTAGGCAATTTATGAATATGAAAGGCATATTTTAGATGGTATGTAGAAATGTCAGTATCCTCCATAGTGAGGTAATTTATGAAGACTATGGGAAATAAATTGGTTGAAGTGGAATCAAGATCACTAGGGTCGATATAACTATATTTGGGTGGTTCAAAAACTATTACATTATTCTTTTTGACTAAAAATTTAGAGCTAGGGAAATAGTTATAATTAAGGTATTTAGCCTCTCAGTGTTTGTAATATTAGTATAGATGCAAATCCACATGGTTTCCTCAATTCCTAAATGGGGGAACATGAGGCACTAATGCAAGGTGTAAGGATAAATTTGTACTTCATATATCTAAGGATGACCAAGAAGCACATTATAAGGTATCTCAATGTTCACAACATAGAATAGAGTATCATGGGTTATAGGCCCAATAATGATTGGTAAGTAAATAGTCCCTAAAGATTCTCTTTAGGCATTTCCATATGATTTGATCATGTTTATTTTAGGCTACATGTCTTTGTAAATATATCCCAACCATTTTATCAAATTTAGCGACACTATATTCAACCCTAAACCATTATCTATAATAACCCACTTGATCTTATGGTCAGTGATAATGACCTCAATATATAGGGGTTATTATGGCTAGGACCAAGGGAAGACATATGTCATTTATCAAATGTAAGTTTTTGGATTGGATATAAATGCCCTATATGTGTTTGAAATTAGTTAGCGTTAATTTCTTTGGGAATAATGCAATGTTATTGGAAGTCATTGAGTATGGTTCAGTGAAATTCTAACATATGCAAGAGATCTAGCTATAAATTTGCATAGAAGTTTTTCTTAGTTGATCCTGGATACTATATGGCTTCTCAATAAAAGGACAAGAGGGTTTGGCCTTAGTTGATATAGTGTTTATTTTAGGATCAGAAGGCACAATGCTCAAATTTGGTTCAGTATTGAAATAAGGAAAAGGGCCATGGAGGGTAACTTGTGAGTGTTTAATTATGATTACACAATTTTGAATTAGTAAGGATTAATTATAATTAGAAGAATTAGAAGGCACATGGTTAAAATTTGGCTCTACATTAGAATAAGGTGAAGGGCCTTTAAGGGTAACTCATGAGCATCTAGTTGTGATTTCATAATTTTGAGTTGGTAAGGAGTCATTATAATTAAAAGAAGGATATGGTGGTCTATAAATAGTAATATGCAAAAATTGAGGTGCAATATAATTTCTTGAACTTGGTAAAATGTTGCTTGAAGAAGAGGGTATCAACCCTAAAATATGGGGACTAACACTTCAAAAAACATTAGATGGTTCATATATTTTGATTGTAATGGTGTCAATGTGATTACCATAAATATGTCCCATAGTGTTATTATAATCATACAAAATGGTGTTATAGCCTAGGTTATTAGCTTGGGTATTATGATCCTATTTATGATTATGATAATTTTGCTTTTAGCCTTGTCCTTGTTGATGTTGGATCTAACCTTGATTCTTATTGTTTCTCTACTAATATTGATTATGTTTGGGAAATGGGTATTTTTAGATATCCATATCTTAATTGGTGTTTTGTGCTATTTGTGTCACCTCAATTTCTCCACTCTTAATCAATTCCTCAATAATATTTCTCAATTATATGCATCAATAAATGACATGGTTGATACCATGATTTAAATTACAAAACTCATTTTCTCGACACCATTCAGGTTTAGGTCTATCTTCAATAAATTGTTTTGGTAAAGGCCATATAATCAAATTAGTTACCACTAGATTCTAGAATACTACCTAAATAGGTTCTCCCAGTTTGATGAATGGTCTATATTTTTTGAACACTTTGCATGGAGGTGTTCTTTATAAAGTGGTTGGTGGATCAGGTTATACATTTGGAGCCAATAGAGCCTGCACCATTTGCACATGCCTCAATTATGTTAATTCATTACCCACCATGTTATTATTATTGTTAAAAACTTTAGTTTTCTCTATAATAGTAGTTTGAATAGGTGTTTGAGTCTAATTATATGTTTATTCCCATGAGTATATTTTCACAGGGCCTTTGGTTATAAGTGCCTTTTCAATCTAGATGCCTTTCTCTATAATTTCCTCAAATGTGTTAGCATAAAAAAGTATTAAATTATGAGATACTTTGGGGTGTATATTTTGTGCAAAGATATCAGCTAATTATCTATCTAGTAGATCATGTTAAAAGTGACCAGTTAATGCTCTCCATCATTATAGGCATGCTGTGAAGATTTCTCTATCTCTTTATATTGCCTTACATAAGTCAACCACTGTTAAATCATGCTCAATTTTATAAGATAAATGGTTGAAAAATTTATATGATAGATCATTCCAATCTATCACTAATCCCTAAGGAAATTTGAACCCTTTGGAAAGCATTTTGGTTTTGGTTTACTCTCAGATTTGAGTAGGTCTGACATTGTTGCTTCAATGAATTTTGATGTCGATTCCTAAGTGTTTAATACTAATTCTAAGGAAAATATTAATATAATCTTAGGAAATTTGATTATTTTTGGGTACTTATTATTTATTTACCAATGGTTGTTTTTATTTCTAGTTCACAAGGGGAACTTGTTACATTTGAGAATAACTTGCTAGAGTGTTTTGTAAAATGGCCCCAATCTATGAGGACTCCTTAGAAACTTATTATTGTGTATGGGAAACAGTCTCCAAATGGTTTAAGAAAGTATGCTATGTGTCAAGGGGAAATTTTTAGGAAGAATCTATAGGTTTTTTCTATTCAGGAGAAGCCCCAATGTCTACATTAGATATAGGATCAGCTAAGGCTTTATTCATTTGGTATAATATTTTTTCTTGATCCCTAACATTAGTATTATCAATTGAAGTTTTAGATAAATAATCTATTAGGTTTACACCAAGTTTATCCATGTATTATTGACTAATTTATTGGATCTTGGTAGAAAGATATTGATTCATTACAGAAGATTCCATAAGTAGTTCTTTCCCCTTTATAACATAAATAACATTTGATTTTATGACACGAGTGAGAGATTTATCTAGTTATCTATCCTATACTCAAATAAGCATGTGAATTTTTTCCATTTGGAAATTAGGTGGAAGTCTTGTTCCTTATTATATTAACCCAAGTAGAGATTCATCTTTGTCTTATATAGGTTGTTGTTCATAATAACTATGTTCAGATCCTACTATCATTGGGATATTTTCAAACAAAATGGAGTGTTATTTTCCATCATAATAATTTTCTTCCTCATAAATAGGTATTTAAGAGACCCCACTATGAGTATACCTTTGCATGTTTGAAGATGGGTTTCTACATCTGCAAAGTGTTTTGGATTTTGGTTTACAAACATTTAAAAGATGTTTTTGGAATCTTCAATCAAATAAATAAAAGGTAAATAGAGACTATAATTATAAAGGAATGACATGACACCACTCAACTAGAATAAAGAAGTTATGAGAATACTCAACCTTGGTCGGTCAAAATTGGCAAATTAGAATAGGGTATAAAAACCTTATAACTTAAGGTATAGGCTAGCAAAAAAGGACTTAAATTGAAAGTGCATTAATAATATAAAAATGTGAGCATGAATATGATATTCATGATCAGAGAAATTCAAATAAAATTTTTGGATCAAGAAGCTTAGGATGTGAACAAACAAACTTTGGATGAAAATTAGCATAATAAATCCTAAGTATAAAACCCAAAATAAATGCACAACACAATGATGCACCATGGAAAATAAATTCAAATAGTCCAAGAACTTAGAGTGTGAGTGAATGTAAGATGACCTAAGTTCAAATTAAGAATAAAATAAATAAGCATCTAGATATAGGCCTTCAAACCAAACAATTTTTTTTACCCAAGTTACTCAAACTAAGTACAAAAGGTGAACCACCCAAGCCCAAGTTGTAGGCAAGACTCTAGTGTAGACTAATTGGATTTTGGGTTATGACTTAGATAGATGAGATTTTAAATTTGGGTTAAAAAGGCTTTAAATTTTTCAAGTGGTGAATAGTCTAGACTCATGAATAATGTAATGACACTTTTTGGAAATTCAAACAAAACTAATTTGATTTGTTTTTGAACAAGGATAAAAATATTTTGAGTTTAATAAATGTAATTCCTCTTTGTTCAAAAGGTGGTGTATAACAAGTTTTTGTCTTTGGACATGTTTTGGTTCACACATAAAAGTATTTTTTAGACTCAAAATCAATGTAAGTAAAAAATAATAAGAAAAAAACCAAAGTTTATGTCCTATCATAGAAACTGACAAGGTTGCATTACACTCTTGGATTCCATCGATATACTCCTTAAGATGAAATAAGTTGTTAATCTAATAAATTTAGATGAACATTAAAAGTAAGGTTATTAGGTCGCCTCTTCTCTCAAGAGAATGTACGATGACATGGAACTTGGGGTTACTCACCTTGCACTAATATTACTCCATATTAAATGGGGTTTACCTAAAAACTATAAGTTTCATGTGTTCTAAATGGTTATAAGTGTGATTAACACTAGAGATGTAATCACATCAATTGAGTTCATACCAGATACCTTACTATGCAAAGGTTTATTCTTTTGCATAGAGTCTCCATCCATGTACTTATTAGGGAAGTCTAATATTTAGCTAGACCTAAATCAAGTTTTCATTATGATCTAAAAGTCTATTCACTAAGCCTTCTAGTAATCTTAATATCCTATGCCCCAATTTATATACCACACCATGGAATGGGGTTGAAACTATGTTGGTAGATTAAATCCTAGGTCAACACTTTTTTAAATAACTCATGGGGAGGTAATGAACTCTTGCCCACAAGCCAAGATGCAAGAAATAAAAATATAAAAGGACTTTAAAGGTTAGTTTGGGGTCACCCAAGTCACTCAAGCCTTGGGGAGCACCTTTATGACATTCCTTTTATGCTTGGACCAAGTGACAAAAGCAAAAAATGAAGTGATTTTTATCACTCAATTCATTAAAGGGGATGTGGGGAGAGCAAACACATTAAGATTGGTTTTCAAAAATAAAAATTAAGTTAAATAAATTTTAAACTAGTTTAACCAACAAATAAATGACAAAAAGTAAAGACTCGTAAGAGTCTAAAGCTATGATGATTGTTTGTTTTTAATCCCAAATTCAAATGTGATTGAAACTTGCCTTTGTTGTAAAAAAATAAACTAGTGAAGTGTCTTAAACCTACAAAATAGAGTGTTAGAAGTATATCAAGGGGTGTAAGATGTCAAAATAAATATGAAACTTATTATTTTAACTCTATATTTTTGACATAGGTTGATCTCATTATTATTTAGAGTGATCTTGCCATTACACAAGGCAATTTAGTCATTTAAAGTGTGATTCTTCCATTTCACAAGGCAATCCCACTGTTACATAGAGGAAAAATAGAATACATGTCAATATCTTAGATTAGTAGGATAATATCGATGATTAATAGGGCAAACTAATCAAAATGATAAAAATCAAAACAAAGTGGTTACTTATAAAACTAGTCCAAGATGATCTTGCAGATCTTTAGACAAACCCACAATTCCATAGGTTGATATTTTTAATCTTCAGGTTGATCTCATTGTTACGTAAAAACACATAGAAAATTAAAAAATCACAATAGTCAATCCCACCATTTATGCAAGCAATCTCACTATTTCTTAGGGTGATCCCACCATTCCATAGGGAAATCTCATTAATGTTCAAAATGATCTTGCCATTCATAGGGTGATCCCACCATTTGGTCCAGAAGACATAAAACATAAAAATTAGAAGAAAAGAAGAGCAAAAAAACCTCAAAAGAGAGTATTAATTCAAAGTTAGAAGGATAAAATTATGTGTAAGATGCACAGTCCCATCAGGCATGCCAAAATCTAGAGTAGGATTATGAAGCAAGTTAATCCATGTGTTAGTATAGAAAAACTCAAAATAAGCATAAATAACTATCATGATAATCCTACTCCCTCAAGGGGCAGTGTTAATAAACTCAAAGAACTAATTATGAAAGCAAGACAATCATTACCTTCCAAGTAGTGACTCTCCTTCAAAATAATCAATAAACATGCTTATGCCCAAATTTGGTGCTCTAACTCTTCATAAATGTGGTGTAGCATGCTCTTCCATCATCTCTTAGCTCACCAATGGCTTTGGCTCCTAGATTTATCAATTAGGGAAATGAATGAAGCTTCTCTAGCAATATTCTTACATAATAATGTTACTCAATTGAATTTTTTTGAAGGTATTTATACATAAAAAGTTTACATAAAAATAACTTAAAATTTATGATCTTGGCTCACTTATTTATAGATTTTCTAAAATGTTTAGAATCAACCATGACCATCCATATTGAGATCAAGATGTGTGGCCATGGATTAATTCTATTTTGGAGGGACAATCAATGAATATGATCATCAATATTTGGAAGAATGGAGTATTAATAAGGCATGGGTAGCCTTAATCCAAATATTTTCCTCCATTAATGCCTTGTGGATGACACCTATGCATGATGTCATGGGTGATGCCAATTTGAATAATGAATTTACATTAAATAGATATTTAAAAACTTTTATGTATTTTACACTTAAGCTCCTAATTTGGTTTTGATTTGCTTAAATGATTTTAATTAGTTTTTTCAATTCTTTGGAAATTGGTTACACATTTAATCAACCTAATCAAAAATTTCATTTTACTAAGTCATAATTTGACTAGAGTATAGTAAAAAGAAGATGTTAGTTGTATATAGGGTAATACCCCAAAAAGGGTATTATAGATGCAAATTGACACATTCATGTGACATGTGTGGTTGAATTAGAATATTTTAGTGGTCAAAGATTTCATTTTGCATGGTAAAAATTTGACTCAAAATGAACTAATAAAATATAACTATTCTCTAAAATGCATTACCCCAATCAGGGATCAATGACTGAGAATCAACACTTACACATAATGTGTGTAGATGATTTATAAAATTTTAGTGATTTTGGTCTAGATTGTGTGTTATTTTAGAATATCATTCAAATTTTAAATTTTAGCACAACAATGGTAAGAATTGGATGTCTAAAATAATTTAAAACACTAAAATCAAGTACAAATTGGAAAAAAAATCAATCGTACATATCAATAAATAATGTGGAAATGGAAGATACTAATACTCCAACACCATTGACAGAAAAAAGGATATACCAGGAAAAATATTGTAGATATTATTTTATCACATTCTCATCACATTACCATCCACTCAACATCAATTCGAGGCAAGTATTTCAAATCAAGAAGTGATATCATATTATCATGTGACATGAAATATATCACTACATAGCATTAGAATAGAAGCTTAATAACTAAAATAATAAAGGCATTACAAAGGTATTACAACACTAATAGGTAAAATCTATGTCAATCCCCATAAAAACACCATATGCAATGTCAATGACCAAAAACATTCCTTTACAATAACCATAAACCATTACCATTTACATTGAAGGTGCCTTTTACAGACATGTTAAAATTGATGGAAAAAAATAACATGTCATATGAAGTATTATAGGCTTAAAAAATTTGGGAAATGACCTTACAGAGTTGTGACTTAGCCAAAAATGGATAGGACCCATTAGATATATCATTATACCAATAGATTATGGGCAAAAAATAGTCAACACATGTATATGGGTCATGCATTCTACTTATTGAGTACCCTTAACATTAGGATGAAAATGGTTAAAAAAACATTAGGATATAATAAATTCAACCATCATCATATTAATTTTTCACATGTAGAAATAATAATCATGATTTTACATGATGATGATGCTTATCATAAAAACACATAATCTTCAGATATGATAAAAAGTATAAAATTTGAACAATAAGAACCAGAATAAGTAATAAATTACGTAATCTCAAGGAAAATATAGGATATGTCAAATTAAATCACAATGAGGATGGCCTAATTTCATATATATGAGTCTTAATTCCAAATATTCCCAAAATATAAAAAAATCAAATAATTAGAAAATATGAAATCATAAAAATATTTAAAATATGAAAATCAGGACTTGAGAATGACATGAATTTTTATATTACACTATTCACATATGTTATTTATCACATGTTTTTTAGATGGAATATTCTTTACATATACACATGCATCTAAAAATATATGAGTGTTATGAAGGACACACATGTTACACACAAACACATAGATGTTGGAATTTCCTCTACCTAAAGGTTATGTTGATATTGGGGACATCTTGTTCCATAGGTTTTACTATTATAGGTTATATATTTATATGACCTTTGTACCATATTGAAATACATATGTTACTTACACATGCCTTGATATTTACTCATATCTTACACAATGATACATATATAGGATACTTTACTATGATGTGACATTATTACATATGGATTATGTATACTAGTTCCCTTATTTCATGCTCCATTGATGATGTTACTCTCTTACATGATGGGATTATTTGTGATTGAATATTTTGTGTGGCCATTGGCCTTGTCTATTGTAACATATTTGATGTCCTTTGTATTAAAAATTTACATGTCCCCTTGGATGTGGCCGTTATCCTTGTTTGCTGTGACATTTTATGTCCCTTGTATATAGCCCTTGGCCTTATGTGTGACACTAACACTTGAGCTTATTGACCTTATTCAAATTGTTGAAATTTATTGGTGCTATGATCAATATCATGAAATTTTACTGTGTAGTATTATTTAGGCATCCTTATACTACATGTTTAATTGATACATCTATCTAGACATGACACTTACAAGCCTTGCATTACATATGTTACACACATGCCTTTATCATTTTATATATTATCATGATGACATACTATCCACATGTTCACATTATATTACATGATGTTATCTTTATATATGACATGATAAATCTAAATCTTACTTTTAGATAAGTGACTTATAGGATACACCCCTCATACCTAAAAGGGGAATTATGGTGGGATTGTCATAGAGACATAAGCATCCATGGGTATACAATCAGAGTAAAATACATATTTTAGAGATTAAAAATGGTTCAGATATCACATGATTAAAATACATGATATATATAGGAACATTGATATATATATATATATTATAGGGAAATATACATGCATATGCAATCAATTTATATAACACTTGAAAAAAAACTTACACACACTTGGGGACATATACTTGGACATATGCACACAATTTACAAAAACATGAATTACAAGTTTATACATAAAAATACATATTCTCAAATTCAAATATAGATGGATAAAATTATATATCATTTGGTATAGCTTCAAGGGGAATGATCCTTGTTCATGCACACATACACAATAACACAATTTATAGTTGAATGGAAAACAATTATCATTTCACTTCATACTTATCATATTTTCATTCATAATGGGGGAATGGACTTTTTTAGTTCATTTTTGATCATGCATTTTTCCATTATATATTAAGCAAAACTATATAATCAAACTTAAGTTCATGATGGGGGCATGAACATTATTCATTCCCTTTTTATCATGATTTTTATTTACATGGAGGGATATTGAACAAACTTGAGAGAAACTCTACAATTGAATCTATAAACCATCTATAGTGGTTGATTATTTTTATTTGAGTGAGCATGGCTTGATGGTTCTCTCTTCTACTTACATTTTTATTTGGGTTAGTAAATTTTGTACTTTTATTCACATTCATTAGGGTTAGAATACACATCTCTCAAACCCTATAGCCTAAATTTTTACATAAATTTTGGGCATAAACACAAACTATTGATGTGTTTTACAAAGGAAGGACAATTTTATCCAATTATTAAATAAAGAAGCATCATATCAAATAAAGAGATACATAGTTTTCAATAGCACACAGGTGTACTCTAAGCCTTATTCTTTCAAAATTTTATAAAATTAGGTTTAGATTAAAATTATAAATCTATTAAAACTAACTACACATGATTTCAAGTTTTGTTATTGAGTGACCTTCACAATTGGAGATTCATACCAAAGATAGAGTGTGTTGTACACAATTAGGTATATTTTGTTGGTTGAATATTTTGTCACTAGCTAACTGATGAGCAAAATAGGACTCTTCAGCCATAGCATAGGGAGATTGGTTAGCCAGATGTGCAGGTTTACTACATAAAAAGGGGACAAATCTCTCCTCTTATCAAGGGGAGGTTCCCTATAAATATGCAGGAGCTATATACTATATATATATAAGTAGAAAATAACACTCAGGGGTAGGATAAACCATCCATCTCTCTTTTTTTAGAGATGATGTTAACAAATAGAGGAGAAAATCTTGGTGAAAATGCTGAAGGCACTTCTCTTCTTTCAGAAGTGATCTTTTAGGAAACAACAAGAATTCTTTAAGATAGTGACAAGTAACTAGTAACTAAAGGCGTAGTAAACAATAGACTAAGATGTAGCACAAAATCTCCACCTAAACTACCCAAGAGTGAGATACGAAGGACAATGAGGGCAGAAAGTCATCCCAAGGTCCTTTACATAAAAACAAAATACGAAGGATAATGAGGGTCCAAAGTCATCCCAAGATCCTTTACATAGGAATAGAAAGAAAACACACTAAAGACAATTGTGGTAGCACAAAGTCTCTCCACAGCTGGCTTCAGGACACCTTCCTAATTACTTTCACTAATTTTGCTAATTTAATTAAAATAGACAAAAAATTTATTAAGGAAATAGACATAAGAATAGTTTCCCCAATAGCCAAGCTATTCCAGCACAAAGTCTGAAAAGTCACTTGTTTTCTTATTCAGATAATGAAATATGATGAACAATCTGAGCTTAAAGTCTCAGTAATGCCTTTCAATTTGGGCAAAATTTTGTTTCTAATAACTAAGAGAGAGATCCCTAAAACAATAAGAGAGTCCAATATATAGTGCTCCAAGAAATACTTGGGCACTTTGTTTCACAAAAATGTGTTATAATGCATTCAATGCCTTTAATGCATTTTAAATTCTATCCATAGGCTATGCTAGAATTAGGCATTAGTCTTTAATACGAGCCAATTGATGTGTTTCCTTATGTGTGCACAACTGTTCACTCTATGCAATGCATAAAAATAGACTGTGCCATTGAATGTTCACACTCTCCGATGTCCACCTAGTGGACTATTTCACCTTCTAGAAACATATCCCATGCACAGATATTTCTGATCCTTCTTCATCATTACCCCTTTCTTGGCTATATTTTTCCATTTTATGTGTGATCTGAGCTCTTGGGCTATCTCTTTGGTTGATCGCTAAATTCGTTCACAAGATCTATGCTTAAGCCTGCAAGGATCAACAACTATTTCATTGCTACAAATTTGATGTGATCGGGTCTGTCATTGTTTGAAAGACAATAGCTAGTTGGTTGCCCTAAATTTGATGGATGCGAGCCCATCATCCTCCTTAGCAATTCCTTCATGTCTTTCCTGCTTGCTTTGGCCACTTTCCACTGATCTTAATAAGTGACACATGGCACACTCTGCCATTAAACAAGCAAGGACATGTGGCCAGCATCTGTTGAGTTATAATGGGACATGTGGCACATTTCACAGCTTTGAAACTTATTAAAAATTGTTTCCTAGTAGATGACACTTGGCAGCTTCCACTACAATTTTATAAGGGACATGTGGTAGCTTCCATTGCAACTTTATGAGGGGCACGTGGTGTGTTCTGCTACAACTTTATGAGGGGCACATGGTGTGTTCCACTACAATTTGAGGTTTTATCTTTCTTAGAGGGAACTTTCCCTTTGGGGTCTTGGATAACGGTCCACTTTCCCTAGTGAGAGCCTCCCACAAGGGTACCTACCCTTCAGGATCTTTCAGGCGGCCTTCAGGCTTTTATTTCCTCAATGGGTTTTTCCTTTTTTGGCAAAATTTTGCTTTGAACAAAAAGTTTGAAGGAATTCTTTTGGACAATTTGTTCATAGGAAATCTTCCTTCACTTTGCCTCTGCTTTCCATCAGGATTTCTTTCGGTAGACTTTTGTCTTTGCTTTAGGCTTATTTCTTCAGGCAAAAGTCTGAAGGAATTCCTTCAGACATTTTTTCTAAAGGAAATGCCTTAATCATTTTGCCTTAGTCAATTTTTTGCATTCTTTTCTTGAAAGAGAACTATACCCTCTGCAAGGACTATTCAAGCCCAAAAATATCCTTTAGACTTTTGCAATGGTCCATCTGCTCCTCGCCTACCATCTGGAAGGGTTGTTTGTCCTTGGTTCACTTTTTTGAAGGAATTCTCTTTATCTACTTTGTTCACTGCCCTCCACAAGGGCACTCAGTTTGGTTCACTACCCTCTACAAGGGCATTCAGTTTGGTTCACTACCCTCTGTAAGGGCTATTTTCCTTTGGCTTTGGGGTATCCCCTTGAACCTATTGATTGATCCGATCGATTGGACCAACTTTGGTTCAATGGTTCAATCTTGCATTTGAAGCCATCTTTTTGTCGAAGTCTTTTGATCACTTTGAATTGATTGAACCCATTGAACTGTTAAACCTATTGAACTTGGTTGGTTTAAGGTTCAATGGTTCAATCGCTTTCTTGTGTTCCACTCATTCACTTGACCACTTGAACCAAAAGCTTTGAACCCGTTGAACCTTTGAACCAAAGTGGTTCAACGGTTCAATGGTTCAAGCCTTCTTCTCTTTAATAAGTGTTTTGAAGCCATTGAACCTTGAAGTAGTTAAACTTTAAACCTTGAAAAATGCACTTAACTCTTGCTGATGACATTGAACCTTTGAACCCATTGAACCCATTGAACCAAAATGGTTTAAGGTTCAATGGTTCAATGGTTCAATGTTTCAAACACTACATAGAAGCTTGCCGATGAAATATTTTGGTTGAACCAAGGGATTGAACCAATCCTAAAAATGAATAAGTGTTGTAAACTTGTTCTTTTGATTGAACTCACTTGTAGAAGCCATTAAACCTATTGAACCTACTGATTTCAAGCTTTTTGAGTCCATAGAAACATATCTATAGAGTTCATAGATTTGGCCTACAGAGTCCATAGAACTGGTGAAGTCCATAGAAATGAGTCCATAGATTTGGAAGAGTTCGTAGAAATGAGTCCATATATTCAAGCCTGTAGAGTTCGTAGATTCAAGCTTGTAGAGTCCATAGAATTGAGTCTGTAGAACTGGAAAAAGATTTAAAAAATGGAGAATTTGAATGCCCAAAACAATTTTTGAGAAGGGGAGAGAGGATTTTGGTCTATTGGACCAAAATAGTTCAAATGTTGTCCCAAAAATGAGTGATGCTTTTGGGGGACAACAACTAGCTCTAGTTGGGGAACTTCCTTCAGTTGAAAACTTGGAATAGTTGAGGGGAGTAGAAACTAGAATCTCCAGTGCCTTGAAGTATGCCATTGGGATATGGAGTCATGCTACCCAAAAATAAAGGCTCCAAAAATTTTAAATGAATAACACAAAGCAGAAACAAAGACTATACAATTATATATATGTACAGGTGAACTTATTTGATACTTCAAGAGTTGAAGTGCTTCAGATGTTGCCCATTGTAAGGTAGAGAAAAGAGCGTGTCATCTTGATATTTCAATAGGAAGTTATTCTTACCATTGAGCTGATGGATAATAAATGGGCCCCTCCAAAGGGAGTTGAACTTCCCATGCATCCCCTTTGGTTCTCTCCTTTTGTCCCACAATAGGACTTGATCTCCAACCTAGAAATCATAGTTTTTTGCCTTCTAGTTAAAAAACTTCTTCACCAGACTTTGATGGGTAGTAATTCGGTCCACCACCATAGTTATTTGCTCATCCAAATTAGTCAAGCACATGATCCTCTTATCAATGGGGCTTTCATATGTCTGATCTTCAATTGCCTTAGCCAATTTTAATGCTGGCAATTCTAAGGTGATTGGTATCTCAACATTGATACCATAAAAAAGTTGGAAAGGAGACATACCAATTGTCCTTTTTGGTGTAATTTTGTCTACCCACAAAGCAAAAACTAATGCTTTATGCCATGTCCTTTGGTTGTCATCCACCAGCTTCTTGATGATAGTCATTAGGTTCATGTTACTTCATTCAACTTGTTCGTTCTCTTGTGGAAAGTAATCAGAAGAGTGAGAGAGGGTGATCCCATAGTAAAAATAGAACTAAGTAATCTCTTGGGAAGTGAAACAAGCTACATTGTCTATGACAATCTTGGTTAGGACCCCAAACCTAGAAATGATATTCACCTTGAGGAAATTGCACACTACTTTTGAAGTAGCATGCTTAGTTGGGATAACTTCCACCCACTTGGTGAAGTAGTTAGTTACTGTAAGGACATAATCATGTCCAACACTTGAAGGTGGGTTTATAGCTCCAATAAAATCAATTCCCCATTGCTAGAATGGTTCCTCTATGACCATTGGCTTGAGTGTTAGGGCAACTAACTTGGGTCTCCCAACAAACTGCTAGCACAATTTACATTTTCTTATCCACTTATATGCATCTTGGAAAAGAGTTGGCCAGTAATACCTAGCTCACAAAATTTTATGGGTAGTCATAAGAGAAAAAAATGTCCTCCATAGGCTAGATTTTGGAAGGATTTCAAAACTTGGCTTTGTTGCTCCTTGTCCACATAGTGAAGGAACACTCCATCAAGGCTCCTCTTGTATAGGCCATTGTCCCGAAGGACAAAATTGGCAGCTTTCAACTTGATAGTCCTCCTTTTTTTGTAAGATAGGTGAGTAGGACACTCACCATAAGTAAGGAAATAAGTAATACCTGAATACCACTCATTCATGGTGGAGACAAAGAGGACTGTTGGCATGTATTCCACTTCTTTCTCTTCATGCCCTACTTCTTTGGGTCTATTGTTAGCAATCAATTGATAAAGGACCCTTGCCTACACTAGCTTCATCAATTTGATAACTAGATCAAACTCCTAGATCTTTGCAATCCTATTGCCTTTTTTAATCCCAAACTCGTGTTGAGTTAGTATGGATTTGACCGTGGTATCAAGAACCAAGGCAGTAGTGTGAGAATTCAAGATGTAGAAGTGGAAATTATTGACTACCTTCACTACTGCATAAGCATGCTTCTCCATATTCGAGTACTTTAGATCATGAGCTTTGAGAGGGTAACTCATGAAAGAAATGGGAGATTCCATACCTTCTTTATTCTATTGAATAAGAATTGCTAAAAGCGTGTGTTCAAAAGCATAACTGTATATGATGAACTCTTTGTTATAGTCTGAACAAACCAAAATTGGGGTGTGGGCAATGGCAGTCTTGATATCCTCAAATACTGACTTGCCTTCTTTAGTCTAGCTAAAGTTGGCCTTTCCCTTCATCATGTTCACAACGTGTCGAGTCTTCTCAGCAAAATCAAGGATGAACCTTTGTAATAAATTCACATTTTTAAAGAAAGAGTGAACAATAGTCTTACTTGTAGGCAAGATAAGCTCTTGGATAGACTTGACTCTATCTGAGTCAATATTTATGCCTCCATTAGACACAATGTGTTTGAGAAGTTTCCCCTCTGTTACTCCAAAAATTGACTTCTTGGGGTTCAAGTAAATGCCATTCTAGTGGCAACACTCCAACACTTGTTACAAGTCGCGTATATGATCTAGATGATGCTTAGAAAAGATAGTCAAGTCATCAAGATAAACTATAATGAATTACCCATCTCATCCTTGAAAGTAAGGTCCATTAATCTCTGAAAGGTGGTGCTAGCATTTATCAAGCCAAAAGGCATCTTCCTATATGCAAACATGCCCCAAGGTGTGGTGAAGGCGGTCTTGTCCTGGTCTGCTTCACCAAATTCAACTTGATTATATCCTAAAAAACCATCTAGCATTGATAACATCTTTGAACCAGTCACTGTCTAAAGTACTTGGTCCATGATGGGCAAAGGACAGTTATCCTTTAAAGATGACTGATTTAGATTCTTGAAATCCACATAGATGCGAATTTTGCCATTCTTCTTCCTCATAGGGACTACGTTGGCAATCCATGTAGAATGATGGATTGGGAAAATTATCCTAGCATTCAACATTTTTTGTATCTCAGATAGAATAGTACTTGATATCTTTGGATTATACTACCAAGATTTCTATTTATAAGGCACCGAATCATCCTTGAGAGGAATTTCATGGTGAATTTCCTCAAGCCTAAGCAACTTTAGATCATCATAAGAGTATGCCAAAACATCCATGTAATGGTGAAGTAGGATAGTAAATTTGAGTTTCTCCTCTAGAGTACAACACTTCTCAATGTTTACCATCTTGGGATTTTCCTTGGTACCCAAATTTATCTGATCAAACTCCTGGGAGGAGTTTGAATCCATTTGTTGCTATTTGATGAACCTATCATGCTTGTTAAATAGTTTCTCAAAAGAAACCAGTCCTTTAGGAATTTTATTCCCTTATAAATGTAGGAATTCCTCACCCGCGTCTAAAGTCATTTCAAAATCTGATTTGAGTTTTTGGAGCTTACTACCTTCAAAGTGAAGATGTTCAAAGCTATCTTTTTGTTCTAGAAAGGTAATGATTTGGTTTTTTCCATTGAACACTTGCCAATGATTGACATTATTGACCACACTTGGTCAAAAGATCAATTCAATAGTGTACCTATTTCCTTTGAAGTCTAGGTGAGGAACTAAGAGAGTTGCTGAAATAGCCAATGTATTAGCTCAATCATTGAATTCCCTAGGTATGGTAGAGATGTTAAAAGCATCAAAGCTATTAATTTCATCCCAGACTAGATTTTGGTAGTGGCATAATCTCTCATTTTTGGTTTCATATAGGTTCCTTACCTAACAAACCACCAGTTCAGCATCTCCTTTGGCATGAAGGAGTTTGATGCCTTTATCTTGAGTGGCCTTTAATCTAAGCAATAGAGATTCATACTCAGTTATGTTGTTGGTGTTGCTGGACTACAACTTGTATGAAGAAGGAAAAATATCTCCTTGAGGAGATATTAACACAATCCCAACCCTTTAGCTAGTAGATGAATTGTTTCCATCAAATTCTAGGATCCAAACATTATCAGAAACTGATCTTTCTTTAGATTTCTCCTTGCTTGGAAGGGGGAATTCTCCTATGCTTACATTGTGCTCTCTCACATATTCTACTATTTCATTTGAGTTGATTCCTGGATTGTCACCTTTAGTAATTTCATCTATTGAAACATGAATATCTTCTGTGGTTAAGAATTAATTACCCATGCCTAAAGATTCAAACAAAATTTGAGCTTTAGGGGCTGATTTCTCAGTGACAACATATTTTGATTCCTTTTTAGGAAGTAGCCTCTACATGATGCCTTTGATAGAGATCCTTGCTTCAGATAGGTCCATGCTCAATTCACCACCAACATCCTTACAAAAATTTCATCGAAGTAGAATGCCATAGGATGCTAAGACGTCAGCCATTAGGACTATCATTTTGATTCTTTTGTCTAGGAATGCTACAAATGTAAATTGAGAATCTTTGATTTGTCCTAGTAGAGGTACTTGTTTGTTCTCCATGGAGAAACATCTCCCAAAGGTTTTGGTTAGTGTGAGTCTAAGAGATTCTACCACCTTGGCAAACATGATGTTGTTAGATGCACCTAAGTCTATGATGCAATTGCTCAATTTGTGACCATTTATCAATAGGAAAACATAGAAAGGCTCTATTTTCCTAGGGGCAGCTGGAGGAGTAATGATAAGATTATTTGGGATGGACATGTTCTTTGGGGGATTATGAGTTACCTTTTTGACATCTTGTCTTACAGGGATGGTTTTATTCTTTGCACACTGAACTAACCTATCCAACTTCTTGAGATTAGATTGCAAGAATTAAATTCAAACATTTGAATTTTGGTCTTCTTGACATGGTCAATTATGTCAAATGACTGAAATGGATTAGGAATAGAGGAAGGGAGTTCATCTTTCTAGTTTTTAGGAGGGGTGGTACTGGTCTATGGAATTAAAGTTGAAGATGGAGGAATGCTTGATGTACTTACCTTTTTATTACTCACTCAGTCATTTAGATAGAAAGGCAGAGAAGTTCCTCATTTGGAAATTGAGATTACAGGCTGAGAACTTTTCTCTATTTTTCCTTTATCAGCTTACTGGGCTGACTGGTCCTGGGACCGAGTGAATACAACATATGATCCATCAACTGCTTCACCTTTACCTCTGGGTTCATCCTGGTAATTCAAGAAATCAATGTTGGAGTCACCAGCTAATTCTTCTTAGCATTCTGCAAGGAGATCATCATCATTTTCTTAGTTTAATTCAAGCTATAAAGAGAAATTAGATTCTATTTTGAGATATCCAACTATTGAATTAGTTGGGGGTGCTTCAATGGAAAGTTTCCCTTATGGGGGAGGAAGATGATTTGGTTGTCCTTAATTTATAGTAGCATTGCCTTGGTATGACTAATTGGTGAATGTCCTTCTTGGCATATCTCTGTATGAAGGAGCTAAAGATATCCCTTGCACCATTTGCTTCTTAAGAGCTAGCAACTCATTTGCTATCTTGTACACCATTGGATCAGTGGTACATGTCGATGGATATTTAGAAGATGAAGAAGATTTACCTCTGTTACGATCTCTCCTTATCTTTCCTACCAAGATAAGGTCATCTTCCACTTCAGTGGCTAAATCTTGAGCTATAGCAAGGTCTATTTGGCCAGCACGTCTCAACAAAAAACTCACTTTAGGTAGCTGAGAGTTGATGAAGAAACATTTGAGGTTTTCAGGTGTTCGCTGAGCAATAGCAAGAATCTTATTCTTTAGCTTGTCGAACTTGGATATGAAATCCCTCATTGGTTCATGAGGCTCCTTCTTCATTTGTGTGAGTTGAGCCAGTAGGGCATGTTCATCTTCTATAGGCTTAAATCTGGCTTCAAATTTGGCTTTGAGAATGTTCCAATCAGTCACAGTTTAGGCTTGTAGATGATAGAACCAGTATGCAGTAGTGCCTTGTAGTGTTTCCACAAAAAGCCTAACTACTACATACTCATACTCCACACCTATTATGGGACAGGCTATGTTGAAGGCTACAATATGTTCATTAGGATGAACCTTCACATCACCATAGAACTTGGAGAAATTTTTTCTTGAACTACGTGGTAGCTCATGTAGAGGTGGAGTTAAATTGAGTGGGCCAAAAGAGTTACCCCAAGGGCCTTGAACTGCCATTGTATGACTATGGAAAGGTGGGATACAAAATCTCAAAGGGGTAAGCATTGACAAAGCTTTATTAATAACAGAAATGGATGCTTTGCTTGGTAATGGAGACTTGACTTTAGTAGGAGGAAAACTCTTGGTTTGTTGGAGGTGAGATGGTGAAGGAAACAAATCAAAATTATTTTGTTGTACCAACTCAAATATAGGGTCAACAATACCTTTAGCCCTTTAGCTTCATGTATACTGTGGATCTACCAGAGTGTAAAAATAAAAATGGAAAATAACTGGCACTACTTCAACTTGAAGTTTGAGGATTTAAACTGTGCATTCTATCGCAGTTGGTGTAGGGGTGGAGGAAGATGGTAAGGCTACAATGATAATGGGTAAGACACAGAATGGAGTCTCCAGAGTATATAATGAATAAGGGTAGGAACTATTTCAATCTGAAACTTGAGGCTTTAGATTGCATGTAAATCCCCAGTGGAGTCACCAAAAACTGTTGGGTGAACATTTTGTCACTAGCTAACTGATGAGCAAAATAGGTCTCTTCAACCACAACATAGGGAGATTGGTCAGCTAGATGTGTAGGTTTACTACATCAAAAGGGGACAAATCTCACCTCTCATTAAGGGGAGGTTCCCTGTAAATATGCAGGAGCTATATACTATATATACAAGCAAAAAATAACACTCAGGGGTAGGATAAACCATCCATCTCTCTTTGTTTAGAGATGATGTTAACAAATAGAGGAGAAAATCCTAGTGAAAATGCTGAAGGCATTTCTCTTCTTTAAAAAGTGATCTTGTAGGAAACAACAAGAATTCTTTCAGATAGTGATAAGTAACTGGTAACCAAAGGTGTAGTAACCAACAGACTGAGATGTAGCACAAAGTCTCCACCTCAACTACCCAAGAGTGAGATACAAAGGACAATGAGGGCACAAAGTCATCCCAAGGTCCTTTACATAGAAATAGAATACGAAGGATAATGAGTGCCCAAAGTTGTCCCAAGATCCTTTACATAGGAATAGAAAGAAAACACACTAAAGACAATTGTGATAGCACAAAGTCTCTCCACAGCCAGCTTTCAGACACCTTCCTGATTACTTTCACTAATTCTACTTATTTAATTAAAATGGATTAAAAATTTATTAAACAAATAGACATAAGAACATTTTCCCCAACAACCAAGCTATTCCAGCACAAAGTCTAAAAAGTCACTTGTTTTCTTATTCAGATAATGAAATATGATCAATAATTTGAGCTCAAAGTCTTAGTAATGCCTTTCAATTTTGGTAGAATTTTGTTTCTGATAACCGAGAGAGAGAGAGAGATCCCTAAAATAACAAGAGAGTCTAATATATAGTGCTCTAAGAAAGACTTGGGCACTTTGTTTCACAAAAATGTGTTACAATGCATTCAGTGCCTTTAATGCATTTTAAATTCTTTCCATGGGCTATGCTAGAATCGAGCATTGGTATTAAATATGGGCCACTTGATGTGTTTCCTTATGTGTGCATAGCTGTTCACTCTATGAAATGCATAAAAATAGACCACGCTACTGAATGTTCATGCTCTCTGATGTCCACCTGGTGGACTATTTCACCTTCTAGAAACATATCCCATGCATAGATGTTTTTGATCTTTCTTCATTGTTCCCCCTTTCCTAGCTATATTTTGACCTTTTCTATGCAATCTGAGCTCTTGGGCTATGTCTTTGACCGGTCACTGAATTCATTCACAGGATCTATGCTTAAGCCTACAAGAATCAATAGCTATTTCATTGCCACAAATTTGACATGTTCAGGTCCATTTTTTGAAAGCCAATGGCTAGTTGGTTTCCCTAAATTTCATGGCTGTGGGCCTGTCATCCTCCTTAGCAATTCCTTCATGTCTTTCCTACTTACTTTGGCCGCTTTCTACTGATTTTAACAAGTGACACGTGGTGCACTCCACTGTTAAATAGGCAAGGACACGTGGTAGCATCTGTTGAGTTATAACGGGACACATGGCACATTTCATAGCTTTGAAACTTATTAGAATTTATGTCCTGGTAGATGACACTTGGTAGCTTTAGCTGTAATTTTATAAGGGACACGTGGTGGCTTCCACTACAATTTTATGAGGGGCATGTGGTACATTTTGCTACAACTTTATGAGGGGCATGTGGCACGTTTTGCTACAATTTGAGGTTTGATCTTTCCCATAGGGAACTTGCCCTTTGGGGTCTTGAGAAATAGTCCACTTTCCCTGGAGAGAGCCTCCCACAAGGGTACCTACCCTTCAGGATGTTTTAGGCAGCCTTTGTGCTTTTATTTCATCTATGGTTTTTTCCTTTTTTGGTGGACTTTTGCTTCAGACAAAAAGTCTGAAGGAATTCTTTCAGACAATTTGTCTAAAGGAAATCTTCCTTCGCTTTGCCTCTACTTTCCATTGGGATTTCTATCAGTGGGCTTTTGTCTTTGCTTTGGGTTTATTTCTTCAGACAAAAATCAAAAGGAATTCCTTCAGACATTTTGTTTGAAGGAAATACCTTAATGATTTTGCATTAGCCAATTTTTTGCATTCTTTTCTCAAAAGAGAATTGTTCCCTCCACAAGGACTATTCAAGCCTAGATATCCTTCAGACTTTTGCAATGGTCCATCTACTCCTTGCTTGCCCTCTACAAGGGCAATTTATCCTTGGTTCACTTTTTTGAAGGAATTCTCTTTGTTCACTTTTGTTCACTGCCCTCTGTAAGGGCACTCAGTTTGGTTCACTGCCCTCCATAAGGGCATTTGATTTGGTTCACTGTCCTCTACAAGGGCTATTTTTTCTTTGGCTTTGGGGCAGCCCCTTGAACCTACCAATTAAACTGACCGATTGAACCAACTTTAGTTCAATGGTTCAATGGTTCAATCTTGAATTTGAAGCCATCTTTTTTTCTAAAATTTTTGATCACTTTGAACTGATTAAACCCATTAAACCATTAAACCCATTGAACCTAGTTGGTTTAAGGTTCAATGGTTCAATCGCTTTCTTGTGTTCCACTCATTCACTTGACTTCTTGAACAAACACTTTAAACCAAACCGCATTAAACCATACGCTTTGAGCCTTTTAAACCTTTGAACCTGTTGAACCTTTGAACCAAAGTAGTTCAATGGTTCAAGCCTTCTTCTCTTTGATAAGTGTTTTGAAGCCATTGAACCTTGAAGCGGTTGGATTTTGAACCTTGACAAATGCGCTTAACCCTTGTTGATTACATTGAACCTTTAAACCCATTGAACCCATTGAACCAAAATAGTTCAAGGTTTAATGGTTCAATGTGTCAATGTTTCAAACACTACATAGAATCTTGCCGATGAACTCTTTTGGTTGAACCAAGGCATTAAACCAATCCTAAAAATGACTAAGTGTTGGAAACATGTTCTTTTGATTGAAATCACTAGTAAAAGCCTTTGAACCTATTAAACCTGCTAATTTTAAGCATTTTGAGTCTATTGAAACATATCTACAGAGTTCATAGATTTGTCTTGTAGAGTCCGTATAAATGAGTCCATAGAAGTAGTGGAGTCCATAGAAATGAGTCTATAGATTTGGCAGAGTCCATATAAATGGGTCCGTAGATTCAAGCCTGTAGAGTCTGTAGATTCAAGCTTGCAACATCTATAGAATTGAGTTTGTAGAACTAGAAAAAGCTTGAAAAATGGAGAATTTGAATGCCCAGAATAATTTTTGAGAAGGGGAGAGAGGATTTTGGTCTGTTGGACCAAAATTGTTCAAATGTTGTCCCAAAAATGAGTGATGCTTTCGGGGGACAACACATTTTATCCATTTTCTCTATAAATTCCATTCCTAGAATAAAAGGGGAGCATTTTTGGATACTAAAATCTAGTTTTTGGTATTTTATCATGACATACTTGACACGTATTTTAAAAAAATGACTTGAGAACTTAAAAAAGATCCTCATCCACCATTTTATCATAGTTGCATCTTAGCTTATGCATCAAACATTTTCATTTTGATATTACACATACAATAACCTCACTATCTATTTCAAAGCTACCAAATATCCTATATAAACATATCCATATTCTCAATTTCATCTACATATACACAATTTTGTTTTGCTAGCTTGGTAGTACCAGTAGTCGATATTAGCTAATTTGGCTGGAATCAACCCACTCTAAATAATTGATATATTTAAAAATAAAACATTTCCATAGGTCCAACGATTAGCCTCACTTGTATATGGCATGGAAAATTATTTAATTGGATTCATATATAAATAAATAAAGGTTTCATTTCAAAAGAACTTGGAACTTATCTAATATTTATCTATATAATATCACACATTGAAAAATCTTCCCTATTATTCTAAAATTTTAACCTATCACTAGGAGTAGCCACAAGCTAAGTTTGAAGCATACTCAAGCAAAGTCTAAAGCATACTCAATCCAAGTGATTTTTTTTTTCAAGTATCAAATTCAATCAGTATTTGCATACATATAGTGAAGGGGCAAAACTACACTATGACACTAGGTGGGAGAATTATGCATGGCTTGATTTCCCTCCTCAGGGTATTATATACATAGGTATAAATCAATCATTAAATGGGGGTAATTAGGGTAAGTTTAGCCTATTAAAAATTTCTGGTATTTTTAGGTTTCTATCCCTCACATGCACACATAGGGTTTAAAGGTGAAGGATAATTATTTTTAGATCTACACATGTCATCATTTTTTAAGATCATGAATACAAAGAAGAATAGATAAGTGTAGGTGATTGTACAGTCACTATTTTAATTTTCCTAATAGGTTAGTATTGATAAATAGGTCAACATTAACTAGTGATATTGACCCTATCTAATATAACTCACCCTACACACATAAGGAATTTGTTATAGAACTAAATGATCCACATCTATTCACTTTCAAAATACAATCACATATATAAGCTAAATATTCATCCCTTTATTGTAATTACTATATTTAGCATATGCCACTTTTTGAATCATTACAATCAATCTCAATATTTTACATTCAGATGTATGATCAAACACCATATCTTAATATTGAAAATAAATTTCAAAGTTCTATCTTAATTAAATTAAGTAATTTAGCTTATTACAAATTTAGGTAAAACAGTGAGAAGAAAAAAATCTCTACTTTTCTAATTAAAAAAGTGAATCCATAATTCATATTAGTCTCAACCTATGAAAAATAATAGAGCCTAAAATATAGTAGAGGCCACAATCAAATGTAGAGGACATAATCATAATTTTTTTTTACCCTTTGCCAATTATGACTTGGACTTAATCGACCCTCTTTTGATTTTGAGCCAATTTAAGACCAAATTAAAATTTATTGTGCATATTTTGTGATAATTCGAGACTTTATTCTAATTTATATATTTTTAGTTTTAGTGCCCAGGTGTGTTCATTTTAGTCTCCTTTCCATATTTTTCATTTCAAACTTTATTCAATAATTTCTTGGTACTTTGTATCATTTATTTAGGCACTATATCAAATTTGATTATTTTTTATTTCTATATTATCTTATATATTTATTGTGAATTTGTTTTAACTGATTATGTAATATTTTATCACATTAATGGAACAAATAGTCAAAACAAGTTGGTGATCTTGATCTTGGTAACCCTAACTCTAGTGATCACCCAACCTAGGGTTTCATAACCCTCATGCCCCTAGGGCTTGATTTTACTTTTCAATTTTGGTTTGAAAATCTAAGTTATGATTTTTTTGTTTTAGTTCTATGTACCCATTCACTAAAACATTTTTATAAACTTATCTAATCTTAAAACATATTCAACCTTAGGATTTCTTGGTTATTTATCCCTTCAGGTATTGATTTGTTATTTGTAACCTATCAAATGATTTTTCAAATTTAGGTGTGTCATTTAGTGATTTATCATTATCCCTAACTTCTTTCATGTTTCTCATGTTTACATATTATACCGATTAGGAAGGCTAGATCTAAAAAAATTAATAGGAGAAGTGTTATATTGATCGGTGTTACTTATGATTTATTTCATCTTCCTTTTATTGGCCCTCATACTTATTCAAAATTTAAAAAATCATAAATTATAGTGAAAATCCTACTTCTTATATTGTTCTTAGAAATGAAAATTTAAATTTAAAAAATACAAATACAAATGTAAATGATAATGAAAATAAAATAAATATAATTATGAGAATAATAATTTTGATGACGTTGATACAAAATGTTATATACTTGTTTACTTTAGAGGCCTAATTAAGAATAATATGGGATCTTTAGAACTCATGTTTATTAATTTAAAATATTTTTTAAATAAATCTTTCTCTAAGAAATATAAACCTATTAATTTTACCAATTATCCTTATAATGCTCCTAAATCACTTATTGGAGGTTTTGTTTCTACATCAAGTGGTGAGGTTAGTGCATGTAGACATAATCCCATGCCTCCACCTAGTTTTACTCCTCATGTTTCTATGTCCATTTCTACACATTTTACTAAATGATTTGTATCTCTTATGGATATTTTACCATCTTGGCCTACTTCTAATGAAATATCATTTGGCATTTGTATGAGTCAAAATATTAAATATTTTATTCCTATCAATGTTAACATATGTTGGCTCATACGCATGTAACTAAATCTAATGATTTTAATAATATACTAAATATATGCAAGCTCAAATTAAGAAAATTTCCTATGGATCTAAAAATACTAACCATATGGTCACTTCTTAAGATATATTACACAACCCATTGACACATAAAGCAATCACTCACCCCTTGCCTAGTGGTTTCATGGTGCCTAAAATTGAATTATATATTAGTAAGTGTGATATTTTATATCAAATTTGATATTTATTATATTTATGCTTTCATTCTTCTAATTATAATCTATTGATGATTAATCCATTTCTTATAATTTTTAAGGACTATGCCTTGGATTGGTTCTACACCTTACCAATAGGTTTCATGCATTGATTTAATGAGTTCGACAATATATTATTAGCTCCATTTTTCGTGGACATTATACAAAATGTCATAATTTCCCATCTTTCTCAAACCAAAAAATTACCTAATGATATTGTTATTTAGTATGTACTTCTATTCAATACAACACCTACAAAATAGTCTCACCAAATACCTAATAGTGAGGTACAAAGAATTTTATCCAACATTTTAATTCTACCAATTAAAGACAATGTTTTTTTGACACTTACTAATCTCTCGATGAACTATGCCATATGGTTCACAAATTTGAGATCAGGATTTTAGATGCTAACATGTTAAAATTCATGGATCCAATGCCTCTTAATCTATTAATAACTAAAATTATAAAGGTAAGTCAACATTAAAAACTAACGCCGATGATGATCCAAATTTTCAAGCTAAAAATGAGGCCAAAAATGTAAAATTAGTTTTAAAACCACCTAAAAGACTAGTTATTCCACATTCTAGAGAACATAGTAAATATAGATGTTTACTTGAGCCTCCTCATCAAGTTCTTAAAAACTTTCATGATTACAACATGATATCTTTACCTCTGTAGTATGAGATAGAGTGTTTCTCTACCTTTGATAAAAGGATATGATATGAATCAACATTTTAAATACCATATAACTACATGACATTATATCAATAGATTATATTAATTTAAACATAAGATACATGATATAATCAATAAATATGCTATGAAAGTTGAAGGCCATATTACAACATTGAATAAATATGTCTCTATACCTAATCAACAATCATTTTAAAAAAAAATTCACTACCATATCAAGACAACAAGAATAAGTAAAATATTCACATGAAACTAACTAACACTAATCAATGATTTATAACGATTATCATTTTAATGATAATATTTGTATGGTTAGTCATCAATAAAATAAATATCAATTTATCATATTTTATGACCATTTGATTCCAAATGATTATACTAATGATAGCCCACTCTATATACATCATTTTATCAATTCACATTCCATGATCACACATGGAATCATGATAAATAATGGTTAAATTCAAACTTTAATTACAATGTAATTTTTGGCTTGTATATGGTCTACTTAATGAGACTTGTAAAAACTATGGTTCTTAAGAATTATGATGGTATTCCATGGAAACCCATTCATGGTATTACATTTTCAATCACCATTGGTCCTAAGAACCTATTAGTATGGTTCTATATACGTTTGGATAGTGGGACTTATGATCCATTATTTGGATGCCCATGGATAAATCAAATGAGAGCAATCCATTCTACATCAAAACAATTTATCAAGTTTGTGCATGATAAAAAATTATATAGTATCCATGACACATATTATGATTTATCCATATGATATTTCAAAAAATGTGATATATTATTGAACGAGCTTTCTAGAAGTAAAATCATTCAACATCATGTTATATCTGATATAGTTTCACCACTTATAGGTATGGTTCCTATAGTGACTTCACATATAGTTCCAATTCCTCATATTACAACTACTAGAGATACAAATCCTACATTTGAAACACTAATAAATATATTACATAGTCATCCACATCCTAGGATAGTATTATCTCAACATTTTTTTAAAATTCCTACTAAAAAACCTTTGAATAATTTAACTATATAGAGAATTATCTATATTAATACAATTTCTTCATTATAAAATGCTCAAATGCATCATATGGAACATTATACACTATCCATGGCACAAATTATGAGTTATCCATATGATATTTTAAAAAAATGTTATATATTACTGAAAGAGCTTCCTAGAAAAAAAATCATTCAACATCATGTTTCATTTTCTATAGTTTCACAACCTATAGTTATGGTTCCTATAGTGACTTCACCTATAGTTCTAATTCCTCATATTAAAACTCCTTGAGATATAAATCCTACATTTACACCACTAAGAAATATATTACATAGTCATCCACATCCTAGGATAATATTATCTCAAAATTTATTTTAAATTCCTACTCAATAACCTTTGAATAATTTAACTATATAGAGAAATATCTATATTAATACAAGTACTTCTTTCTAAAATGCTCAAATGGATCATATGGAACATTCTTATGATGATTATATTAACAATTATGATTCAAGATACCACATGGCTCATGATTACATATCAATCATACATTTTATGATACCTTTACAAATACTTTTAGTGATGCATTTGACTACCCAGCTACATGATTCTATATTTTAGATATGATCATCAGTTAGCCATGCCAGCTCATCCCTTACAATCATTACATCCTATTATTATATAGTTTAATTTTTTTATATTTTTTCTATATTTATTTCCTTTCATGTGCCTTATTCCTTTGAGTTTTATTTCCTTCTTCTTCTCTTCACCTTGGCTTTCCTCATTTTCTTATTCATTTCACTGCTTGGCTTCCATTCTTTAATGATTGAGATATTTTTTTATTCTTATAGCTTTCAGCCATTAGATTCATCCTTCTAATAAAATACAAAAAACATATAGAAAAAAAATAGTTTCCTTTATTTTTCCAATGGATACTCATCATATTTATTAACCTATGGTATATGTTTACATATAAATGTTACACACATGATTATTAATGTATTATTTTAGTGAGTGAGATGAAGGAAATACATGTTAAGATGATTATGGACTTATATATTGTATATAGATATAAGATTTACATGAACATCTAAGGCTATTCTCACATTGGTGGTATGATTTATAATGGGGGTATCTATAAAATAAGGACTCATTTGATATCATTATTACTTCAAATTTATAATATATAGTTACTTATAATGAGTATACATATCTTTATATTACCTACATATTACATGCTACATAGATATATTGCATGTTATTTTTCATTCATACCATTGTTTGATTTCTTGTATGTACATGATCTTATATGTGTACTTGTGCTTATTTCTTATTGATGCATTTAATAATGTGTCCATAAAGGATCATATGGTTGTCATGTAATGCCATTTATTTATTTTATATCATTTATTATAATTGATAGTTTTCTATTATATTCACCATTTTTTGACTAAGTATAATTAAATTCCTATATAATGTGATGTATTATGATTGGTTCCATGATCCATATCATGAATGCTATTGCTTACACTATAATTTTATTGTTTCCTATGTTTTGATGGTCCATAATATGAATATATTGGGGAATACTACTACTATTTTTATGTGTGATTTATCTCCATATATTTCCCACTTTGGGGCACATTTATACATTGGGGCATATCCTTTTCCCCTATCTTTATCATGCCATTAGGGGCATTATAAAACTACCTATCACTTAGAATATATAATATATATCTTATGCATACATATCATCCTACACATATTTTCCTATTGATATCACATTGGTTATAGATGAATTTGTGCTATACTACTTACACCATGTCACATGGGGTACTACATTGATATATGGGGTACCTTCATAGCCTTTAACATTAAATTCATAGATTTGTCTCCATCGCTAGGTTATATTGGGGCATATTGCTTACCCCTAACCATATCATCCTTATATTATTACTATCATGATTTACATGATGATATATTTATATAGCTACAAATATGTATTTATAACTATTTTAAAAAATATTTAAACATATTCAAATATATATTTTCTATGATAACACATAATGCACATCAATCTTTATTTTAATATGAGTGATTGCAGTGACATGTATTAGTAATTCACATAAAAAGTGGGTTATACATATAGATATTATTCTAATAGGGTTATATTTACATGGGTCATGATTTTATGAAGAATCACATATGCATAATTCTTTGATCAAGAAGTAGACTAAAGTATTTAGGATTTTGTTTAAAATACTTGAGGTTATAGGGTTCTTTCTAAAACTCATCAATTCAAAAATTTAAGATTTCATTACCTAGGAGTGACATCTTGGCTTTCATACCATTAGGTGAATTTATCCCTATGATTATTTATTTTTATGGTATTCATACCAATTTATCAAGACCTTGAATACTTTCATGCATTAATGAATTACCTATAGGTACACCAAATTTACAAACCTAGGACATGAGTGATCCTATCCAAACCATATAGATTCTTCATCATTCCATCCCTCAAGTTTTAGATTCTAAAATATTATTTATATAGTACCTTGGTATTATAAACTTGGAAAATGCCTATAATGTTTGTACATTTTAGTTGTAAACCTTACAACTGCCAAAATGCTCACTTTCACTATCTCCTTGTGCCTAATTACTTATATCTTTGTTTGACCCTTATTATTATAATGACCTAGGATTTATATTATATAAACAATTATCTAAACTTGATATTTTATCCTTAAATCCCATTTTTGTACGTGTACCTATTTTATATCTCCTTAGACACTTGCATCCTAGACAGACACATGCATCAATATAACTATCCATTTTTCTATAAAGTTTCTAGTGACAAAAAGTCATCTAATTTTAAAAATAAATGTATCCAAAAGGTTATATTAAGTGATTTAATGTGATATATTTACAAAAGGGATATGTATATATATAAATGATCAACCCTCTTTCATTAATCACCTATAAATCACATACAACTCATAAGTTAATATGCCAATAAGCACTCAATCAAGAATTAAATATAGAAAATATGTCTTATTTATCCCTATTTTGATATCAGTCATAGTATCAGTCTTTTATAGGTTTGAATATTTCAAATATCATCCCATTGTGATCTAGGAATTTTACTCAAGAGAGGATGGTTAGTATTATGTTAGTTTCAAAATGAAAATAAAATGAAAGAAACACACTAACTTGCATAACATCTCTAGGCCTAGACACTAGGGAGAGCTTAGTTAAAAAATATGAATAAAACACACAACTAAAATGTTAAAAAAACCCCTCTTTTACCTTCCTTGGATGCTAAGAAATTCTTATTATAGTGGCTTTCTCAGCTTGTGCTCATGAAGTCCTTGACAATGGAAGCTTGGCTACCTCCATCTCACCTTGGGACCTTTGGCTTATGGCTTGGCTTGGCTTAGAATCAATTTGGCATGGTAACACTATTTATAATGGATTTTGGAATCATTTTTGTATTATAAATTTTCATAATAATGTGTTTGAAGATATTTTAGCATAATAACTTTTCACAAAAATAGCTTAAAAATTTTGTTCATGGCCTCTCTATTTATAGATTTTTTAGAATGTCTAGAATCAACCTGAACTGTCCATCCTGAGATTGAGATGTGTGGTTGAGGATTAATTCAATTTTTGTAATTATGTTTATAATCATACTCATCATGAAATTGGAAGAATGGGAAATTAATTAGGCATGGAGGGCATCATGGAAGGCATGAATCTTGATATTTCTGGAATTTATGGGCTAGGGATGTCTTCCCAAGAAATGAGGTCACCTGATGATGCAGATATTCAATATTCATTCCAAAATAAAGTATTCAATAAGTTTTCATGGAATTATTAATTAGGCCTTGATTTGGGTTTAATAAGCTCTTAAGCATGATTAAGCACTTTTTGCACAAATTACTCAAATTGATCAGAATGCCTTGTTATTGGTCCAAAATTTGACTAGATTAGAATTAAAAGGCAATGTTAGATACGTTGGATCTGTTATCCCATTTAGGATGTTACTAATATCAAATAATGAAGGCACATGTCTTGTGTAAGATATTTGATAGTAAAGATCAATTTAGAGCACCCAGATGTAAAATTGGTATTTTGACTTGAAATGATCTGATCAAAGTTAGTCGACCCATAAATTGCATTGCCCCATTTAGGGATACCCTAGCTAGAATCAACATTTGAATATGTTAGTTTCACATCATTTATCATGTTTTAATATTTTTAGGCCAAATTGTGTGTTTTAGGTACAAATTTATCAAAATCTTGGTTGGAAGTCATTGGTGGCCAAATTTAGGTGTCTATAGTTTCCCCCTATTTGGGAAGATGTTGCAAACTATAGGCAAAACAATGTTTTCTCAAATAATGAGAGATGGCCTAGATGCCAAAAAGAAGATGATGGTTGAATAAAAAATATCTAAATGGTTTTTCGGAAGCCTATGACTATCCCCCTCAAGAGAGTGGCTATCACATTTATTGATAGATAGTCCCTCGAAAAGAAATAAGAAATATGGAATTAACCTATGGTTGTGATTAATCCAAATAGAAAAATACTTACATGCATTGATGTAAAAAGGATACTAATTTTCTCAAAGTTGGTTATAATTAGGAATAAAAGTCAAAATAATGATTTGCCCATAGGCAGTTATAATCATTAAGAGGACCTAGATTGGGTAAATATGATTATCCCCTAATTAGGGCTGATTATCAAGTATAACTCAAGGATATAACCTAGATTATAGATTAAATATGAGCAGGTGAAAAGTGATGAAAGAGATAGATAGAGGAATAAGATTGATCATTATAAATTATTTATTTATACCTACCACTAAGAAGATGCTCATCTTGATTAGCAATGATACAACTAGAATGGTCAATGGGTTGATTTGATCAAGGGTGTGACGGAAGGATTTACCAAGGTACTAAGGAGAAATTTATATAGCTCCATTGATTATAGACCTTTTTGAAGCTAATTTTTGTTGTAACATGTGATTATAGGCATCATGATAGAACACCATGAAGACTTGGCTAAAAAATGCATAAGGACTAACTCCTAATATTCAATATCTAAACGAAAATAATGCACAAATGATAAAAACCATGATGAAAATGTTAATGAATGAATACAAATGGACTCAAGAATAATGTGCTTGAGGAATCACCCAATGAAAACATATATATTGAGTTGAGGCAATAGTGCTAAAATCAAACAAATAGGCAAGTGAAAAAACAAACAAAAAACAAACAACTTGAAATAAAAAAATAAAAAGAAATATTGAAAATAAAAACAAAAAAACATCCTAACAATGGTAATTCCCCAGTAAGGTGGATTGAGGATAACTAAATAGTCTTAGATAAGACAAATATTATTGGATTTTTGAAATGTTATGAATTTTTTTGGAATTTGAGGTATCTTAACTCATTAGAGAATGACAAGATACCTACTCATAAAATGGCAAGAGTATTTGGCTTAGGTTACTCATAAAACAACTAGAGAATATGGAAAGGGAGACTGAGGTGAACTCAAAATGACCCACATAGTCATAAAATGACCTCAAGTCATAGTAATTCCATCCACACCAAAGGCAAGGAAAAACCACCTAGGTCCCAACAAGTTCTCAAATCTAACAAATGGCTAGTCAAATGAAAATAGTAATGGCAAGGTGATGTGGCAATGCATGATAAACAAATGTTGCCCCAAATTTTCCCATAGGTGGTTATAACTAGGATACAATAACATAAGTCAATGATACTAATTTTCCCATAGGTGGTTATAATTAATAACAATACTGGTGAAAAACTGATTTGTCCATAGGTGGTTATAATCAAGCTCACATAAACAAACTTGATAAGATGAAAGATATCTTGCTAGATCAACTGTCACACTAATTTCATAGACTATAATTGTAAACATGAATTTGATTAAGTGTTAAAAATTTATTGGAATCCTCTCATAAAAAGTTTAGGAAGAACCAAAGGAACCGAGATCAAAATAAGATTGGACAGGATGACTAAAAATATACTTTGGTCTAGATAGAAATGGAATGATAGGATGGCATGGTATTGCTAAGCATAAAGATGGTGTTTTATAGATTTAATAAAATGTTAAGAGGGTTACCCCAAAATGATGGGTAAAATGGTTGGGATATTCAATAATGGCAAATGGATATGTAACAATGGCAATGGCATGGCAATGAAATGGTATGGTACATGTTTTTGGCCTGAGTGTGGTAAAAAGGCATATGATTCTATTTTTAATATTGAGATGGAAATGCATGTCCTAATCAATAAATGATACAAAAGAATACTTGATTATGTTAATTGTTAGCCCACACCTCATCTGAATAGCTGCTCTATCAAGAACTAGTTGTAGATTGGATTGTTAAGAATGCTTTTGTGATCTTCATTAGTTGTTGATTTTGATTCCTTCAAACATCGAGACAAGGTATATTTTTACCCTATACAAAGGAAAGTGCAACCATGGATGGTAAATGAGGACAAGTAATGGATGGTATGTTTGTTTTTGAAAAGGAATGGTAGATGATAATGGAATGTATAATGGTGGGGAAAAAATGAAGATCAAGAATTTTAGTCACATGTAATGTTGTTGATGCTGGATTTGAAATAATTTTGGTTGTGGTGGGGTCAAAGACTTGTTCTCTAGATAGGACCACCATATTTTTATATTTTTTGATCTTGAGAGTAGCTACCATTGATTAGGCTTTAGATTGGAAGCTATTTTGATTTGATATTTGATTTTGTCTTCATCAAGTAGTGAATAATTTTTGTGCTCATCTATTGGTCTATCAATGAGGTTTTCACCAATGAAGTTGTATTTATTGTCCTATATCACCTCTAAGAAGGTTTCATTAAGGAATGTGGAATTTTTACTTTGATTGTCTTCTAACAATTCCAAAAAAGTTTCACTAGAAGATGCTGAGTTCTGACTTTGATTATCCCCTAGCACCTCCAAAATGCTTTCACTAAGAGAGTGTTATTTTGCTACATTAATGTTGTTTTGGCTTCCTTGCTCTTCTTCAACTGATATGTCACCACGGATGTAGTTCAATAAAGTGTGAATATATAAATCCCAATCTACACTTGTGGGAGATGGAATGCCAATAATATGGCTATTTTGGTTGATGGCAACAGCCTATGGAATGGTAATGGAATAGGGAGAGGCTACACGATCCTCATATAAGATATTAGGAAAACTTGTGTCAAAGCTGAAGTAATCATCCTCAAAAACCATAGAAGGATCACAAATTTATTCAAATTGATCTACAAGACATGCGTAACCAATGTTTTAACAACCACAAACATATTCTTCTTCTGAATCTGATTCTAACTCAAGGGACTCTAAATCTAATGTTGAGACTAATGTTGATTCTAATTCTGATGTTAAACCTAATCTCAGTTCAATAATAAAACCTAACTCTAATTTTGATTCTTCATCTGATGGGTACTTTTTTATAATGATGTCTTATTGAATGTTTAGTATTGGATAAGTAATAGCCTGTGATGGGACAATGGGCTCCATAAAAATTGTTTTATCAAAGTGGGACTCCTCTAGAATGGGAAAAAGGTCAAGAGACAACTCCTTAGAGAGTGTCTTGTTAATAAGAGGCTCTTAAAAATAGGCACATGGTTGAGGTAATTATTTACCCAAAGGCGGTTATAATCAGTAAGAAGTGACTTGATAAAGACTAGCTCATCAATGTGAGACTCCTCAACAATTAGTATAGGATCAATAGGCAATTCACCATAGGTTGACTTATCATAAATGGTTTATTCAATAGAAACATCTTAGATTGGTTGGTTTTCTTGGCCTTGGTTTCCAATGAGTTGGAAAATATGAAATTTTGAACATAACTTGGTCTTGAAATGATTGGATCCATTGAGGTTTAGTTGGGATTGGTACTAGACAAGGAATGACCTATGGTTGGATAATGGTAGGGCATCTGGGAGCATGATTACCTAGATGAGCCAAAGGATAAAGTCCTGAGATGGTAATGATAGGGAATTATGGGGCTTAATTTCCTACACAAGCAAAAAGATTAGGTCCTAAAATGATGAAGGGGCATTGTGGAGCTTGATTTCTCACACAAGCCAAAGGACAAGGTCTTGGTATAGAAATGGTTGGGCATTGTGAAGCTTGATTACTTGCATAAGTGAAAGGATGAGGTCTTGGTATGGGAATGGTTTGATGTTCTAGTCCTAGAATAGAAATGGTATGATATGGTGGAGCTTGATTACTTGCATAAGCCAAAGCATCAACGTCTTCCTCAAAAACCATATCATCCTAGTTGTGAGTTAGCTCATAAGCTAGCTCTTGACTATGTTCCACATATTGATTATTATAAATATGGTATGGATCCACATCCCAAACAACATTATCTATAGTTGGATCTTCAAAGTATTCATAAGATTTTGCATGCCAATCAAGGTCTTGATTTGGATTTTATGGATTTTGACTATGTTCCCCATATGGAGTATTGTAGGGAGAATAATAAAACTCCTTAGAAAATCTTTCTCTATAGGGGTTCTTAGTGGGATTTTATGTAGCCATTATATCATAAGTTGGATTGTACATGAATTCACTATAAGTGTAGCTAGACATATCCACATAAATGATGAAAGATCCAAAAACAAAAAGGCTTAGAATTCTACAAACTCCAAAAAAATGATCTCCAAAGGACAAATGGTTCAAGCTTAGTCTAACTTGTTCAAAAGGTGCATCTATATATCCAATGTGGTCTAAAAGTGAAGTTGTATATTGAAAATGATTTGTGATAAGAATCAAATGTCTAATGTCATATGCATAAGAAGTAAAGTGCTTGAATAAAAACTAACATGTCAAAGGTCTAGGTTAAAGTGTTCCAAATAAGGTCTAAACTAGGAAAGGGAAAAGTTGATTTGATAGGTCTTTTGTCCAAATGTGGATTAAAAATATAGTCTAAAAAAAAAAGGCATATGCTAGGAATTTTGGCCAAATGATGTCAAAAGATAGAATTGAAACAAATTTTGATGTCATTTGATTTAATCTAACAAGTTTGGAAACAACTTTGACATAGACTCGACACATGAAATCAAACATAAACATGATTAGTTGGCATAAGGCATAAGACAAAAGGCTCTTTGAGAAAGGCTATGTTCTCCCAAATAAATTCACAAACAATGATAAGGATAGGAATTGAATAAATAAACCATCAGTAGTTTTCAATTTTGGGTAATTGATTAACCAAATTTTATTCAACCCAAAAGAAAAAGATCTATGTATCAGCCCCATGAATTGAGGCTTAAATAGAAATCAATCAATGTTTAGATCCAAAATTAACCAGGTTAATTAAAAACTAGGATTTTACTAGACAAGATAGACAAAGAAGGATAACATGACGACACATAAATGAGGTCCAAATGGCTTATGTGACATGGTTTGAAACAAATAGTTTTTAGCACAAGGTGAAACAAGTCTTAAAACAAATTGAGTAGCCTAATGGCGTAAGCATGATTGAATGATGTAATTTATTTTATGTTTCAAAGAATGAAAAGGCAAAATGGTTTGAGATGATTTAGTCAGCATAACACCACTCTTTTTAACTCAAATGACACACACATAAACAAGTTTAGTAAAAATTTCAAGGCACAAGTGTGGTGTAAAATGGCTAACATAATTTCTCTTTAGACAAAAGACTGATGTATAAACAAATTGATTTTGACATTGCTTATGAACAAACAAACAAGTTTTAGTCTCAAAACATACCAAACAAGATAAATGAAAAAATTACACTAAGTATAATCATCCAAATCCTATCAAGGGTATGGCAATGTGGGGTTGGCTAAACTATCAAGTTTTGAATGTCTCTAGGGGAATCAATTACACATTGACTTTCATGTTAAATAATGTAAAATATAAGCATGGAAATTTGGTGACCATGGTATTAGATATTTATAAAAAGGTTTAGTCCTATTTACAACCACTACATCTTATTATTCACTTAGTGTAGTGTGGTGTCCAAATGCAGATACATCCCATGTGTAACCCCAAAGGAGTAAATGAATTCAATGTTAGGAGGTGAAACCCTAGGTCAAAGCTTCCATAAATAACTCATGGGAGGTAATGACATCCCCCTTGTAAGCCAAGATGAAATGAAATGAAAGACATAAAAAGAAAGACTTTAGGGTAATTTTCAAGGTCACCCAAACTATGACAAGTTTTTGGGGAGTAATTTAGATGACATTATTTATAAGCCCTAGATTAGGCTATTTTCAATAGGAATGACACTTTTGATTCTAAGGGTTCCCTAAAGGGGACAAATGGAAGATAATACATGTGGAATCCGTCTTCTTGCCAAACAAAAATCTAATTCAAACAACTAAGTAAATACAAAAATCTTGGAAAATTGAGTTCATTTTTAAGCCCAAATTCAAAAAATGAGGTGGTGTTCATTTGAACCCTTGGTATTAGTTGTAACTTTGAATACTAATGCTAAAAACACACTTAAGCACCTAAATGTTACTTTAAGCACCAAAATAATGTTCTTAATTCATTTTTAAGCATGAAAAATGTTATCTAAACATGTTTTTAGTAAATGTCAAGATTGAAGTGAAATAAAATTTTTAGCATGTCCTTTAATCTTGAAGCTATTTTGGGTTTGAAACTATGAACTTCAAAAAAAGAGCTCTCAGGTTTGTGTTTTAAGAAAAACATAGTGACTGACGTCAGTTATATAACTGATGATAGGTACACTTACTAACTGATGATGGTTACCTAATCGACATCAGTTATACAAATAATGACCGATGATGGCTATCCAATCGATGATGGTTTTACTAACTGATGTCGATTACTATGTAAACCTATGATAACAAAAATGATAAAACAAAGATAGAAAATCAAATTGTGAGAGTTTTAATGATCTAAATGAAGATTTTAAAGTTGCATAATGATCTTCTTCATGTGTGGGATACATTTGGTCCCATTGGGCATGCCATTATTTGATCTAGGAATTTAACTCAAGAGAGGATGGTTAGTATTGTGTTAGTTTCAAAATTAAAATAGAAATAAAAAACACACTAACTAGCATAAAATCTCTAGGCCTAGACACTACGAAGAGCTTAGTTAAAAAACATGAATAAAACACATAACTAGAATGTAAAATAAACCATCTTTTACCTTTCTTGGATACTAAAAAATGCTTGTTATAGTGGCTTACTCAGCTTGTGATCATGAAGTCATTGGTAATCAAATCTTGGCTACCTCCATCTCTCCTTGGCACCTTTGGCTTGTGGCTTGGATTAGCTTAGAATCAATTTGGCATGGTAACACTAATTGAAATGGTTTTTGGAATCATTTGTGCATTATAAATTTTCATAATCATGTGTTTGAAGATATTTGAGCATAATAAATTTGTACCAAAATAGATTAGAAATGATGTTCATGGCCTCTCTATTTATAGATTTTTGAGAATGTCTAGAATCAACCTGAACCATCCATCCCGAGATTGAGATGTGTGGTTGAGGATTAATTAAATTTTTAGAATTAAGTTTATAATTATCCTCATCATGACATTGGAAGAAGAGGTAACTAAAGGCATGGAGGGCATCATGTAAGGCATTGATGAGGCATGGATGGCATGAATCTTGATATTTGTGACATTTATGGGCTAGGGATGTATTCTCGAGAAATGAGGTCACTTGATGATGAAGATATTCAATTTTCATTTCCAAAAAAAATTATTCAATAATTTTTCATGGAATTATTAATTAGACCTTGATTTGGGTTTACAAGCTCTTAAGCATGATTAAGCACTTTCTGCACAAATTATTCAAATTGATCAGAATGCCTTGCTATTAGTCTAAAATTTGACTAGATTAGAATTGGAAGGCAATGTTAGATGTGTTGGATCCATTATCCCATTTAGGATGTTACCAACAAAAAATAACAGAGGCACATGTCTTGTGTAAGATATTTGATTGGAAAGATCAATTTAGAGCACCTAGGTGCAAAATTGGCATTTTGACTTGAAATGACCTCAACAAAGTTAGTTGGCCCATAAATTACATTGCCCCATTTAGGGATACCCTGGGCAGAATCAACATTTGAATATGTCATTTTAACATCATTTAGCATGTTTTAGTGTTTTTAGGCCAAATTATGTGTTTTATGTAGAAATTGGTCAAAATCCTAGTTGGAGGTTATTGGTGGCTAGATTTAGGTGTCTACACCCATGACCCATATTTTCCAAGTTACAAGCCATGCCATTGCATATCTTTGCTTATCACACATTATACACTTGTGTACACACAAGATAACACATAGGGGATAACTACATCAATTTAAGGCCCTCCTAAAATTATTGGATATTTAAGTAGTTCCCATTGATAAAGTGATCTTTGGGGTTAAATCAAAATTGTGATACCACTAACCAATTTTTTCCATAGTCACTCCAAGGATGAAGATTTAGGGTTTGATCATTTGATAAAGAGTGATAACTTATGTGTATGATCTATAGATATCATAATATATGTGACACAAAAACTAGAAGGATCTAGTTGATCACATCCATATCCACTTAATATTATTAATAAGACACTTGCAAAAGAGTTAGACACATGTATCGACATAACTATCCATATTTAATGCAAGCATCATAGGCTGCATGTTAGCAAAGGTAAAGGGATATGAGATTTAGTCTATTTTGGAATTATTTTTAAATTGAAAATAAATATATTTGTCAAAAATGAGGATTAAAAGATTCATTTAAGAGGAAGAGACAAAAAATAAGACAAAGATCCTTTATAGACCAATGTAAGATGAAATAGAAATAAGACCATTGTTTAATGAAATGTATATTTAATGACTTCATCTAGTTTTATCTTATTGTTATTTATTTGTTTATTATTTCCATAATTTATGAATTTTTATCTTTTAAATATATTTTTATGATTCTTTCCATTAAACTCAACTAACAATGGTGTTGTTTAAGCTTTATTCATTCATCCATATTGGAATATAATGACAATGATCTTGGTTGTCTAAACTATTATTTGTAATTACTTAGGATGATAGATGGTAAGTGAAATGGGTAAGATGAGTATTTTTTATTTTCTTGGAATTATGATATATGCTTCAATGAATAAGAAAGATCACTTCTTAAATAATTTGTCAAGAGGATGAAATTATTTATTATAATAATCAATTAAGAAATGGTAGTTTTGAAGTGTATTCATGTATTTGAAAAGTCTACAAAGCCCAAGCTCATGATTCCATATTTAAGTCATGTATTAAATTGAGTTTATCTTTCTTTATTCTGAGATCTCCTTTCTTCTAATTATTATCGAGGAAAGGTAGACATTTTAGAGACTCTGATGCTTGAAATTGAATCTTCTCTTCATAAGAGTAAGAGATTTCATGAAAGGTCTAAAAAGAATATCCTTTTTATTTTTACAAATATAAAATTTGAAGAGGTCCAAATAATGTGAAATTTGTTTACAATTTTTAAAAATTTAAGTGAAATTGAGGTTGTACTAAAAATTTAAAATAACATCAAAGAAGAGGTTTGATAACTGTGACAAAGACTATTAGATAACAACAAAGAAGATGTCTAAAAATGGTGGCCAATATTAGTTAGAGATTAGTTTTAGCAGAGTATTGAATCTAGAAAATAGTTCATGGATATTAGGAGTAGTTTGGTTATCTCAAATGCTTTTTTAATTGAGAAAAATTGTAAAACCTTGATTTGTTAGGGTCTTTGTGTGTCTTAGGGTGAGACCTCTATTTTAATCGAGGTGAGTGTTAACAAGGGTAAAGGGATATGAAATTTAGTCTAACTTGGCATTAGTTTTAAATTGAAAATAAACATATTTTTCAAAAAGGAGTCTAAGATTCATGTAAGAGGAAGAGCCAAAAGGGAAGATAAAGAGCCTTTATAAGCCAATGTGAGATGAAGGAGAAATTAGGCCATTATTTAATTAAATTTATATTTCATGGATTCATTGGTTGTATCCCATTATTTATTATTTAATAGCTTAAAAATATGGTTTATATTAGTGCCATTAAATTATAGCAAACACCATAAAAAGGATATTTCCATAAATTGACAACTGTTATAGGACCATCATCTAATCCACTTTCAGCCTATTTATTTAGACCTAGTTGAACATAATAAACTATTTAAGTATTATTATTTATAATTTAATGCAATATCTATAATTATTAATACTTTAATATTTATTTATAAATATTAGTTATATAAATTTAGAATATCATTTTTTTAATTTTTATATTAATTGACCTACTATAGAGGTAGTTTATCACCTTTGTGCCCTAGACTTCTCTATCTTCTTAGCCCTAGATAACGCCATATTTTAGTTTAGGGTTAAACATTTGGTGAAATTAATATATGAGTTTAATTATTTCATAAGCATTCTATATTTGATTTCCCCCCCTTTTTCCTTAATCTTTATTTTATTTACTTCCACCATCATGGATGATATATATATATATATATATATATATATATATATATATATATATATATATATTTATGACTATGTTTATGAAACTATCCAAAATTATATCAAGGAAGGAGTGAAAATTAATTATGTTTGTCTTCTTACAAATGCACAAGCACACCATATCAAATATTTAAATGTTGGCATCTACCATCCCTATAACTAGGTCCATGCCACCACCATTCCAAGAAATGGGTTGAACAATATTAAGGAAGATAGAAAACCTTTTCCTTTACCTTATACAACCAAACTAGGTATATATGAGAAAAATGTTCCTTCATTTGATTGTGATAAATTTCATAAAATCCATAAGGATATCATGGATTATTTACAAACTAATCATAATGGGGATGTTATTTCAAGCACATTGATTCAAAATCCTTTAATTCTAACATTTTGAAACAATATTACCCTCATTAAGGGTGCTAATTCTTTTCATTCTTTCATTTGATATTGAAAAAATTCAAAAGGTAAATAAACACATCATGTAATCTTTACCAAATAGAATTAATTCACCAAGAAGAAGGGTGAATTACAAACCTAAAGTGGAAAAATATCCTAATGTTCCAAAGAATTTACTTTTACCAATATCAACCAAGCTATATAAATAAAATGACCTTTATCTACTAAAATATTCATTCATGCCAAAAGTTCTTCACATACCAAAATAAGTACCTTTACCAAAACTAACTAAATTTAAAATTACTTTATCATTACCAAATGTGGATGAAAATTAAAGGGATATAATAATAATAAAAACTCAAACTCTCTAAAGGATATGTCAAAGGTTACAAAATTAAAAAATCCAATACCATTACCAAAACATCCTAAATTTAGTGATTCTAAACTTACACTTTTTATTCATAAGGATCATAATACTAATATGCCCAAATTAAAAAGAGGTGGATTATAACCAATGATAACACCTTTGACAAACACTACCATTCCTATATATTATCACATGCTTATGATGAGTACTATTGGGGAGATTCAAAGACAAGTATCTATACTTCAAATGCAAATGGATTTCCATAATGCTAATGACAATATTACCTCATTATACAACTAACCTATGACAAAATTCATACTTGAATATCCTTATCTACAATGTTTTGAACTACCAAATTTAACTCTATTTTAATGGCATAAATATCCATTCGATCACATGATTAAATATGTACATTATTTTTGGAAATGGGCTAATGATGAAAAAATATTGCTAAAATACTTTCATATGAGAATTAATGATGAGGATCACAATTAGTTCCATAACTTACCAAATGGTACCATATCCACTTTTTAGAAAATGGAAGATTCATTATTTATGGTTTTAAATATTCATAAGGTGCCAAGATTTAAATTATAAGATTTGCACAATTTCAAATAACATGATAGTGAATCCCTTCAAGATTATGCCATTCAATTAAAAAACACATCATATGAACTAACATTTAGACCTTCATATTTATAATTACAATTCATATTTAGTACAGGTCTTCTTTCCCCATTAAAGTAAAGATCATCACATAAAAATTATGAATCATTTTCATATTTATATTTTGATGTTCATAGATATGATTCATTCATACTCAAGCATTGAAATTAACTCAACATATCTCTTTCCAAATAAATTTTTTTATTACACATATAAACGAGGAAGATGAATTACACAATGAAATATATGACTAAATGAATGGTATTCCTCACATTTATATGTGACCTTTACCAACATTACCCAATATGGGACCAATCCAAGACACACAACCTAGGAAAAATCCTCAAGTTGAACAAAATAAAAATAATCCATGCCAACAATATTTAAAAATCACATTATTCATGGGTGGTGCTTATTTTTAGCATAATCATGTGCATCCCATGAAAAAAATCACTTGTGATATAATATGTTTACAAAAACTTGGGTTGAACTTAAAATAATTATAAAACAAAGGAGGTTGGAAAGAATACTTAAGTAACATAATAATATCAATTTCTTGTGGTCCTAAAATGAATCAAACAAAGGTTTAGGTTATACAAAAAAATATAAATATTCATTAAAATTGGGAAATATTTGGTTATACTAGATGGAAGGTAAGAATGGTATCTCCTTTTCCCATGAGGGAAAACTGATCCAATATACCACATGATGATAATCGTTCTTCTACTTCACATGTAAATCATGAGGAAGAACATGGAATGCACAATTTTACCCTATCTAATCATGATCCAAATAATTAAAATGATCCAAAAAAGGTTGAAAACATCTAAATAGTCCAAAAAATATAAAACATTCATTTAAAAAAAAAAATACCAAAAATATTCTACATGTTTCTAGTTGTACTATTTCTTATATTTATGTTGTTTGCTCCATGTTCGTAGATAACATATAATTTATTTTCATATATACACATATATTTCATGCAAGGGGAACCTAAAAATTACAAAATAAAATCATTTTCCATATTCCAAATATTATCATGGATTATTATCATACCTAGGATGGAATCTTATGTACTGTTATCAAGCCAATTTATTAGAGTAGTTGGTTCACCTTTAGAAGGTTGAGTTGATTAAATAACTCAATCTTAATAGATTTATAAGTTATATTTTATTAAATAATCCAAATTAACCATTATTAGAATCGTAATGTACTAAGAGGGGGGATAAATATCCTTATGAATTTTTATTCACTTAAATATATCTTCCAATCATTCATCAAACAACATCATCATATGAGCAATATCAACTAGTATAACAACATGAAAATATGCACATAGCAAATATGAACACATCATATAAGTGGGAAACCATAATGGGGAATAAAACCCATCAACCATAGCTTGGATAACCAATCTTATAAATTAATGCATCAAATTCAGTTGAGTACCCACTCAACTTGGAGTACCAACCCCAATCTATCAAGCACCAACTTGATAGAGTCTTTAGCAAGCACTCACTTGCAAGGAAGCACCAACTCCCTTAGTAAATTAAAAAAAATCGACCACCTACTGAATAATAAATAAATAAACCAATTATACTTTTTGCTTCCATCTTTTTATTTGTTTCAATCTTCAATATATGATGGTCCTCTCCTTCAGCTCGTCACACACTTCTATCCCTCTCAAAACTGCCTCTAAACTTATTTGCTCTTACTAGTTCTCTTTAAGACTGATTACGACATATTACCTTTATCTCTATACTTATAAATTATATTATATATTAATTAATCCCATATAATGGTCCACATAACCTCTTTATTCTCTTATTTGTGATCTTTTATTTGTTTGTACACTTCACACTCACTTACACACAATTAGGCCTATTAGACAGTGTTCTTATACAATTCACTTGATCTTACACAACCTTGTTGTCCATATAAATTTGAAAAATTTAATTAGTATTTAAATATTTCATATAAAATGTTTAAAATATGAACCAAATATTTCAATATGTTGGTCACAACATATAGGACCAAATTCTCTTTTCAGCCTTAAGAAGACTTAATTAGGCCACTATTAGAGCATGCTACACTTTATATTTATTAGAATGATTCAAAAATAAAAATATAGTATTAAACATCATATTAATATAAAATATTCCTTATAAAACTTCACTTTAGGTTCAAAACACCTTTTAGGTCCAACCACTACTTGAACCTCTTCTCAAAACACTGTTCACAATAGTCCTGTACATACACAAAAACTTTATCTTGAATAACTAAAGCATAAATTTTTTTTTATAAAAACCCATGGTAAAAAATCACATATGAATAAAAATAATTACTTTATGTCCATGAAAAACTTCATTATATTCTTCAACTCAAGGTATACATTCTCAAACTCTTTTCTGCAAGAAGCTTACTTAGAACTGCCAACTAGCCTCAAAATATAGTCATGGAAAATTGATCTTATGCCATATGATAGAACATAATAAAAGGATAAAATTAATTAATATTATATTTAAAAATCCTTATAATAATTTAAAACAAAAATATCACAAGATATAATGGCAACTATTGGTCTTGCAGACCAATTTGTTGACCTTCTCTCTCATAATCCTTACTCAACCAGACAAACCATTTTGGCTTCAATATTACAACATATTACACTAACATAAAACTTTATAAAAATAATTAATAGGTAATATATGTACCAATAAAAATTAAAATATTCATTATAAACTTTAATTCATAATACAAGGCTTCAAACTCATCATTGTACCTTGTTTACCCATATCTACTAGTTTCCCTTAAAGATCAGTTATGATGACTTTGAATTATAAAAAATATGTAGAACCATTAAAAATATCCTAATGTATGAATGTTATCCTTATATATATTCAAAACATATCCAAACATAAAAAAAATAAGGTCTAATGTCAAATATTAGATAAATAGAATAATATCTAGACCTTACACCTTCATTATCTCATTTGTACTGGACAAGTAAACTTATGAGCAACATTTTCAATACAACCACTCACATTAAAAAATAATATCCAACATGAACATGTATTAATAGTATTAAAAATTTATTCATTAATTTTTATTCATACCTAATCCATGATAACACATCCCTAATCAATTTCTCACTTATACCTGGGTTTTCTCATTGTCTACATCATTATGTCTATTAGTGATAGATCAATTTCTATGACTGGTTTAACATATATAAGAGTTATAATATTCTTATAAACCACCATGTACAACAAATAAAATTCTAAATATTTGTTCTTCATTCATTTAGTAAATTTTACTTGGTCAACTTTGAGAACCACAAAAAATCTTCAAGAAATTAGGCCTTTCTTATAGGGCCCACTCACTCACCTAACAAACCAATCAAACTTGGATATGAATTAGAGAGTTTAATTCATGATCCAATAGATAAAATATATCATCAAATCCATTATAATCACTTTAAAACAATATCTTTCACATCGGGTTTGAGTTAGGGTTCTTTAAGGGTTTAAACCATCTTCTAGTATTAATGATCATTCATAAGGCTTATCCCCTCATTATAGAAACCAATGCTTGGAAATTTGAGCTAGGACCCTTACCTATATCTACTCAATATCTAAGGCTCCCATGTAGAGGTTGCATGTTCCAATGAACACTTGAAATTTCTTCTCAGGTTGATAACCCTCCATTATGTGCACTTAAGAGACCTTAAAACACTTTTTATTACTTTAAACTTCAAATTTTGACCTAAAACTTCATGAAAATGCTTAAAAAAACTTAAAATAGTTATTAAATTCTCACATACTCACATTTTCCTTGGAAACTAATCTTGATACCTCATTTGGCCATCATCTCTCTCTTTGTTCTCTAGGCCTTGAGATGCAAGTCACATTAGGCCCTAAAACTAACCTTATACCCACTATCCAAGCTGTAAAAACCTCATATACATGTCAAAAAACATATTTACATGATGAAAAAGTTCCATATATACTTCATAGTCCTTGACAACACCTTATAACACCTCATTTAGTTTGGCAGGTTCTAGAACTACTTTAGTTATAGAGTTGGGCTTAGGGTCTTACCCTATAGGCTTACCTTAAAAATATCTAGAGTGATCCAATGCCTCATATATATATGATAAATTATCCTTATAAAACCTATTATTCCTCTATGCATCCATCTCACCAAGCCACCATGCTCAAAACTCCTTACAAGGACTTTTCATACCATGATTAGTCTTAGGTTACTCAAGAACTTGACCTTTATGTCTCTTTTCATGCTCTCAACACCTCACTATTATTCTCAATATCTCATTTTCATTAAATATGACATATTACCATTATTAACCACTATCATACATCTTCTTACATGCCTGAGACCACTCATCTCACCAAGCAACCAAGCCATTATATTCATATAAAGTCTCTTTATGATATGACTATGCTTAGGCTACTTAAGAACTTGTCCTCAAAGATATTCCTTAAAAAAATTATGAAATGTTATATACCTAACTCTCAATCCCATACAATGCAAAATATATTCTTACATGCCTAACCTTACTCACTTCACCATGCTACGTGCACATACCTTCTCACAAGTTCTAGACAATGCTTTATAAGATACCTTGATGCCTTGACCTATTCCCTCCACATCATGACCTTAACACAACATCAACCAAGTAGATATGAGAAAATTGGACCTATACCTTACTCTCTCATGGAAATCACTACATACCTTCAATGTTCATTATATTATCACAACATACATTACCAATTAGCCTTACTCATATAGACACTAGTCTTAAAATAACTTCAACTTATTGACATCAACCTCATTTATCATTATTACACTCTCTTTTATATCAACTTATTATAACATAAGGCATCAATGACAATAATTAAAATAAAATTCCAACATGCTTTGATAGTAATGGCATCATATTAACATCAATGCTAACACTATGCCAATGAACTTCCCCTTTGTCATTGACGGCAAAACAAAATTGATTACTCTCATCTCCCATAGTCTGTTCAATCTCCCTTATTGTAATTTCTTCCCCTTTAACATTAATGACAAAGTTATTCCACAAATATCATCTAAAATTAAACCTTCTTTTTATCAAGAGTTATGAATCATCACAAGAACATGTTCCCCCTTACTCTATGCATACTTCTTCCAAATGAACTCAGATTATAGGATAATAAATCTTGTCCTTGACATGACTAATATGACTCAAACTCACTAAGATATTTCATTTTTTCTTATCTAAAAAATATATTCTTAAAATGGAATCAAGTATACAATACTACTTACCTTCCTTTATGCACCTTGATGCCACATAGATGAAAGATATCCAAATTCAATTTTCTATTCAGGATTCATGATTTTGCATTTTTTATCTATACTACACATCTATTCTTCAAGATCATGAATTATCTGATTAGTTCCATAAGACATCTACATCATGACAACCCTTCTTATATTAGTTCACTACTCATTAGGTCTGTAAAACACCTAGTTCACTATCTGCTAAACTTCTATCTTATTTGATCACCTTTACCTCACACAACTAGAGCATATTGAGCATATAAACTTGTGATACATGACCCAAAGGTCATCTTAAAATTCCTAGAGCAATCACACTTCAATGCCTATGATCATATAACATTTGTCTAATCAACTCTTATCAGCCATGTCAATTAGGTCTATCAACACTCAAAGATATTGTTTCAAGGGAACAATCTAGTTCTCTATGTTAAAGTAAAGATCACTCATGTCATATCTATATGGAATCTTAGATATTATTCTTGCATCAATCTTTCTCATTCATGTTTCTCAAACCATCATGGCACATACATCATCATGACATCTTCCTTGTATCAATCTTCTATCATAACTTGTCTTATTCATGATATGCAAGCTATGATAATAAAACATGTGCCTTAGTCCTCTATGAGTTTAAGTTCATCTTCATGCATATAGATCACTCAATTATCTCTCACAACTAGCTCATGAAACATCTCACAAATCATACCCTCCTTTGTCTTCAAAACTCGCTCATCATATCAATTAGTAATACATACAGACCATCACGAACAAAGATCAAGCACATTGGTACCAATACCAAATCTTATCATAGATCAAGCTAAACCACAACCAAATACCAAAAAATTACCTATCAATATGGAAAAAGACTACACTTCTATCTTAGACTCAACAATCTTCAACATGTCTTCATATCATACAGCACCTATCAAAGCTCAACAAGTATCCACCATGCCTCTACTTATTGATGAATGTCACCATGAAGCCTAATGGAGTCACCCCTTCCATAGGGAACTAAAACAACACAAATTAAGGAGATTCCTAAATCTCTATACTCTCACAATATTGAAAATAGTTCAATGTCCTTGTATACTTGACTATCAACTTAGACTTTACCTTTGAATTGGATTATACATAATCCTTCTAAGCTAGCAAAGAATACTCTTGACATTCTTTCAAATATGACTTATGTTCTATAGTATAAAACAAGCCACCTTCATTTATGAGTTGATCACAAATCACATTATCATCCTTCATCTTCTCAGTCAAATCATCCAATACAATCATTCTTTGGTAGACCATCATTACTATCATGATAAAAATTGTCATCATCACAATCTAAACTTGCACATCTTATAATAATATTTAGGTTGTTAGACCTATCTTAAAGGACCAAGATCTGATACCAATTATTGGAATCACAATGTATTGAGAGGGGGGTGAATCAATATCCTTATAAACTTTTACTTTCACTTTAATATATCTTCTAATAATTCATCAAAAAACATCATCATATGATCAATATCAACTAGTCTAGCAACATGAGAATATACACATAACAAGTATGAACACACCATATAAGTGGGAAAACCTTATGGGGAATAAAACCCATAGTTCATTTTTATATTTAGGCTTCATTATTCTGTATACTTTCTGTCTACTAAAATCTGTTCTTGAATCTCATGAATTATCTAATTAGTTCCATAATCCATCTACATCATGACAACCCTTCTTATATTAGTTCACTACTCATTAGCTCTATAAAACACCTATTTCACTATCTACTAGACTTATATCTTGTTTGATCACCTTCACCAAACACAACTAGGGCATACTAAGCATATAAACCTATGATACATGACCCAAAGGTCATATTAAAATTCCTAGAGCAATCACACTTCAATGCCTATGAGCATATAACATTTCTATAATCAACACTTGTCAACCATGTCAATTAGGTCTATTGGCACTCAAAGATATTGTTCTAAAGAAATAATCTAGTCATCCATGTTGAAGTAAATATCACTCATGTCATGTCTAAATGGAATCTCAAATGTTCATCTTGCATCAATATATCTCAATCATGTTTCTCAAACCATCATGGCATATACATCATCATGACATCTTCCTTGCATCAATCTCTTAACTAAGTCTACGCTTACATGCTTCACTATGATAGACCTCTATTATAAATTATATTTTTCATGATACAAAAACTATGATAATATATGTGTCTTAGTCCTCTATAACCTTAAGGTTATGTTGATGTACATATAGCACTCAATTCTCTCTCACAATTATCTCATGAAACATCTTATAAATCATACCCTCCTTTGTCTTCATAACTTGCTCACCATATCAATCAGTAGTACACATAGACCATCACCAACATAGATCAAACACATTGGTACCAATACCAAATCTTATCATAGATCAAGGTAATATACAACTAGATACCAAAAAATTACCTATCAATATGGTAAAATACTACATTTCCATCTTAGACTCAACATGTATTCATACTATGCAACACCTATCAAAGCTCAAAAATAATCCACCATACTTCCACTTATTGATGAGTGTCTCCATTAATGCTAATAGAGTCATCCCTTCCATAGGGCACTAAAAAAATGCAAATTTAGGAGATTCCTAAATCTCCATACTCTCATAAGATTGAAAATTCTTCAATGTCCTTATAGACTTGACTATTAACTTAGGCTTGACCTTTGACTTGGCTTCTACATAATCCTTATGAGCTAGCAAAGAATACTCTTGACATTCTTTCAAATCCAACTTATGTTCTATAACATCAAAAAAGCCACCTTGGTTTATGAGTTGATCAAGACTCAAATTTTCATCCTTCTTCCCAGTCAAATTTGTGAGTACCATCATTCTTTGGTAGACCATCATTACTATCATGATAAACAATGTCATCATCACAATCCAAACTTGTGCTTCTTAGGATCACCTTTAGGATATTAAGCCTATATAAAAATACCAAGCTATGATACCAATTATTATAAGGATGATGTAGTAAGAGGGGGTGGTGAAGACAGATCTATATAAACTTTTACTTTCACTTCAATATATCTTCTAGTCATTTATTAAACAACATCATCATATGATCAATATCAACTAGTTGTTGGGAAATAAACTGGAAGCACACAATTGATTACCAAACCAAGCAACTTAATATGCAGAAATTAACCAGATTCACCAAGTAACTAGAATTCAGAATAACACATGATATGAGAGACAATACACAACTTGTATTAACACTTTATACAGAAAAAAGTACAATAAAGAAGATGCCACTTCTTCTCCACCACCTCTTTAGAGGCTCGCCACACCTCACGTGAAAAATAATTCTTCTCCCCAAAGCTCTCCCTCTCAGGTCCCAACACCCAACTCAAAATACAAAGTTGGTGTTCACCTCCTGTGCTCCATGCACACCACAAGTGCTCCACGCACTCCACAAATACTCCACGTACTCCACAAGCACTCCACGTGCTCCACAAGTACTCAATGTACTTCAAGTAGATCTCCCATGAACCTGCAACAACCTGCAATTCAACAGACCATACTTATGGAAGGAACTCCCTTGCCTTCCTCTTTGCTCTATCCGAGTACACACCTGTACTCCAAGTAGATCCTGCCTAATACTGCTCCCTATTGTGTTGTTGTCTATATGATCCTGCACACCTGCAAATCAAACCCGGTTCTGCTCACCTGTGAACCTTGACCTTGCACACACATACACCTGCAGATCAATGATCTTACTTACCATGTAGATCTCCTATATAGGCCATGCAACTGTGACCAAGATCCTACATACATGAAGAACCCTGCTGATTCTCCAATCCAACACCTACACCTGGTACTGTGGAACTAGGAGGAACACCCTTGCTCACCTCACACACAAAAGAAGCAAACTTGCTCAACTCAAACTAGAACACCTTTCCAATACAACCATGAGTCTATTATATAGATCTCATCCAAACAATGATTAGACATCTAATTACAATAATTAGATCCACAGCTCTCAATCTAAAAATAGCTCTAAACATGCAAACACTTGGTTCGTTAGCTAACTGCCCGTAATAAGCTCGCAGTTGAACCACACAGGTGACCGACATCGGTCCTTGTCTGCCTGGGGTCGCCGATGCCGGCCGATCCATGACCGATGTCGGTTGCTTCCTGTCGCCTACCTACCGACGTCGGTTGGCCAGACAAATGCCAAAGACTTCTGACACTCTGCAACTCATCTTGCAACCTCCTCCATGTCTGCATCAGTGAAGCTTTTAGCTCCACAACCTAACAATCTCCCACTTGGAGATAAACAGCTGCACTGTACCTTTACCTGTACCTCATCTAATCTATTTCCTGGTTTGTATCCCTCTTCAAGCTCAATCCTGAAGACAACCCACCACACAACCTGTGATGTATCTCCTGTCATCTGAGTACCCTGCCACATCCGAACCTACAAATCCATGTAGTGAAGTCCTGACCCTGCATAGCATGAATCCCTGCTGCTGGTCCCTCTCAAATACCTGAGAACCCACTTCCCCGAATTTGCTCCTAACTCTCTGATAGCTCCCACTGCATGGGAATACTCAGGTCTATACTAGACCTCATGTGATTTTGGACACTGTACCTGTCTAGCCCTTAGTGTGCTCTGGCTCTGCATCCTGAACCTCGCCAACACCTGATTCACATCAGCTCCCACTCGAGACAAAATCAACCTGTGATCTCCATGTCTCCCATGTCAAATAATTTTGCTGCTCCAAACTCCTCATGACATGCCACTGAACTAATCTTACCCTTAGCTCAGCAAAACCCTGTATGTACAATCCTGCTAGCAAAACATACCATCCACATACAGCAACATAATGACATCATGACTCATCATCCACCTGGTAAGGCAAACCACAGTAGTTACCTGACATTGATTGAAGCCATGCTTCGTCCTCCACCTGTCAAAACCTATACCACTGTCCTGCAGCTCCTCAAGACCATAAGACCTGGTCTTCCGTCTCACGTATCCGTTCTCTCTATTCTTCAACTAAGGTATCCATTCGTCTCTATGCTTTCATCTAGCTGGCAACCCTACCAAAAACCCCTATTTGGTTTTCCTCCAAGGAATCACATCCTCATCCATGCCAAGCTCACACCTGTTTCCTGGATCCTTCCTACTCTACAATCAGCAACATGTATAAAGAAGAGGAACAATGAATTTGAGGGCCTACTTACGTCTTCAGTCCTCCGTATGGGTGTTTGAGACTCCTTGACAGCGTGCTGTCCACCCAAAATCTGTTACAGTGACCGACCTCGGTCACTCCACAGTCTGCATCTGACCGACGTCGGTTCCCATGCGTCTGTCCCTGACTACTGACCCTACAGATATCGGTGTCCCTGCTGCCGATGTTGGTCCTCCTGACTGACATCGGTCTTACCTACTGCCGACGTCGATCCCATGACCGACGTCAGTCTTACCTTGCCTGACATCACCGGCTTTAGTCTGTGCATGACCGACATCGGCACCTGTCTGTTCGACGCTGGTTCCTCCTGATCGACATCGGTACCTGTGTTCACCTGTGAGTGATGACTTTTTACTCGTGAGCTCCTTTGAATCAATTCCCATGTCTAAACTACCCTACTCAGAAGTATCCAACACCATCCACTGGTTTCTGTCCGCCATCTCCTCCAAGTACACCAAGGCTTTCCAGTTCTTAAGCCTGTCAAATATATCTATCTTTCGTTTAAGAACATGCATCTCCTTCCTGCTCATGTGACCAAGCCTACGAAGCCACATCTCCACAACAAAAGAAGAATTAGTAATATAAACAAGTAGATAAAGAGTACATGTTTTCTTACCACCAGCTAATTCAAGTGCATCCGCTATGAGAGTTCTTGTACATCTCTCATCACCCAATCTTTCTGAAGAAATTAGCCATATCTCCAAACCTGGGACCTGCATGACCTTCATCAACCCCTGTGTGTTGGCCGCCTGCAATTTCAGCTTCACTTCCCCTTTGCCAATTCTTTGGCAAGGCTCACAAGCTCCTCTACCTGGAACTGCATGGAAAGAGGCAACCAAATCTTTTATCCAAGATTCAACTTTATCCAAGAAACCTCCCAGAGCATCCTGTGCCATATAACCTGCAACATCTGCTTCTTCAGTTCCTTCATGTTGATCTGCTACCAACCAACAATAATCTTTTACCTGCTCTTTCTTTCCATAGGACCATGAGTAACCATCTGTGCTTTTCAACTCCTCCATTCTTAGCTTACTTTCATCTACTGTTGCTCTTCTCCCACTCGATCAGAAACCCCTGAGAGTGACCTGTAACCAAACACAAAACCTGCTTCCTGTAACCTTAGCTCTGATACCACGTGTTGGGAAATAAACCGAAAGCACACAATTGATTACCAAACCAAGCAACTTAATATGCGGAAATTAACTAGATTCACCAAGTAACTAGAATTCAGAATAACACATGATATGAGAGACAATACACAACTTGTATTAACACTTTATACAGAAAAAAATACAATAAATAAGATGCCACTTCTTCTCCACCACCTCTTCAGAGGCTCGCCACACCTCAAGTGAACAGTAATTCTTCTCCCCAAAGCTCTCCCTCTCAGGTACCAACACCCAACTCAAAATATAGAGTTGGTGTTCACCTCCTGTGCTCCACGCACACCACAAGTGATCCACGCACTCCACAAGTACTCCACATACTCCACAAGCACTCCACGTGCTCCACAAGTACTCAAGGTACTTCAAGTAGATCTCCCATGATCCTGCAACAACCTGCAATTCAACAGACCATACTTATGGAAGGAACTCCCTTGCCTTCCTCTTTGCTCTATCTGAGTACACACCTATACTCTAAGTAGATCCTGCCTGATACTACTCCCTATTGTGTTGCTGTCTATATGATCCTGCACACCTACAAATCAAACCCAGTTCTGCTCACCTGTGAACCTTGACCTTGCACACACATACACCTGCAGATCAATGATCTTACTTACCATGTAGATCTCCTATATAGGCCATGCAACTATGACCAAGATCCTACATACGTGAAGAACCCTACTGATTCTCCAATCTAGCACCTACACCTGGTACTGTGGAACTAGGAGGAACACCCTTGCTCACCTCACACACAGAAGAAGCAAACTTGCTCAACTCAAACTAGAACACCTTTCCAATACAACCATGAGTCTATTATATAGATCTCATCCAAACAATGATTAGACATCTAATTACAATAATTATATCCGTAGCTCTCAGTCTAAAAATAGCTCTAAACATGCAAACACTTGGTTCGTTAGTTAACTGCCCGTAATAAGCTTGCAGTCGAACCACACAGGCGACCAACGTCGGTCCCTGTCTGCCTGGGGTCGCCGATGCCGGCCGATCCATGACCGACATCGGTTGCTTCCTGTCACCTACCTGCCGATGTCGGTTGGCCAGACTAACGCCAAAGACTTCTGACACTCTGCAACTCATCCTGCAACCTCCTCCATGTCTGCATCAGTGAAGCTTTTAGCTCCACAACCTAACACTAGTCTAGAAACATGTGAATATATACATAGAAAATATGAAAACATCATATAAGTGGAAAAAATCATGGGGAATAAAAAATATTAACCATATCTTGGACAATAAATCCTATAAATCAATGAATTAAAGTCAGTTGAGCACCCACTCAACTTCAAACACCAAACCCAATCTATCAAGTACCCACTTGCAAGGAAGCACCAAATCCCTTAGTGAATCAACACCAACTCAACCACATATTAAGTAAACACAAAATTATCCAATTATACTTTTGCATTACATATTTTTCCTTATTTTAATCTTTAATAGATGATGTTCCTCTTCTTTATCTCCTCACACACTTTTATCCCTCTCAAAACTACCTCTAGGCTTCTTTGCTCTTATTAGGTCTCTTCAAGACTAATTAGGTCATATGACCTTGATATTCATACTTAAAAATTATATTATATATTCATTAAACCCATGTTATGGTCCAAATAACCTCCTTATTATCCTCTTTTTTCTCTTTTATTTAATTTCACACCTCATACTCGCTTACACATAATTAGGCCTATTAGTCCTTGTTCTTATATAAGTAACTTGAGATTACACACCTTAGTTGGACATATGCATTTGTACACTTTAATTAATCTTTAAATAGGTCATATAACATGTTTTAAATATTAACCAAACATTTCAATATGTTGGTTTTAACATATAGGACCAAATTATCTTTTAGGCCTTAAAAAAACCTAATTAGGCCACTATTAGAGTATGTTACACTTTATTTTTATTAGAACAATTAAAAACTCAATGTACAAAATAAAAACCTCATATTAATATCAAATATACCTTATAAAACTTCAATTTTTGTTCACAACACCTTTTAGGTCCAACCACTACTTGAACCTCTTCTCAAAACACTGTTCACAATAGACCTGTGTATACATAGAAAATCTATTTTGGATAACTGAACCATAAACACAATTTTTATAAAAAAGCATGGAAAAAAATATATTAAAAAAAATTATGACCTCAAGGTCATAAAAATTTTCATTTTATTCTTAAACTCAAGGTATACAGGCTCAAAATCCTCTTTACAAGAAGCTTACTCTAAATTGCTAACTAGCCTCAAAACATAGTCATGAAAACTTGAAATTATTCCATCTAAAATAAAACAATAAAATGATAAAATTCATGAATATTATCTTTAAAAAATTTAAAACAAAAATATCATAATATATAATGGAAACTATTGGTCTTGTAGACCAATTTGTTGACCTTCTCTATCACACTCCTTACTCAGCCAAACAAGCCATTTTGGCTTCAATGTTCCAACCTATTACATTGAATTAAAAAATTATAAAAATAATAAATAGCTCATATATTTACCAGTAAATATTATCATATAGACACTTAAATTCAAAATATAAGGCTTAAAACTCATCATTGTACCTTGTTTACCTAGATATGCTAGTTTCCCTTAAAGATCAGATATGATAACTTTGAATTCTAACACCTATGTAGACACATTAAAAATATATTGATGTATGAATCTGATCCTTATAAATATTTACAAAATATAAAAAAAATAAAAACATAAAAACACTAAGTTATAATTACAAATATTAGATATATATATATATATATATATATATATATATAGAGCTTACACCTTCATTATCTCATCTACACTAGACATGTCAACTTATGAGCAATGTTTTCACTATAACTACTGACCTTAAAAAATCCTATCAAACATTAACATGTATTAAAAGTCTTTAAAAATTTATTCATGCATTTGGATTCATCCCTAATCCATGATAACACATCCCTAATACATTTTTCACTTATGCCTAGGTTTTCTCGCTGTCTACATCATTAGGTCTGTTAGTGATAAGTGAATTTATAAGATAAATTTAGAATATATAAGAGATAGAATATAATAAAAAACCATGATGGAAAAAATTACAAGTCTCAATATTTTTCCTCCATTCATTTAGAAACTTTGACTTGGTCAACTTTGAGAACTACAACAAATATTTTAGAAATAAGGCCTTTGTTGTGGGGTCCACTCACTCACCTAAAAAATTAATCACACCTAGATATGACTGAGAGAGTTTAATTCATGATATAATAGCTTAAATATCAAATCTAATCCATTCTTATCAATTTAGAACAAGATCTTTCACATCAGGTCTAAGTTAGGGTTCTTTGAGAGTTTAAACCATGTTCTAGTCTTAATGATCATTCATAAAGCTTATCCCCTCATTCTAAAAACAAATTCTTGTAAATTTGAAATAATAATATTCCAATTATATCATAAATATATTAGGTTCCCATGTAGAGGTTACATGTGCCAATGAATAATTGAAAGTTCTTCTCAAGTTGAGAACCCTCCATTCTATACACTCGAGAGACCTTATAACACTTTTTATTGCCTTAACCTTCAAATTTTAACCTAAAAATTCATGAAAATGATTAAAAAAAACTTAACACATTTCTATTAATTCTCAAATACTCACACTTGGCTTGGAAATTGATCTTGATACGTCATCTGGCCATCATCTCTCTCTTTACTCTCTAGGCCTTGACTTATAAGTCACATCAGGCCTTCAAACTAACCTTATAGACATTATCCAATATGTCAAAACCTCATATACATGTCAAGAAACCTCTTACCATGCTCAACCACTACCATACATCCCTCATATGCCTTGATAACACCTCATGACACCTCATTTGGTTAGGTAGGCTCTAGAACTAGTCTAGTTATAGACTTGGGCTTAGGGTCTTACCCCTGTAGGCTCACCTTAAAAATCTCTTGGCTGATCCAATTATTCATATGTATGATAAATCAAACTTATACATCCTCTTATTCCTTTTTTTATCTATATCACCAATATACCATGCTCAAACCTCCTTACAAGGACTTTTCATACCATGACTAGTCTTAGGTTACTCAAGCACTTGACCTTCATGTCTCTTTTCATGATATAAACACCTCACTATTATTCTCAACATATCACTCTCATTACATATGACATATTACCATGCTTACCCATTTTCATACATTTTATTACATGCTCGAGACCACTCATCTCACTAAGTAACCAAGCCATTGTCTTCACACAAGGTCTCTTTATAATATGACTATGTTTAGGCTATTTAAGAACTTATCCTCAAAGATTTACCTTAAAATAGTTATGAAGGCTTATATACCTAAATCTCAAGCTCCTATAATGCTAAACAACTTCTTACATACCTAATCTTAGTCACTTCACCATACTACCTACACATACCTTCTCACAAGCTCTTTACAAGGATTTATAAGATACCTTGATGCCATGACTTATTATTTACACATCATGATCTTAACACAACATCAACCAAGCAAATATGAGACACTTAGACCTGTACCTTTCTCCCTCATGGAAATCACTACATACCTTCAATATTCATTAGCTTGTCACAACATACACTACCAATTGGTCTTACTCATCTAGACACCAGTCTTAAAATAACTTCAACTTCTTGACATCAACCTCATTTATCATGATTACACTCTCTTTTATAACAACTACTTGTCACATCAAGCATCAATGATAAGAAAATGACAACACCATGCCAACATACTTGGACATTAATGTCATTAGATTGACATAAATGACAACAATATACCAATAACCATACTTATCGGTTTAATTTGATTAAATTATCCACCCTCAATATATAGTGTGAGTTGATTAAATCATTCACACTTACCAAGTTATGCACATATTTGGGTTGCATAATTGAGATGAAAAAATTTAATGGCCATATTTTAACTCACCTTTACATAAATATTATGGGAATGTTGTACTCAAATATCTATATATACATGCACTTAAAATTTTAGAATTATCCTACTCTTAGTTTCGATGCTTCATAATGAGGCATCCTTTCAAATCAAAATTCCAAAAAGTAAGATGGTTACATCAACATGTAGGTAACTCTTAACCTTTGTATTTTTAATTTCAATAATTTTAAATTATTCAAATTTAAAATTTCATACATTGATTATATACTATAACATTCTCTTGGTTACAGGTTATTCACCTATAAAACACTCAAGTTGTGCTCATGCAAAGACAAGGTGTGTTAGACACATCTAGGTACACATTTCTTTCATTTAAACTAGAAATTTAATTACTAGATTAAATGAGGGAAATGTAGGTACTAAAATTTGATTTATATAGTAACTCAATCTTGAATACTTAGAAAATACCTATTATGGCTGTATCTTTCAGTTCTAGACCTTCTTACTACTAAAAGACTCACATTCATTATAGTTTTTGCAAAATTACTTTTCTCTTATTTTAACCCTTATTATTTTGATGATCTAATACTTCTATGTAGTAAAAATAATCTGAACCTAATGTTTATCCTTCACTATTAGTTTTTTACTTGTACCTATTTTATAGCTCCCTAGACACTTGCATCCTAGATGAACACATGCATCAACACAACTATCCATTTTCCTAAAAAGTGTCTAGTGCCCAAAAGCCATCTAATTTTCAAAATAAACATACACAAAAAGTTGGGTTAATTGATTTAAGGTGGTGTATTTCCAAAATTTACTGGTATATATACAAGATCAACCCTCATTCATTCCTCACCTAGAAATCACATACAACTCCAAAGGTAATATATCGAGAAGTACTCAATCAAGAATTCAAGTGAGAAAATCTACTATATATCTCCATATTTCCATATTAGTCATACGAGTAGTCTTTTTATAGGTCTGAATCATTCAAAGAGTAAACCATGATCCATATTTTCTAAGTTATAAGATATTTCATTACATGTCCTTTCTTATCACACACTACACCCTTGTGCACACACAAGTCAACACATAAGGGATAACTACATTAGTCTGAGGCCCTCTTTAGAGTAGTCAATATGTAGGAAAAACCCATATACAAAGGTTTATTTGGGGTTATATCAAAACTATTATCCCACTAACACATTTTTACCATTACCACTCTAAGGGTAAATATCTAGGATTTGATCATTTGACAAAGAGTGACAATCTATGTGCATGATTTGAAGACATCAAAAGAAAGGTAAAAAAAGCCTAGAAGGATCTCATTGATCACATCTAAATTTATTCAATATTTTATACATGACACATTAAATAGAGGTAGATACCTATATCAATACAACTATCTAGATTCGACACAAGCATCTAAGCCCACAAAAAGGATATTTCCAAAACCTGATGATTATTCTAGGATCATCATCCAGTCTACTTATAGCCTATTCCTATTTAGACCTAAATGTGCATATTAAACCAAGTATCATTATTTTCAATTTATTGTAATATATATCAATAGATGTACTTTACTATATTTAGTAATATTAGTTGTATAAATTTAGATTACTATTTATTTGAGTTTGCTATTAATTGGATAGCTATAGAGGTAGCTTATCACCATTGTGCCCTAGATGACTCTATCTTCTTAGATTTATATACCCCCATATTTCAATGTAGTATTAAACATAAGTAATTGTATGTATGTTAATTTTTTTAATTTATCACACACATTAATTCACACACAAACTCATCAAAGTGGGGAATTATGTAAACACCTAATTTTGTTACAAGAGCATTTTTAGTGTTTTTTCATGATTTATCACACTTGGTTCACTTATGTAAATTTTCTTATTTTTATACACTTTTTGCTATGTACCTAGGTATATGATAAATTAATGCATATGGGTTGATGGAGATGCCAACATGTGGCACACATCCCCTTAGTTAGTTATATGGGTACTAGGATAATGGAGTAACTTGTGGAAGTAGTACATTGGGTAATGGTCAGCCTACATTGGGATTAGGAGGTTACCCATCCATGGGTTAGATAGATGTATATATATAGGAGATGATTATCATGGTAAAGATATCAAGTAAGAATTGAGTATTCTATTGTAAGAGGATATTGGAGGTTTTCCCCTCGAAGAGACATTGTGGAGTTATTCCTTCCTAAAGGAGTATTATATGGTGTTTCCCTACCTTAAGGGTATTTTTGCATATATTGAATATCAATTTCATATCAAGTGATCCAAATTATATGTACCTAGGGATATGATATATTGATGTATATGGGTTGATGGAGATGCCAACATGTGGCACACATCCCCTTAGTTAGTTATATGGGTACAATATATTAGGATAATAGAGTAACTTGTGGAATTAGTACATTGGGTAATGGTCGGCCTACATTGGGATAAGGAGGTTATCCATCCATGGGTTAGATAGATGTATATATATAGGAGATTATTATCATGGTAAAGATATAAAGTAAGCATTGAGTCTTATATTGTAAGAGGATATTGGAGGTTGTCACCTCGAAGAGACATTGTGGAGTTATTCCTTCCTAAAGGAGTATTATATGGTGTTTCCCTACCTTAAAGGTATTTTTAAATATATTTAATATCAAGATCTTATCAATTTTAATCCACATTAGAGTATCATTAGCTATAATTCATCTAGATTTCCTTAGATACACCTCAAATTTATTATTTTTCAAAACTGATATCCCATCTAATCATCCTTTGTTTAGATTTATTTCTATTCTGATCCTTTTTTTTGGCCTTGTAATTTAGAATTGGTGATCATGCAAATATATCTTAGTTATAATAAACATTATGCTAGTTTTAATCTTCATCCTTTTTTAATCCCTTCTCACATTATCCTAATTCCATGTTCCATGAATTTATCTTAACACTATTCTCTAGATTTAACATTAATTTGATGTGTCCAAGGAAACCTCATATATAAAAATTTATTGTAAGTTATTAAAAATTATTAAATATTATCATATCAAATAGATCTCTTACAATATATTTTTATAGCACATAATCGTTAAGCATTATCAAGAGTTTTAAACATTAGTTCAACTAGTATACAAATTGAGCCTATATTACATCACCATCATTTAAATTAGTGTTCCATCACATCTTGTGCCAACATAAAGGTAATAGATAGGCATATAGTTTGATTTTATTATATAGGAAGAGGAGTTTAAGTCCTTATCTCATTGGGTTAGGATTCACTCATAAGCACTAGAACTAAATAAAATTCTGATTCTTGATTTAAAATATATACATAGATAAAAATAATTTTAAGGTTTCCATTATAGCTAATTTTCACACACACTATTATGCATACATTTATTTAGAAATAGGTAAATATAAAAGTATAAATAAATAATACAATCATGGCCATCCAGTTAGTGAAATGAATCCAAAATTTAGTGTTAGCCTATTGAAAAGTCTATAAATTTATATATCCTATAAAATAACTTAGGACATAATTGACAAACATAAAACACAATCAGTAGACTAAATAAACCATCTTCAAGTTTTAACCTTGACATAATCAACCATATATTTATTTTGACCCAATTAGAGATCAAAGTCATAATTTAGGAGCATATTTTATGCTAGTTCTAGACTCTGTTCCCAATTCTAGATTTTCACTTTTAGTTCCAAGGCGTGTTTATTTTAATACTCTTTCTCTTTTTTCATTTCCATTTATTTTTCTATTGTTTCTTGGTAATTTCATTCATCTAGTTAGGAATTATATCACATTTTTTTTATTACCATATTATCATAGATATTGATTATGATTTTTTAAAATTCATTGTGAATTAGTGTTATCCCATTATTATACAAAATATTCAAAAAATTATAATGTAATAAATATAAACATAAGAGTAATGTCCGTCATGGGAAAAATGTAATCAATGAATGAAAAAGGAGGCATGCCCCAATAAAAATAAATGTAATAGTATATATATGAATACCAATTATAAGTATGAAACCTTATAATATAATATAAGAATGATAATAATCATGAAAAAATGGAAAACAAAAAATAAATATATGCATGATATAAATCATGGAAAATAAGATGACTATGCATGATATGGATAATGACACCATAACACTCAACATACATAGTGTAATAGAAGAAGTTAGGAAAACATATCAAACATAGAGCAAATAGTGTAGACATGCAAAAAAGTAATTACATGGAGTAGTGAGAATACAAATAAAATAAAAAGTGCATATTTTAATCATATCAAACATGTAAACATAATTCACACACATAATATACAAAGATAAGTAAATAACACACATAAAACAAAGATAAAAAATGTCATGCTCAGAGTATATATAGACAAATAAGGAAAACAACTAAGAATAGAGTAATCATTAATAATAAGCATAGATTAAACATGACATGCACTAAGTATATAAAGATATGAAAGGAAATCACACTAAGAATAGATGAAACATTCCATTATGTAGATAATAAAAAAACAAGAAAATTAGTTACACAGCTAATAATAAATTAACACTATATGAATGAAAATAAAAAAGAATAATAGATATTTGAACATGTACAATGGAAATAAATAATATCACATAATATCTCAACATGATAAAGTAAATAAAAATATATATAACCTAAAATGGTGCCATGAGATTCCCCAAAACTCCCCTAGAGGGAGAATGGGATGTGCTCTTAACTTGATATGAATATATAATCATGTTTATATATATGTTGCATAAAAATATTTCATCTATCTCAAAAATATATTCAATAACATGTATATAAGAAACAAATATAATATAATCTTTATCAATAGGAACATATTTATGTAGGTACACATAAACACCAACTTTAGTCACAAGTCATGTAATTTTTGTGTCTTTTGCAATCCTTTATAAATTTGATTCATTTGATTGCTTCAATATCATCTAATTACACTTTAAAATTAATTTATACCCTTTATATTCTCATGTCATATAAATTTCCTCATGAACACCTTCAAATCTAATAATTGTCTAGCTTGGGATTCCCCTAGTTGTCTTGCATTTCATCTTGATATCTTGTTCATGGTGTTTTTTTGAGTTTGAACATCTATTGATTCATCCCAAAAGTGGATTTGTGAATTTTAAATTTAGTTTTTAGGAATTCAATATTTTTTATGGTCGATTCCACCATCATGTCTTAAGTTCCATTGTCTCAATTATTGACTTTCACTTATTTCCATGATTTTTCTATGTATGAATGTTTCATGATTTGAATTCAAAGACACACACACACACACACATTACCTTAATCCATTTATTATAATGTATAAAGGTTATATAAAACATAGTTATCTCACACTTCTCATTGAATTTTCATGATATAATGTTTTCTACCTTATCATATATTAAAGACTTGTGGCTTCATATTAGTACCAAAATAAGGATTTATTAAGGAACATATAACATTATTGATTATTTTAGTTAGATAAGGTGAAGTATTATCTCACATAGCTAGGGTAAATCATGTGAAAATAAATATATTGATCCCTAATTATCATAACTAATATGTATCTAAAACCATCAATGGGGCCCAATCCAATTTAATTTTCACGTGTTCCTTTGTCTTAAATGTGTTGCCTATTGTTGAGGAAAAATTAGGGCTACATCATAGGAGATGAGATTGAAATGGTTGTGTTATTCATTCTAATATTAGAGACATGATATTTGAATTCTATTATTAATGAATTGATTCAACATTTTTTGGAATGAAAGGATATATAAAGCTATTTTAGGACTCGATCGACCACTTTAAGCATAAACTATCACTTTCAAATTATGAATCTAGTCACTGTCACTTTCAAATTTATTTTGAAATTACTAATTACCATAAATCACTACTATATTTATATGAGATCCAATTTAATAATCCGTCAATTATTTCCATATTTCTTCATCACTAGTAAAACTTATGTAAACCAAAAATTATGCATACATCTCTCTTATAGTTGTCTTTACTATTATATATATTGTGCTCCAATACCTCCTATTTTGAAAATTCAAAAAGGGACCCTTTTTAAAGTTAGAACATATTCATGGTATAAATGAACCTTAATAATTATAGCATTGAATTTATCCAATTATCCTAAGGTTTATTTGGTTTAATTTTACACTTTAAAATGGAAAGTTAAAGCTTAGGCATGATAAAATTGTTTTACTTATCAGTTTTGATATTATTTAGAAAGCTTATTCCAAGATTGATTTTTTGGGTTTTTTTTACTAATAGAGTAGATAAGTTTGTATTATAGTGTGTCTTGAATCTTGGATATATGCATGATTACTTATAGGACATAGTCTTATTTTGTCATTGGAAAAATTATATAGTTACATGTCTACACATTGTTGATTCTAGGCTCTTAGGGTTGTAGTTCATTACAGACTTATAGAACTATGAGAACCATCCACACAATGACATCACATATACTTAAAATATATATTTCAATTTTTAGGCCTATTTACTTCACTTAATCTCTATATTATCAAAGATTGAGATAAGTGGTAATGTCTCATGAACCTAAAACTAGTTGATAAAAGTACATAGTCAAAATTTGAACAACCTTGGAGCACCAAGATATCTCCACATGACATGATCACATTCATTCAATATATAGAGTACCAAAGTACATGGAATTATATTATATGTTTTATAAATCAATGTATACCATACAAGTGTGCTCATATTATAATCCTAGATCTTGATAATTAAATATATAGAAATAAGGTTTTATATTCGCAGAACACTAATAGCCATCCACATGGCATGATCCTAAAAACCCATAGCCTAATAAGAATGAGTATAGTGTCAAAAGTTATAATTATATATAAGGATGAGATCCATCCATGTATCATAATCTCATCGACTTAGAGCCTATTAATATAAGGTACATTACTAGAGTTTCATTTTCTATGAATTCTTGAGGACCATCCACATGTCATCATCTCAAAATCCTGAGACCTATTAAGGGGAAGGTATAAAACTAAAATAAAACAAAGTATTTATAAGGCTGAGAGTCATCCATATGGTGTGATATTGTTAACTTGGAGCTTATCATTCAAAATTATAAGGTAAGATTTCTATGAACCCCATAGTCTTGAGATTTCTCTATGTGGCAATATCCTGTACACAAAGTGCATGCCAAGAATAAGTCCATAGTTTAAATATTAAAGAGACATAGATCATTGAGATCATCCCAAGTGGAAAAATACCATTAATAAAAAAACCCATTAATCATAAAAAATATAATTTAAAAAATATAAATATCTTTGGGCAAGTGATATTTAAACAAGTGTCATAATTTTAGGGGTGCATATCTGGAATACAAATGTAAGAATTGATTGATAGGAAAAATATGATACATAGTAAATAAACATTTAGATGATGATGATGATGATGATGAATAAACAATCATGGTAAATGAAAGTCTACCACATGGTAAAATACCCCCACCAATATTAACTTTAAATTTCAAATCAAAATGTGAAATAAATCTAAAATTTGTTACTGCATGTACTTCACACAAATTAAGAATTCAAGTCTGAATATTTAAGCAATATAGGAAAAATACTAATGACATAAAATCAATTTTCCATTAATAAATGAATTTAAAACTATGAATTTGAACCACCAAGTTATCAAAAACCCTAAATTTACTGCTAGTAAATTTATAAATAGATTTAGTTAGCTTATAAAAAATTGTACAATATATCAATGTATTCTTAATCTCAAGAATCTAACTAGCCTCCATCTTAATATTATATAGCATGATGAACATAGTATTTAGAAAAAAAAATCACAAAGGAGAAATACCATTCCCTCATTATTCTACCCTCTACAATGAGGTAGATGACATTGAACAATATTTAGTTTAGGACTATTTAGATGAAGATAAGAGAAGTTACATGGAGGATTTGTTACCAATTAAAAACATGGGATTACATAACATGTCAACAAAATTTGAGGTAATTAACTACATTAATTTACTTTGATATTTATTTCTTAATGGCACTATTATCAAGGATTATTTACATTTTAGGATTCATAGAAATATGGTATACTATATTTATAGGGAAGTCTTTCAAATGTATCTACACCATCCAATCCTTGAAATAAATTATAACTAGGTCACAACTAATGTTTGGTCAAAACATAATGTGGTTGAGGGTAAACTCAAGAAATGGCTAGAGAAGGTGAAAAGTTGAATATTCTAGGTGTTATTTTCTTGATTCCTATAGTCAAATTTAGGAAAAGAAATATAATAACCATGATATTTATAAACAAGTTATATTTATTTTATATCATCACTTATATGAATGAGGCATGGGTGACCTTGTTAGACATCATTATAACCTCTAATAAAATCATGGGACTCGGTGAAGTTATTAGTGTCAAGCTCAAGGTACAAATGCTCAAAATTGATGAAAGGCCATCTAATGGGAATTTTTATATGATGTCATATGTAGTGGACACAATAATGGTAAAAATTCACATAACATACGGACAAACCTGAGAACCATCTAAAAAATATGTAAATAATAGGGTATATGATGGCTATTCCATACTACATGTTTATAGGATTATAAAATAAATAAAAATAATTAAAGAAGACATATACCCACAAGTGTACCAAGCCATTTATGGGCACCCCATGCCCAAGCTCTCTAAAGACATGAGAATAAACATTTAAAAGATGGGAGACTACTAGTATTATCTTGATTGCACTATAATTAAGATAGAGAGAACTAGGGTACCTCTGAATTTGCCTCATTATGTTCCTAACAAGGTGGTAGAGAAAGAGATAACTTACTAAATATATAACAATGTGGATGGGGATATTGGTAATAAAAACTAATAGTACTACCATAAGATCCATCTGATCATTAACTAAATTCAATACTCAATGAGGAGGCACCTTAGTTTAGTCAATAATATTAGAGCCCATCATAGTTTAAATCAAGTAGAATATTAACATAAGGACCCTACAAATAAATTCAGACAATATCTCAATGAATTTAGAAAAAAGCGTTCATATTTCCTATGGTCATAAATTTTATTAATGTGATCAAATTTTCATCAATGTTGTATATGATTCAAAGGTCTACACTCACATAAATCAACATAAAATGACAATGATAATGTCACATGAAATCCAATATGATCCTTCAGTCACTAGGGAATGGGCAAATAAAATAGTTGAGGAGGCAAACAAAGATACAAACTATCAATGGCCCCAACCTTAGGCTCAATCATCACTACAACATATTCACCCTTCCTCTCCATAATAAGGAGAAGCTATCCTATCAAAAAATGTACCATTCAAGGGGAGATGGATCCCCAAATTAGTAAGAGCATCCTTAATGGATTCCAAATCCCTCAACCAATAACTATAATGTATTTCTCCACAATAAATTTAAGGACATCACCTCCTATAGCTAGACAAGTAGGAGTAATTTATTTGGAACCTTTTCCTCCATTAACCATGATTCAAAAAATAAGTCTTAATACATTTTTTCATAGTTATTTTATCACTCCACCACTTGTAGTTTTAGTTTCTTCATGTCCTACCACATATTCCATTCCATCTATTTTAGGGTAGGGCCCAATTTATAATTAGTTATCTCTTATTACTTACAAGATAAATCCAAAGAATCCTCCTTTATATCCTTAAAATGTGTAAACAAAAGATAAACTTACTAAAATCTATTCAACAGAGGGGCACTTTATATAAGGAATTAGAGGAGGAAAAGGAGGGATCAAAAGAGTAAGTAAAGGAAATGGATCCTATCCAAGTTTTGGCTAATAATGAATAAGGAGAGTATATGTTTGAAGAAGAGTGGTTATCTAAAGAGGAAAATAATGTTTTGAGGAAACATATGAAGAGGAAGAGGAAGAAACCAAATTTAGAGGTATATAAACATTAGGAAAGGGTGAAGAGGTAGAATTAATTGATGTAATAGATATAAAAGTTGAAGAAGAAGTCAGAAAAGAAAAGAATGATTCAGAAGATATGAAATTATTGGAGGAAGATAAGACATTGGAGTCAAATGCAAAATTATAATGAAATAATCCCATACTCTAGGACTTACTCATGCATCTGTGACCATAGCTCCAAGTTCCTCCCCAAAAGATACTATTAAAAAATCATCCACACCAGTAGAGATACCAAATTATAGTCAAAACAAATATATTCTTAGTAAATAGGAAATGAAAGCTTTGGATAAGGTAGTGTCATCTACCACTACCTCCATTATAGTTATATATACTCACATGGTCAATGTGTCATATAGTAGTCCAACTAATAATCCTCTTTATCCATTTGAATAATTGTAAAAATAATGTTTAGAAATAAAGACATTTTATGCCCATGCTTATATTGAGAAAATTAGGCCACAAACCTCTGATTATTTTTATTCTTTAATTCCTTCAACCACAACCTTAGTAATGATCAAACCCCAAGCCCCCAATAGGAGAGTTCATTTTTAAGACTTCATGTCAATTTCCATTTTTTATACTTGAGAACCTTTATTGTATCCAATACACCCCCTTTCCTTTGAAATGGGGGAACCCTAAAAAAATCTCATAAACCAAATCTTTAGGGTCTTATCCTTGCTTCCCATCACTGACACCTAACTAAATCTTTAGAATATGCACTGCCTTAATTCCCCCAAGTAGTAATAGGATTATTTTAATGTATATTTATAGCTCAGGAGTGTTTATTCTTTTTAAAAATCATGGAACTAAAATTATAGGTTGATTTTCACTTGAATCTCTTGGAGACATGTTCCCTTCCCAAAGTAATAAACTCGTTGTCCTCTGTGGTAAATTGAGATCTTTGTATTTGACAAGTTTTAATATATCACTTTCATTTTATTTTTATTAGTCATTTTATGAATTTCATATAGCATGACTGATTAGGAAGGTGCCACATCACCATGAATTAGAGAAACCAGTCCCCAAACCTATTAGAGATGTTAGAGCTTAGGAGAGCTCAATAAAATGGGAAGGTACCACATCATCATGAGTTAGATAGGCTAGTCACCCAAAATTATCAGAGATGTCAGAGATTAAGAAATCTCAACTGAATGAAAAGGCACCACATTATCATGAGTTAGAATGGATAATCCTCTCAACTTGTTAGAGATGTTATAGCCTGGGAGAATCTAACTAAATGGGAAGGTGAACAAAGTTTCTAGTCCCTAGACTTGTTAGAGATGTCAAATCTTAGAAGATCCAGACAAAATGGGAAGGCACCATAGTGCCATGAGTAAATTTAGCTAGTCCCTAGAACTATAAAATATGTTAGAGCCTTGGAGATCCCAACCAAATGGGAGGTGTGATGTCATTATGAGTCAAAGTGGGTTGTACCCTAGACCTATAAGAGATGTTAGAGTCTGGGAAAGCCTAATTGAATGGTAAGGTGCCTCATTACCATGAGTTAGATCAAGTAATCCCCTAGACCTATCAAATATGTCAGAGCCTAGAAGAGCCTGATTGGATGAGAGGAACCATATCACCATAAGTTAAAGTGGTTAGTCTCCTAGACCTATCAAATATTTTAGAGCCTAGGAGAGCCTGACCAAATGGGAAGACACCACATCATCATGAGTTAGACCAAAAAGTCCCATAGACCTATCAGAGATGGCATATCCTAAGAGAGACTGGCTAAATGGGAAGGAACCATATTTCCATGAGTCAGAGTAGTTAGTCCCTTAGACCTATTATATATGTTAGAGCCTAAGAGATCTTGACCAAATGGGAAGGCACCACATCACCATGAGTCAGAGAAGTTGAAATAGATACCACCTAAAAGGCCTTGAGAAGCCCAAGATGAAGTATGGATGAGACTCAAAAGCTTATTAGAACATGTCATGTGTCCCTAAGTAACACATCACCCAACGTGGGTAATGATATGAGGTATGAAGCCATGCTTATGTTTTAACCATTATTGGATGGACTACTGAGTAGATTAATAGTGTCAAAAAGTAAGATTTAGATTATAAGTCTATAAGAGATGTGACTATGTTCTTACCATGTGCTAATCATTAATAGAATAGGAAGTTGAATCTAATTGAATAGTTTTAAAACATTTAATTACCATTGATATAAGGGATACTAGGTTCTAAATTCAATTATAGATTTAGAAATAAGGGGAGATAATTTAGCCACCAAATCAAATTCAAATTGAAAACAAGTGAACTGCTAAACTCCATTAATATGGGGGGATATATGCATGCACTTATAAATATTGAGGAAATCCCATCAATGGTTACCATTGCTAAATTCAAAAAAATATCTAACTCCTTGCTTTCAAAATTTACCAGATCTGTTATATCCCATACCTCATATGCTCAAATATTTTTAATTGACCCTCCATCCTACTCTAATGGCTACTACATCCTCAAACCCAAAGGTTAAACCTAATCATTAGGACACTACCTTCCTTATTGGTTTAACTAAGTAAAAGCACTACAATGATATATTTAAGGCAATTGATTAGGTCGCTAAGGATTTTGTCAATGTAGATGAATAACAAGCTGATTATTAAGATTCCTTTAAGTCTTATAATAAGTGTAGACTCTATAGACCCATAACCAAGCCATAGGAAATTCTATGCACTGACCTATTGGGTGACATACTCAATAAATACACCTTCATGTAAGATGGGGTCAATGAATAAGTGTTCTCACCCACCTTTCAACACCATATTATTGATATATTCAAGAACACCTTCAAGGTTTATTAATCTATCCCAAACTTCTCTTTCTCCTATAATGTAGTGGTAGTGTTGGTCTAGATGAGAACCTACTAGATCTATTATGTCTTCCATGATTGGGATAAGAACCCTGACTCCATGTGGGTTAACAAGAAGAAATTAAATGATTACAGAGTTTTCACCTTTTGGGAGGATGTATGAGTAGGCATGATCCTAATGAACCAACTGTTCATGGACCTAAATTACCAACACATCAATGAGCTATGGGTGCCTCTCCTACATATGATGCTGACATGATCAAGCATCCTAAACATGGGAGGCTTGATCAATTTCAAGTTTTTCCATGCCATTATAGATTCCTAAGATAGAGGTGACTTCTACATGATGAGATACTTGTTAGATGTAATCTATAGGACACTCTCATTCAATCCTTTAGACCTTATTACATGGGTTATTAGTGACTTGACAATCCTTGTGGTATTTTATAAGCTATAGGGACACTAATTACACTACCATGTCCAAGATGTTTGTGATCACTTTTACCTAATGGTGTACTAGGTAGTCAATGAAGCTTTGATGCCCCAACTTTTAAAGGTAATCTGAGACTGTATCACAACCATTTAGGATTATTGGTTGTATAAGGGTGACATGGTGATCTAGAGCATGGGATTTTTTAAATACCACCTATACCTACCATATTATGTCCCTACCCACTTAGAAAAATAAGAGATCACCTATCAACTAGTGGATGATATCTTCATGTTATGCATATAGTGTTAGTATATGGCATACCTATAGCTCCTTATCATCATAAGGTACCATGTATACAAGACCTACCCCTTTATTTAGAATATGGTGGCTAAACAAAACTCCTTCAACCTTGAAAAGTGAAAGGTTAAGAAATGGGAACCTAAAGGGTTTATTCACTCCCATTTGGTGTAATACTCAACTCACCTCAACATCAACTATGCCCATCAGGTTAAAGATGATGATCAGTTTTATTTGAATGCCATCAATGACCAAGAGGTGATAACCTAGATAGTGGACAAGAATAATTAAAAAGGTAAGAAGGCTCAATAAATATAACCTATGCCTTTTCCTAATCCTACTCAATCTGTAGAGTACCCAATTCTAATATCTATAGCGATTTCTTAGAGAATCTTGCAAGGTATCCCACTGCCTTCTCCTCCTTGAGATCAAGCTCTATTTATAGATCTAATTCTAGTAGTGGATCTAAATCCTCATGTTATATATCCACCTATGCCTCCTAAAATTGATCCTCTCTCTACTTACACATCCTTTGATAGTGTTAGTAATAAGGTTGTGGTAGAGCCAACCCAAAACTACGTGATGCCAATCAACCTAAGCATAGTCCACTCAGCCATCAACACCATAACCCCTAAGATTTGATGTAGATGTTAGCTCTATATAAATATTAAAATGAGGTAGCTATTAGGAACCCATTAAAGTTACCTCACTCACTCCTCCATCTCCTCACATGTCCCTTCCACCCCTTACTCCCACCATGATCTAACTCCCAGTTTTAGTGCCCACTAATTTAGCTATGCCCCCTTTGTTTCCCATTGCTTCTCCTCCATATTTTACCCAAGTACCTTTGGTCTTAGTCCTTCTAAGTGTCCTTTATTCTCTATTCCCTTCTTTTCCACCCATTTAAAAACCTAAATTCCTATTGGTACCACCCTTCAATAAGCCTTTAACAATAGGTTTGACTATAGCCTTCAAGACTGTACCATTTTTAGCAGGGACCCTCTTGATCCCCACTTTAATTAGTAGGGTGATCAAATTGATGGATATTCTTACTTCATCATCCCTTATGGCCCCTTTAATCCTAGTTAGACCATTTACCACAACACCCAAAGCTGACCTGGGAAAGAGGCTAAAGAAGAAATAAAAGCTGGCCCATACTTCAGCTCTAACCTACATGCCTTATAATTCAAATACACCTCCTTCATAGACCTCAATGGCTCCTTTATACCTAGTATAAGTAATTAAATGATTATCTCCTCAACCCTTCTATCCCTTACCCAAGGCCCCATGGGGTGTGCTTTCAACTAGCCCACCCCTTCCCTGTTATTACATGACCCATTGCTAGGGGAAATGTATGTTAGGTGAACCTAACTTAGGAATAGTGGTGGGATAAAATGTTCCCATGGGGCTCCCATTTTTTTATCCTTCCTTGCACTCCCCTACACCTTTTTCCTCCATTATTTTCCTCTGTCACTCCTACTTCCTCCATCTCCCCTGCACCTCATCCTCTACCCTTCACCACCATTTTAGCTTCACGTCCTACACCCCTATAACTTTAAGGATAATCATAGGGTCACAACCACCAATAATGGCTATCTAAGGTAACCTATATGTATAGTTAAATTTTAAATAAGCCTATGAGATCATGAAAAATATGTTCACTTAGAAATTTTTTTAGGAGGGGAATCTAGTGATATGGTAGACCCATCAATTCTTTTTCCCTCACTAAGGTGAGGACTACCACTAGAGAGGAGAAGATGGCTAGGAACCCACTATACATCCTCTAAGCTACCCATGACATGTTTGAGTATCCCTTGAGGACATGTAAATCCAATTTAAGACACTCAAAGATTAAGTGAAGAACATGTTCCCATTCAGACTAACTAGGTGGGTCAAGGATGCCTTCCTACTACTTCTCTCAATCCTTAAAAAGTGGTGGAGACTTAAGCTGAGACTAATGAAATTATACAATGGACATAGGTCTACATGGGGAGAATCATAAAAATATATGGGTAGTGTTATAAGCTATAGGTGGTGGTCAATAAGATGATGTTACCAGAGCTTAAACTCATGCCAACCTTAGACTTGGGGTTGTACCAAACATATATTATTAACATGAGAGCTGTAATGGAGGAATGGTTGGCCTTGGATTACATTACAATGAGACCCTTAGAAGAGGGTGAGAATAAAATATTGACCTACTTCAAAGAGGTCAATATCTTCATGTTATTCCACTTAGATGGAACCTTACTCAACCAAGGGGAATTTAGAGTCCTCCTAGGTTAATTCAATGGGGTTTTGAGGGAGAAAGTGGTCAAGGCAAAATAAGAAGGGGATTAGGTGGTGCTAGACCTATCAAATCAATCCATAATAAACATTAACCAAGTCTTTAGAGTCCAAGAACCAATGGAAGAAACTTTTTAAATCTCCTAGAGATTGACATCTCAAGCAAAGGTGATCTTTTAGGAGCCCTTAATGAACTTTTTCAAGATTAACAAGGTTTTTTACATCATGGAAACCATGTTAGAAGATAAGAACACTTAGTTGAGTTAGTTAGGATTTGGTCCTTTTCAACTGCCTCCTCATGTCAATTAGTTATCCCCCTTAGATCTATTAAGGGTTTTTATGGATTATTTTGGTTCAAATTTTGAAATACAATTATAATTTTAATGCATGGCTATTATGGCCCAAGATGGGATCTTTATGTTTTTTGAAGGTGATCCCCAATCCTTATCTATTCAAGGAATATCCTATTATAATATAGGGTTGACTAAAACTTATTGAAAGTGCTATAAGATTACTACTAGAACTTCACCTACATTTCCTTCACCACTTTAGACTATAAAATCAGCCTAAACATATTATTGTAATAACATGTTACTCTTTTAATGAATACAATTTCTATTTTATGAAAGAGGGTATTTTTTGTGTTTCAATTTTCTTTAATCCCCATGTTTGAAGGATTATCAATGTTATATTAATTGTATTAAAACTCTACTAATCTATGTATGTTGTGTTTATGATGTGCTTATATTTTATAATTTCTATGTGAGTTCTTTCATTTCCCCTTTAGTAATAATGATAAATTGTGTGTGTAGCTATAAATTCTTGTATGGCATTTATATGTTATCAATAATAATCCTCTAGTAATTATTTTTAGTGATAACTCAAATTGATAGAATACTCTTGGTTCCCTTAGACTCTCCCTAGTATACATTCTTGGAGATATAACTCTAATGAAAGTTAGTCTAAAGTGGTATACTTGTGGTACAGTCACTTAGTTTAGTGACCAATGCATTGAGTTCATTTTAAACCTAGAGGCTTCCCTTATTTTCCATACCGTTCCCTCTCCTTTGTATTTGTTTAGTGGAACTGAAATACCCTTTCCCCTTATGTTTAAAAATAATAATCCCAACACTCAAATATTCATAACCATCTATAACCTATGTGAAGTACATTGGATTGAAATTTCAATGGTGATAGTGCATGTCTTGGAGACTATTCACACAAACTCAATTTTTGAATTCTAATACCATAATAATTCTATAGGATGATCCCAAATTAGTCCTAAAATGTGGGATGAAATTCTATAGTTGTCCCCACCTTCCCATTTTCATGTAATGCCCAATCTCATGGGGGTCTTGTGAGAGGGAGCAGATTGGAGAGAAGAACAACTAGTGCTAGAAGGAGGTCTTTTTAAATATGTTGTGATTTTTATTATCTCATTTTATGAATATGTTGAAATTGGTTTATTGGTAATAACTCACTAACTATTTTATGATTGTGAAGAATCTTGGAAACTAGTTCAACTATTACCAGGGCTAGGTACCATCAAGATAGATTTATAATTTTCCCCTAATTTTCCATATAAAACCTAGGTTAAATAAACCTAGACCTACTATTATTTCTATTAGTTACTCTCCATAACCTATCCCAAGTTCACACCAAATATGTCATTATTAGCTGGCTCATCCATTAACATCTTGGGAGTCATCCATGATCTACCTAAGAAACTTAAGAGGTATCTTCCTCATTTCACCCATAGTATGGGACAAACTATAGAGGAACATATAGTATCATACAATACTAACCTAATACTCCTAAATGTAGAACATGAGGATGTGGCATGCAGGCTATTTCCTTTTAACTTGATGGACTCTACCTATGATTGGTTCTTAAACCTTCCTAAAGTCTCTATACTAAATTGGGACCATTTTAGTGCTACTTTCCTCACCTAATTTGGCCAATTAATACAGTATAGTGTCTTATACCACTAGTTTTATTATATTAAAAGATAACCTAATGATCCCATTATAAATTTCAATGCTAGGTTCCAAAATATGTATAGCTAGGTAACCATGCTTTACCAACACAACCCTCAACAAGCACTTGAAATGTATAATAATGCACCGACATTTAGAAGTCCATGTTTCCAAGAATTGAAATAACTATAACATACCTATCCTTAACATACTAGGGGCTATCAAAGTGTATATAAAACTAAACCCCAAAGGTTACACCATGACCCCCACTATTAGCATGCTACCACAGATGCTTGCATTGAAATTATTACCTAACATTAAATAGAATGCACCTAAACCTTAGTCACTCCCTAGAATGCATCAAATCTCATACATCATCCCACTTCAAACCAAAAATTGGGTTTCATAAACCAAAGGGGTCAATATTTGATTCCTTGGACTCAACATCAAGTGATTCTAGCTTTGGTTAATAACACCTAGACCATGCCTCAAGAGTCTATTAAAAATGAGATAGATGCCATTCAATAGATGGTGGAAAAAATCAAAAATGAATTCCTAGGGTTGAAAAGATAGATGATTAATTCTAATTCTAAAATATATAATAACAAATTCAATAAGAGATACAATTGTTCTCATAACCCTCTAGAATCTTCACCTAATAGGATGCTCAAGATAAATATCTTTGAGATAGCATTACCTAATTGGTGTTGAGTACGTAACATGGTAGCACATGGGGAACTATACTACATAGAGCTTGGTTCTACTTTCAAGATCTTTCAAAAATAAATGGAAGAGTATGAGGTCGTCACCAATCATACAAAATCCTCTAACTTGGGTAAAGCCCCTAGTATTACCATGGTATTGGAAACCATGGATTTACTCATCCAAGAATAAAATGAGCTATAGAAAGGTATTAGTGAGGTGAAATAATTTCAAAATTACTACAGAAGCAACTATACCCTTATGAATAAACAACAACAATAGCCCATTAATAACTCAATACCCCCAAGTATTAGTGCAACCCCACAAGACTAAAACATTAGAAATGATCCTCCACCTACAAGGCCTTAATATCTTAAGGAACCTATAGAAACCCCACCAATACAAATTAAATGGGGTTACAACATAGTCTAGGATATGAAGAAGACCAAGGATAACATTACCCTTCTTGAGCTTTCTCAAGTCATAAAGTAATGAGATCTGTTGTTAAAGTCTTTGACTCAAAAGATGACCCCATAAACCTAGACTAAATTGAAAGTAACATTTACCAATGTTCTCATTCACAAGAATAATGATCTAATAAACACTTTAGGCAATAATTTGGGTGATGTTTCTACCCCAATTGGTGGAAGAGCTTCTAGGACATCTGATCCTTTCAAGGAAATGGTGAATGAAGCCCTCCAGCAATAGCAAGTGTAGATGCGACAATAATTCACCCAAATTATACAACAAATTTTGATGGGAAATTTTGGCTCCTCATATACAACCCCACATATTTTTAGTGCCTCAACACCCTTCAAAGTTTAGTTGAATTTTGATATCCCTACATTTAAAGGTAAAATCAATGCTGATGCAATAGACAATTGGTTGGATTAATTGTCATCTTATTTTTCTATAAATAAACTCACTGATAAAGAGAAGATCACTTTTCTCTTTTGAAAGCATCATTGCCTATAAAAAATTAGTAGGAAGTGTACAAAAAGAGATTTAGTATGGATGATATTGGCCTTGAGGTAGACCCTACCTAGGATGATTTCATAGAAGCTGTAAAGGTAGAATACTACCCCATTAGAGCATATGATTATCTATATAGAGAGTGGAAACAACTTTGCCAAGGTAAGGAATAGTTTGTTCAAGATTACACTGGCATTTTTCATTCTCTATCTATGAGATTGGTCATCCAAGAAAGTGAGAAATATAAGGTTCTCAAATATCATGGTGAAATAAAATAGTACATACGGGGAGAATTGGAACTCTTCAATTTAGAAACCCTTGGTGAGGCATACAAGTTTACAGTGAAGATTGAGAATAAGCATGGATGAATGAATATGAAGACTCAACCTTAAAAATGGAAAAGTGACAAAGAAGGTAAAAAATAAGGCCAAAATTGGAAGTGAAAGGAAGGAAATATTGGGAAGTGGTGTGATTATCACAAATCTAGAACTCACTCCAAAGAAGAATGTCAAGCCATCAAGTCCCTACTTTTTAAGTCATAATCCTCAACATCTACTAATCTACCTCATACATAGCCTATAATTAAAGAGGATGAAGAGGAGATTGTAGATGTTGAGCTTGATTCCATCATTGATTCATCATAGACACATGAAGAGAGGCTAGATGACAAAGAAAGGTTGTTTCATTCTAAGTTATGGGTGAAAGATAAGCCTCTACATTTCATTCTTGATAGTGGGAGTCAAAATAATTTAATCTTTTATAATGTTTTTAAAATCCTAAATTTGTCCATGAAGCCTCACCTAAAGCCATACAATATTGGATGGTTGAGTCTAGGGAGAAAGTTCCATGTCACCCACTAATGTATTCTCTCATATGTAATAAAACCTTTCTAAGATGAGGTCTTATGTGATGTGGTCAATCTAGATGTTTGCAATGTACTCTTTGGTAAACCATTCATGTATGATCAACATTACATTTATGAATCAAGAACTTGAAGGATCACTCTCACTCTTGGAACACAGTCCTATAGGGTACCAAAGGTACCACATTCTACATCTATCTCCTTAATTAGTGTCAATAAATTTGTTCTCATAGTGGTCAAGCCAAAGGAATCCAAAAGGGATGTTGCAACCCTAACTACACAAATAACACAATAATAGAAGCTAATAGATGACAAGATAAATAAGTTCATAGCCTTCCATCCATAGATTAATGGTCAGACAAAAATGGTGAACAATCAGGCCCTACATATCTCCATAAAGCACAATCCATTCCAAGTATGCATCAAGAATCAAATCAAAACACAACTACCACATTTGATGATAAATCTTGATGCAATGGGGACCATTACTTCTCAAAGAGGGAGGAATAATCTAAGTAACACTTCAAGAGACAATTTGAGCATCAAGAATGAAATACAGAGGCTTACCTTTCACCCATAACTTAGAATAAAACAACCTTTCCTTGTTATCTAGCCTCTCTTCATGGGTCTATGATGAAGTAATGATGGCATCAGGCTTAGCATCTATAATCTCTTCTTCATCCTCTTCAACTATAGGTTATGTATGAGGTAGAGCAATAGATGTTGAGGATTATGACTCAGAAAGTAGGGACTTGATGGCTTGACATTTTTATTTAGAGTGAGTTATAGATTTGTGATAATCACACCACTTCCTAGTATTTCCTTCCTTTTGCTTCCAATTTTGGCCTTGTATTTTACCTTCTTTATCACTTTTCCATTTTGAAGGTTGACTCTTCAAATTCAATCTTCTATGCTTCTGCTCAATCTTCACTATGAACTTGTATGCCTCACTGAGGGTTTATAAATTGAAGAGTTCCATTTCTCCCCATATGTACCATTGTATTCCACCATGATATTTGAGAACCTTATGTTTCTCACTTTCTTGGATGCCTAATCTCGTAGATAGAGAATGAAAAATGTCAGTGTAATCTTAAACAAACTATTCCTTACCTTGGTGAAGTTGTTGCCACTCTATATACAAGTCATGATATGATTTAATGGGGTAGTATTCTTCCTTTATAGCTTCTATGAAATCATCCCAAGTAGGTTCTACCTCAAGGCCAATATCATCCATACTGAATCTCTTTTTATACATTTCTCGCCAATTTTTGATATGCAATGATGCTTTCAAAAGAGAAAAAGTGATCTTATCTTTATTGGTGAATTTGTTTACAAAAAAATAATATTAAAATTGATCCAACCAATTTTCTAATGCATTATCATTTATTTTTCCTTCAAATGTAGAGATATCAAAATTCACCTAAACTTTGAAGGGTGTTGGGGCACTGAAAAGATGTGGGGTTGCAAATGAGGAGCTAGAATTTCCCATTGGAATTTGTTGGAGAATTTGGGAAAATTGTTGTAGTATCTACACTTGTTGTTTCTGGAGGGATTCATTCATAATTTACTTGAAAGGATCATATGTCCCAAAAGTTTTACCACTAATTAGGGTAGAACCATCACCTCAATTATCACCTAAAATGTTGCTCAAATCAAATAATATTGAGGTCCCTCCATTAATATTTACCATATAGCTGTTTATAAATAATCTACATAACTAATTAACAGATTCAGGGGCCTTAGCCAATGTGATTCCAATAGACATATGTGAGAAACTCAGTCTAGCCCCCATATAATCAAACAAGGTAGTGGTCCAATTGGGTAAGTTAGAGGTGAAAGTGATAGGTGAGATGTTAAACATACACATAAAATTAGAATCATAGCCTAATTTTCAAAAATTTATATAAATTTGATTGGTTGATATCTTATAAGCCTACGACATGCTCCTCAACAAAGATTGGTCCAAAGCCTTGAATGGGTATATGGCCACAAATTTATTCTATATGTGTTTTCCATGGAGAGGGGTAGCTAACAAAATAATATTGGATAGGTAAATACACATGAATCATATTATCACTAAATATAAATCTATTAATGATAAAATAAACCTAGTTTCCTTAGACCTAGGCATCTACACACTAAATACCAAGCCTCCAAAAAAGCAAACTAGTCACAACCCAGGTTAGCTTGGCTTATGGTCTCTTTATATAGATGAAGCTCACTCTAAACAAGGTATTAGGGCTAGTTTTCTACTTATAGAACCCTTAGGGAGGAAATATATAACATATTATAGGCTATAATTTTCTTTCATGAATAACTAGGTAGAGTATGAAGCTCTAGTCTTGGGATTATAATTTGTATTGAGATAGAAGGCAAACAAATTAAGAGTATTCAAAAAATTTGAATTGATGGTAAACCATCTCAAAAATAAGTCTTAGTGAAAACTATCATACCTTAGAAGGTATAAACACATTTCTTGGGACCTAATTGAAATGTTCAATGCATTCAATATCATCCCTATTCCCCAAGAGGAAAACTAGGTAACATATTCACTAACATCAATGACAGCAAAAATAACCCCTTTAGATGACACTGAGCTACAATAGTTATTTGTGGAACTCATCACTTGTCTTTCTATCCTAAAAAATGTGACTAAATTATACATCTTTGAATATGACCAACAAACCATCTAGTTCCTTGGTAAAGAGGGGATATTAAAGTCCCAAATCATAGATGAAAAGGACAAAGGCAACCCCATGAATGAGTTGGATAAGTATGGCATCCTGAATATTCATGGGAAATAGATCTCAAAGGTGTTGATTTAGACATAAAAATCATTTGATGTGTTATATGTATCATTCCATACTAAAAATCCTAAGTTTGAAGACCATAAGTGTTGACTCGTTAATCTCAGCCCTGTGGAGAATCCCTAGATAGTTAATGTGGGCCTAAATTGGATGGACCGTGAATTTAAGTAATTGAAAAGGTTATTATTGAGGTAAAAGTAAGTGATTACCTAGGCTTGTGAAGACCTTAAGGTCTTTGACCTAAGATTAATTACTCATATCATCCCCTTAAAACCTAGCCAAAAACCCTTTAGCTAAAGAGATAGGTTAGCAAACCCAATCTTCGAGCCCTTGATTCATAATTAAGTCCATAAGTTATGCTTTTTGGGGATAATTTTTCAAGTTCGCCACTCCACCTAGGTTGCTAACCTAGTCCCAATGTGAAAAAATAATGGATAAATCCACCTTTGCATATACTTATAGAACTTGGGCCCTAGATAAAGATAACTACCCATTGCCCTCTCTAGATGAAGTGATCTAAATGGTGAGTGGGTGTCATGTGATGTCCTTCTTGGATGGATTTTTTGGCTATAATATTGTCCTAGTCATCCTAGTCAACCTAGGAGATAGAACTAAGAGTACTCACCACCAAGTGGGACTATAAATGGATACCTCTTAGGCTAATAAATACTAGTTCAAACTTTCAAAGGGAGATGGAATTTACCTTTTAGGGATTAATAGGTAAGTTCATAATAATATATATGAATGACCTAACTATGTTTTCCAAATATAGTTCATATCATGTGCACCACTTGGAAAAGGTGTTTGAAAGATGCAAAAGGTATGTTATTTCCTTAAACCCAAACAAGAGTGTTTTTAGTGTCACTAAAGGTAAGATTATTGGTCAAATTATCATAAAATAAAGTATTTTTATCAAACCCAAAAATGGAATATGTAATTTTTAAATTATCTTTACCTAATAGCAAGAAGGAACTAAAATATTTCTTTAGGCAAATTAACTTTGTGTGTAAGTTAATCTCTAGATTTGTTGAAATAGTGAATCCCTTGAATGCAATGTTGAAATAGGATGATAACGTGGAGTGGTACTTAGAAATAAGAAAATATTTGAAGGATATCAAAGACATAATCATGCAAGCCCTAGTCCTCATCATCTAGGACTACACATAGGAATTATATGTCTACCCTTTTACTTAAGAGCACACCATTGTTGCTTGCCTCACCTGGAGGTTATGAGGAGAAGAATACCCCATGGATTTTATGAGCACTAATATTCAATATGTAAAGATCTATTATTATACCTTGGACAAGAATGCCTACTCCTTGGTCAAAGTAGTGAAAAAATATAGGGATTACATCCTCCAAAATAGAGTGCATGCCATTCTCTTAGACCTAGCTATATAGTAGATGCTAGGGCAGAATGAGTTTTTAGAGTAATTAATGTCTAAGTGGTAATTATTAACCCTAGATTACATTTTAAATTAATTAAAAAAATAAAAATATATAATTTATTATCATGAAGTTGAAACGTCATGAAAAATAAATAATATTATTATAGTTATTTAATACTTACCAAGTATTTTAAATAATTGGCTTTATTGGGATGGATGGACCCATTATTTTTACAACAATCACCTTCCTTGATATTTCAATATAAATAGGGTTCTTACCTATTGTGAAAACACATTTGAATATGAAATTATTCGATCATATTCAATCTATGAGTTTTGTGAAGGCCATTCTGTGAAGAAGTGAGAAGGAAAGTCTTTGTATTGGGGTATAAAGTTTCTCAAATATATAAATATCACATTGGTGGGTTTTTTACCTCTTTGAGGTTTTTCATGATAAATATTTGTGTTATATGTCAATTTTTAAATATTAATTTATATTCTTTGATAATTAATTTCATATATAGATCCTATATATTGGTTTATAAATTTTATCATGGAATCATAGATTTGAGATAATGTAATTGATTGGAAAGATTATTGATCATTGAAGACCTCAATCAAAGCATTTAATATTGTTGAAAATAAATTTTATGGAAAAATTTATATTTATAAAGCAATGGTACAGCCTTGAAAGGCTTCTAAAATATTATTCTTTATTCAATATTTTTTCTTGGCCATCCCTGGAGGTTTGTGGAGCAATGTAATGCATTCTAAGACAAATTTGAGCACCCATATGTGCCATTCAAGCCTCAAATCAAATTTTTGAAGATTTTTTCTATCAAAATGTACCATTTAAAAAAAATTATTTCCCATAAAAGGAATATAATCAGAAATAAATTATTTATATCATTCTTCAAAAGATTTGGTGCTTAAAAAGTCATTGTATGCATGCTCTAAAATGTCATTGTATGCATATTTAAGTAGTCTCAATTCATTTTCAAGATTTGAGTATATTTAATTCATAATTTTAAATTTTTATTGATCCTCTTTAATTCCATTATACATATAATAGGTCCACCAATTTTCTTTTTGAAGCTTGTTCTTGCACTAATAGGCAATTTAAGGAGGATTCTAAAAAATTCAATTCATTTGGAAGCCTGAACAATTTACTGTTATCATTTTCTCACCTAAAAGAGTTCCATAACCAACCAAGGAGAAATAAAAATGTTTTTATTAAGTCTTTGAATATATTTTAAAAATATTTTATTTAATTAAATCTCAAATTTTCATGTAAGCCAACCCCGGGTCCCACCTTGGGAGATCACTTTTTATCCAAAAGTTAAAAAATTTTAATTGATTTAATTTTTGAATATATATATATATATATATATATATATATATATTAATAATAATCTAAAAACATATAAGTTTAAATTAGTGCATGTAAAATCTCAAGTAAACTTCTAAAAGGGTTGGTAACTTTCATTTTGTTAAAACCTTGTCATAAAGGAGGTCTTGTGATTAAATCCCCCCTTATTTTTGTATTTTTTTTTCAAAATTTGTAAAATTAACTTCAAATTAATTTAATTTTAATTTCATTCTTGGTTGTCATGTCATGATTCACATGTTAATAACCTTTGTTGACTTGTCAAACTTATTTTGACTTTTGATCGAGTGAATATTTTGATAAATAGTCATATAACTAGTCGATCTCTAAGTTTTGGTACCTTATAGACACATCTACATGGTCCAATTTTTATTTTAAAACCTCATATTATAGTTTTTTTATAAGTTTTTAAATAATAGCTTTTAGGTGATCGTTTTGAGTGTAACTTTTTTGACACCTAATTTTGTGCAATTTTAAATCAGTTTTTTGTATTATTTGACATTTAAATTATGTGATTAAGTTAAAATTATGATTTATTTTATTTTATAATCAAATTATATAAAATCAATAAAATATTATATTTTTAAAATTATTCTTACATTAGTATATTTTTTGTGACACTTGCAACACCTTATTTTGTCACAATATTTCACATTTTTTTGCTATTTCTAGCATGAAATTGAACAATTATTGCATGTTTGCACTTTAAAATTTGTTTTAATATCAAATTAAGTTAATTTCACATTAAAAATTTTCATTTTAAACATTTGTTTACTGTCTTGTTTAAAGGTAAGCTATGGCTTCACCTCATTTTTCATTCGATAAATCTCAAATGCTTAATGTAAATAACTATAATATATATAAAAAATTGTGTTAAAGCTGAATTTATGGCCTGTAAGTTGTTGAATGTTGTCATTGGAACTAAAAAATCTCCTTTTGGATGACATGTGACCCTTGATCTTACTAATACATTTCAATATAAGTTGTAGGAAGCTATTTCCATTATTTTACAGAGTGTTAAGGATGAATTCCTTATATAAATTGGTAATCAAGAGTATCCTAGTGATTCTTGAAAACTCATTGAATTTATACATGAGAGAACTTGTCTCCAAAAAATTATTAAGTTATTATTTTAATTGAGAACTACACCTATGAAAGGTGATGAAAAACTTGTAAATTTTCTTTCTAGAATTAAAAATATTAAATCTCAGTTATATGAATTTAATTTTAATTTGATTCATGATCAGTTGATTTATTTTATCATTTAGTTAAATATTCATGAAAATTTTAGAAACTTTTTTTCAATTTTAAATTCTAACTATCAAACTAAGTAAGATATCCTTGGCCTTACCACCTTATCTACTCTCCTGATTCAAGAAGAGCAAGTTATGAACAATTTTGATTCTAAAGAGAATACCACTCATGCACTTATCACATTAAATAGTTTTTTTGATAACACTAAAAACTATAAATGTAAACCCAATTCCACTAAAGAAAAATACAAGAATAAGAAATTTTGTAATAAGAATCATAAACATAAGTGTAATGGAAATTGAAATTTATTAATTTTGGTCATAGGAGGGAAATATGTTATATAAATAAGGATAGAAATAAAAATTAGACTTATAAAAATAAAAAAGAGAATAAATTTAATCAAAATAAATGTAATAATTAAAACCCTAATCAAAATAATAATAGAATTCAAATGTTATTACTTTATATACTATTTTATTTGCTTCAAATAAAATATGTGGATTTTAGATAGTGGTGAATTGAACCATATGAATTGATTATCTAATATTCTATGTAATTATATAGATATCTTTGAATTAATTTACTTAGGAAATAATTTATTTTTAGAAGCAACTAAATAATGAAAATCAATGTTTTCAAATGTTACTAGAAATGATGTTTTCTATGCACCTAAGCTTAAAAAGAATTTTATATCTTGTTCTTAACTTACAAATGATAATTTAATTTTAACATTAATTAGAGATGATTGATCCATTATAAATTAATCTGGTTCTTTGATTGCTAAGGTGTTTAAAATAATGGTTTATATATTTTCTTTCTACATGTTTTCTTTTATCACATAGTAAGAATGAATCTTAATTATGGCATGAAAGATTAGGAAATATTAATTTTATAAGTTTACATGATATGTATTTAAATAATATTGTTTTTATACTTCCTTTTATCCATTTTCATCAAAAAATTTATGAGAGTTCCTTATGTGGTAAGCAACATACTAACCCCTTTTATAAGAATCATGATGTAAACTCCTCACTTCCTTTAGAATTGATTCATAGTGATTTTTTAGGAAAGCTATATGTCTTAATGGTTATTTTTATTTTTTTAATTTTATTGATTATTACACTAGAATGATCTGCTCTTTTTTCATTAAAAAGAAATCTGATGTGTTGTCTAAATTCAAGGAATTTAAAATTAAGGTTTAAAATACATCTTATTTTTATATGAAGAGATTAAGAACCAATAATGATAATGAATATGTTAGTAAAGAGTTTGATTAATTTTTTATTAGTTGAGTATTCAAAGAAAAATAACAACTTCCTATTTCCCTTAACAAAATGGCATTTCTGAAAGCAAAAATTGCACCATCATAGAAATGGCTAGAACAATGTTGCAATATGAAAATGTTTCTAATTTTCTATGGGCCAAAGCCATGAATATTTATGTTCATATTATAGATAGAGTCCCTAATAAATATTTACATATTTCTACCCTTTTATAATGTGGACTAAAAATAAACCTAGTGTGGCTCATCTCAGGATCTTTGGTAGTCTTACTTCTAGCTTTATTCCTAAAGTTAAGAGAAAGAAGCTCAATCCCACTTCTTATTCTTGAACTTTTGTAGATTATGGATGTAAGAAAAAGGGTTTAAGAGTGTATAATAATTCTAAATTTTAGATAATTGATAATATAAATGTTTTTATTCTCTAAAAAAATCCTTTTTTGATCCCTATGTAGAACCTCCTCAATGTTATTCTATTGATTACCCTAACTCTCATGTTTCTCCTTATGATAAAATATATGCCCTTGAGGAAGGTGATCCTGTAATGGGTAATTTAAATTTTGAGGAACCCTTTGAGTTTCATGCTCAATCAAAAATACCTAAATAGGTAAAATCCCTAATTCAATCTTCTAATGTTGATAACCTTAATAAATTAATTAGAAGTCAACATTATTATCATGCATTAATGACCATGTTTGAATGTGAACCTCAATAATTTGAGGAAGCCACTCAAGATGATAGGTTTAATGTTGTTATCCAAGATGAATATAATGCCTTAATTAAAAATTAGACTTGAGATCTTGTATCTCTTTTACCTAAAAGGTATATTATTAGTTGTAGGTGGCTTTATAAGATCAAATAAAATTAATTTGGTAAAATTGATAAGTTTAATTCTGATTAGTTACTTGTAGGTTTACTCAAAAACCTAGAATTGACTATGTCAAAATATTTTCTCCCATAGTAAAAATGAGTACTGTTGGACTTTTTATTGCTCTTGCAACCCAAAATGATTGCATTATCCATCAAATTGATGTCAAGAATGCATTTATATTTGGTGATTAATAAGAGAAAATATACATGCCTCAACCTAAAGGTTTCACTAACCATAATAGAGAATATTATGTATGCAAGTTAAAGAAATATTTATATAGTTTAAAAAAAGATCCTCAATCTTAGTATTCTAAAATTACGTCTTTTTTCAAAGAATTGAGTTTTTATAATTACTATTTTGATAATGATCTCTTTATTAAAATTAAAAATAGTCATTTGATTCTAATTATATTATATGTTCATTATTTGTTTATTAATAACAATCTATCTAGTTTAATCCATAAATATAAGAATAAACTAAGTCAAATGTTTGAAATGATTGATTTACGAATTCTACATTATTTTTTAGGAATGAATATATTTCAAGATAAACATTCTACTGTTGTATCACAATATCAGTATGATCATAACCTTCTTGTTAAATTTAACATGTTTGATTGTAAATCTTATTCTACTCTTGTTGAATTTGGTGTTAAACTTGATCCAAAACCTACATGTGAAAAAGGTAACACAACTTTATATAGACATATTTTTGGTAGTTTGATTTATCTAATTACTACTATGTGAGATATTTCATATGCTATTCATGTTGCTTCTAGATTTATGCAAGATCCATATTTGGATCATTAAAAATTAACTAAATGAATTCTTTATTATATAAAAATAATAATTAATTTTGGTTTATTTTATTCTTCCATTCATAATTATAAATTATATTATTATTATGATGTTGACCAAACTATTGATACTATAGATTGTAAATCTACTTCTAGATATGTGTTTAAGTTTGGTGCAGGTGCTATCACTTGGAGAAGCAAGAAGTAACCTATTGTCTCTATGTCTTCCACTAAAGTACTATGAAATTTTTTTATGAAAGATATCAAAAAATCTATGTGGCTATAAAAGTTGTTGAGATAAATTCATTTAGATGTTTCTCACAATACCATCCTTCATTATGATAACCAAAGCTGTATAGCTCTAGTGAAAAATCTAGTAAAACATCAAAGTAATAAACATATTGAAGTTCATGTGCATTTTATCTGAGAGAAAGTCCTTAATGATCATATAGGTATGTAGTTCTATTTTATGAATGAACAAGTGGTAGATATCTTTAAAAAACCACTTGGTGATACTAAATTTTGTCAATTTCATGCAATGTTGAGCCTCTCAGAGTTGTCATTGAGGGGGAGAGTGCATGGCAATCCCATTTTTTAATGAGTATGTGTTATTTCTTCTTCTATATACTTCTTTTAATTATAAAAAATTATAAATTTCATGTAGAAGTTATGTTATATTAAAAAAAACTCTGTGTGGAAGTTTTACTTTTGTACCCCAATATTAAAAACATATTTTGTAATGGAGGTCCTTATATTATATAAGGATCCAAAATCTTAGTGATTATTCATGAGAAACTATGAGATGGAGTCTCACAATCATGCTAGCCTAAACTTACTTTCTAATAGTTTATGTATTATAATTCATTTTGTTTCGAAAGGTGGTGTTTGGCATGATGAAGGTTTTAAATCCTTCAATTATGTAGATAATATAAGTCCTTTATAAGGTGACTATGATATTTATCCCCACTCAACATGAAGGGGGAGTGTTAGAGAAATTAATGTCTAAGTGGTAATTATTAACCCTTAACTTACATTGGTAATTAATTAATTAAATAATAATATATTATTTATTAACATGAGGTGGAAACCTCATGAAAATAAATAATATTATTATAGTTATTTAATACTTACCAAGTATTTTAATTAATTGGATTTATTGGGATGGATTAACTTTCTATATTTATTAAGTTTACCTCCTTTGATATTTCAATATAAATAGGATTCTACCCTATTATGAAAACACATTCGAATATTAATTTTTTTATCATATTCAACCTATGAGTTTTGTGCAGGCCATTTGTAAAGAAGTGAGAAGGAAAGGATTTGTGTTGGGGTTAAAAGTTTCTAAAATATATAAATATCACATTGGTGGGAGGTTTTACCTCTTTGAGGTTTTTCCATGGTAAATTTTTGTGTCTGTGTCAATTGTTCAATATTCATTTATATGCTTTGTTAATCAATTTCATATCTATATCCTATATATTAGTTTATCAAATTTATCATGAGATAGACAAAAAGAGAGGCTGATAGATGAAAAAATTACAATAATAATACATATAAATCAATCTAACCAAATTGGTCAAGGGACAAAGCCTTACCCAGCTAATCATAGAGATAGAGATAAGAATAAAAGTACACTAGGTGGACCAATCGAGGGTACATAACTTAGATTGGTATAACCCATTCATGCACATTATACTCTATGTAAATTCACCCCTGAGACTCAACCATACATAGAGAAGAGACCTGTAGTTGAATTCCTTACACTATATGCTAAAGAAAGGAGTTCTTTTCAGAAGAAACTATGAAGTAATTCACTTGCGGTGTATATCAAAAGAAGAGGTCAAGTAGATAATGGAAAGTTTCCATGAAAAATTGAGAGATAGGCATCCTATGATAAATGCTATCATTTACAAGGTTCTTAATTTAGGTTACTAGTATCCCACAATATTTAGAGATGTTCACACTCATGTTTGTTTTTTACACCAATGCCAAACCTTTACTAAAAGGGAAATGCATGTTGTAATACCACTACAATATATTATAGAGTTTACTCTATTTTCAAAATGGGGATTGGATTGCATGGGGTGGTTAAATATAATTCATTAGTTGGCCATAAATTCATCCTTATATGTATAAACTACTATAGTAACTGGTCTAAGGTAGTTATAACCAAAATAAGCACCATTACTGAAGTCATCAAGTTCCTGAAGAATGCCATAGTCACCCATTTTGGGGTCCCTATTTCCTTAGTATGTGATAATGGCCCCACCTTTCAGTCTATATAATATATATGATGGGCCTATGATCATAGGATCGCACTAAAGTTCTCATTCAATCACTACCCATAAGGGAATGGATTGGTGGAATACACTAATAAAAACTTGATCGACACCATCAAGAAATAAGCTAGAGACAATCTTAAATAATGACACTTAGTGATAAATTTATCCTTATGGGAAGAGGTATAAACAAGCACTCAAAATATCTAATTTACTTCTAGTCTATGGATTGGATCCAATCATTTAATTAACTCTTAAAATTCTAATTTATAAGTTCATTCAGAAATTCATGGAATTGGATGACAAAGTGAATTCTAGACTCTTAGACCTAACTCAGTTAGATGAAGCCCAAGATGAAGCTCTATTGATCTATTAATATTCAAGACATAATCAAGAGGTTGTTTGATAAGAGGTAAACGGTCAAGACCTTCAAAATCTCAAACTTGGTCCTAATGTGGGACAAATCCCATGAAAAAAAGGCTAACATTTAGAATTCAATCCACTCTAGATCATCCTTATTAGATGGTTGAAATAATGGGTTATAATTTCTTTTTTATCAAAGATATTGAGGGTAATGACTTACTAATTTTTATGAAAAAGAGATTCGACCTTCAATAGACTTCACTTGAACTCTCACAAGTAAAGGTAGATATTGACAACTTGGACCTTCTACTTCATTAATTGTCAAACTCAAGGGTATTTAGGCTTGACAAGATGAATCCATAGTATGTGCACACTTGGTTTTATAAGTTGATGATTAAACCAATTTTTGTCTAAAAATTAAAATAAATGAATAAATTGCATAAAAAGAAACAATCTAGTAGGATATGAAACAACAAAAAATGAATTCAATGGTAGAAGGGGATAGTGGTCATATCGGTAAGTAGGTTAAAATATTACTTTAGGATGGGCCTACAAAAATAATGAATGGGATAATGATAGAATTAAATAACTATAACCAAATAATAATTAAACCATGAAATGTAATGAGTAAAAATAATTACCTATGAGCTTATGATGACCTACTTTATTAATGTATGAGTGGTAAAGATGTTTTCAAGTGACCTAGGATAATCATCAAAGTGCATTCAAGGATCCATGAAAGGATGAAGAAATCATGCTAATATTATATGAAGGAACCAAGGAATAGTGAATTATTTATTTTATCATTGAAATCTTTAGGAATTTTTGCATGGAGGTCATTAAAAGATGTGAAGTAAGTTAAAATCATCCATCATCTATTTTCAAGAGGAAAAATGCATCATGTATCAGTTGAAATGACCTTATAGAAACAAAATGAATCTTGTAATAACATGAGTTCATCTTGTAGGGACAAAAATTTATCTTATAACAAAAATATAAGTGATTTATGATCTTGGATAATGAATATACAATCAAAAATATGGAAATGCAAAATTTTATTACTAGATATTTTGGACTTTTTATGTCTTTTTTGTAAATGTTGGTTAGCTAGTAAACTAGTTTTTAGACCAACAACTGTTAGCAATGCTTGAAGGTTTTCACTGCTGAATTTTTTGATTTTTTTAACACATTTTATCATCCTGACTTAATTGGGATTGAATTAACCCAAAATTCATAATTTTAATCATCTTGTACCAAGACATTATGTATGACTTATACGTGGTTGGAGGAACCTATTATTCATGAAAAAATGTTAGAGAAGGGTTCATAGAAATACCCTTATTTAGTAAGAATGTGATAATATTTTTAATGAGAGATATATGGATATTGATCCTCAAGAATTTGGTGAGTAAGAGTCTCCTCAAAAATTGGTTTCATGTATAGCTTGAGCTTGTGGCCATTAACAAGTAGCTATGAGCTTCACAACACCTTTATGAGCTTCAATGGTCAAGACATTCTCAATTTCAGAAGGCCCAAGCCATCCAGAATAAAGCTTACCCTTATGAACTTTTTATTTAGAAACAAAGAGTAGTTCCCAATCACAAAGTTATAATCTTCTAGTTTTAATATCTATGTCATGCCAACCAATTCATTATCACTATATAACTTTAGTGTGATGTAGTGCTTCTTTCCTGATTTTATTTAATGTATTAAATTTCATGATCTAGTCTTGATAATTATGTGATAAATATAAGCCTAACTAAAGTATTTTACTCAATATTTTGTGTTTAAATTCGATGGAAAAAATGAACTTCTTACCATAAACTAGTTCATAAGGAGTGAACCTAGTTTTGGTTTTCTAGGTGATCTTATAAACCTAGATTTCTTCTAGAAGACAAGATGACCAATATTTTTTATGCAGGGTGAAAATATTAGTAAGGCTATTCTCCATCTCTCTATTTGTGACTTCCACTTAGCCATTTGACTATGTGTGATAATGAGTGGATTTATTATTCCTAATTTCATAATATTTTACCAAGGTAGATATGAGATCTGATGTAAATTATGGTCTTTGATCTGTAAATAGTTCTTTTGGCACTCCATATGGGTGAAGATCTCTTCATATAAAAACCCATCCATTTTTTCAAATCAAGCATGTATTAAGGCATTGACCTCGTCCTACTTTGTGACATAATCAGTGCATACTAGTATATTTTATTTATTGTTAGATTTAGGATCTATGGGGCCTAGAAAATCAAGCCTTCATTTTTAAAAAGGTTCATAAATCATTTTTGGATATAATGGAATTTCATCAGATCATGTGGGTTTCCCTATATGATGACATTGATCACATCAGTGAGTATACATCATGACATCCTTATGCAAGGAAGGCCAATAGTATCTTGTAGTAAGTATCTTCACATCAGTCTTAATTATAGTAAAATGACCCCCACAAGGCTCATCATGGCATGCTAAGAGAATGTCATATGCCTCATCCTCTCAGATGCACCTATGCATAACTGAATCTAAACCAATGATAAAAAGATATCCTAGAATCTATGAATATTGTTTGTTCTTTTGAATTAGATGTTGTCTTTCCTTTGGTGAAAAGTGTTGGGGAAATGAGCCTAAAATAAGATAGTTAACAATGTATGAAAACCAAGGGGACTTTATGATTAGTGAAAATACATGCTCATCAAGAAATGAATAATCAATAATAGGATTTTGTTCATAATTTTGTAACTGAGATAAATTGGCAATTACATTATCCTTACCTAGTCTATCCATAATGGTAATGCCAAAACTCTTGTATCGAAAATAACCATTAATTATCTTTATTTTTATAATAAGTTTGTTCATTAAATACGTAATTTCTACATGATCCATGTGGATGAATACTTGGTAGCCCATAATGTAGTGCCTAAATTTGTAAATAACATATACTACTACAATAAAAAAATTTATCTATTATAGTGTAGTTGAGATTAGCCCCTTGAATACTCTTGATGAAATAGATATCATAGATTAAAGAATCATATTTTTGGCCAAGGGAAACCCCTAAGGTGGTTTTAGAGGTGTCTATGTGGATATGAAAAGGTTTCTTCTAATCAGGGCCTTTAGAATAGGGGTTATTATGAGGTCTTTGAGTTACTAAAAAGCTAATTAACAATCATCAATCCATAAAAATATAGCATCTTTGATCAATAAAACAAATAATGGGGAAATAATATTGCTAAAATATTTTATGAACCTCTTTTAATAACTAGCTTGTCTTATAAATCTTTTTACATCCTTTTGCTTCTTTGGTGTAGCTAGGTCTTTGATGATGTTGATTTTGGCTGGGTTTACCTTTATACCTGTAGGTGAAATGTGATGTCCTATAACAATTCATTTAGTCATTATCATGTAACACTTCTCATGAATTAAGAATAGTTGGTGATCTTGGTAGTGCTTTAGGGCTTTCTCAAGGTTAGAAAGAGATATTTCAAATGTCTGACCATAGATGGTGAAGTTATCCATATAGATTTACACATGGTCATAGGAAAGATTAGTGAATATGCTCAAGATAATCATTTTAAAAGTGGATGGGGAATTGAAAAGGACAAATGGTAGTATTTCATATGCATATGTTCCACAAAGACAAGTAAAAGTGGTTTTCTCTTGATCTTCAAGGGTTATCCTTATTTGGTTATAACCACTGAATCCATCAAAGAAGGAGAAGCACTTCTTCCCCATTAATGTATCAAGCACTTAATCAATACATGGTAGGGGGAAATTTTCCTTCCTAGTAAATGAATTTAGTTATATATACTCTATGCAAATATGTAATTTCCCTCCTTTTTTAGGCACAATAACTAAGGGGGATACCCACTAAGTATGAGAACTGGGGTAGACAAATCCTACATCTAAGAGTTTTTACAATTGAGTTTTAACAATTTATTTAACTATAGGATTAATTCATCTCTAGGTTTGGAGAATAGGCTTACATTACTCATTGATGTAGTTATGGTGCATGCATAAATCTAGAGGAATCCATCTCATATCATGATAATCCCATGAAAATATTGTTTTATCATGTTGAAGCACTGTAAGTAGTTGGTTTTCTTGCTGAGGTGTCATGGATTTATTAATATTTAGGGGCTTTCTTGGTATAATTTCCACTTTCTTAAATAAATAAATCATTGTCTCAATCTTAACTAGTAAAAAAGCATAACTGCATTGATAAGTAATTAGTGGAATATTTTGATGTCTCTTATAGCGTCAACTAGCCTAGTCTCAAGAAAGTTGTTTTAAAGAGGAGAGGCTATATATTCTCAATTATATTTGGCTATAGGATCTCTCTTATAGGTATTCTATAGGATATTGGAAAGGATAGTATCATCCTCTTACTCTTATAAAGGTAGACTATGGGTAAGTGTGCATAATGTCTATAAAGAGACTACCTCATCAAACTCATCCACCCAAGGTAATGGGAAGGTTGGGATGAAGGGTGGAGAAATAATTTATTGGTGTCATTACCATTAGAAATGATTAGTTTAATAGATCTATATCCAATGTAAGCATCAATAGTAGCTAACCAAGGTTAGCCTAATATCAGAGGGTAACCTCCTAGATTTCTCTTTGGCTTTAGGATGATAAAGTATAATAGATATTGTCATGAATTAATGGTAATGATGAGGTATTATACAATTTAATTTGGATTAATGGTTGACCTATTATCCATTTACACTATAGTAGGCATTGGATGCAGAGTTGTAAGTCCCAATTTGTGTATGGTTGACATGGTCATAACATTAGTGTTTTCTGTCAAATCTATCATTGTATTAGGGATGGATTGGCCATGGATATGAACATTGAATACTAAACTACTAGGAAAAAATTATTTTGGTTATTATATGTTGCCTAATATAATATCTATAAGTTGAATAAGGACATGTATTATCTTGGGATACTTATTCTTCTTTCCTCGTTTCTTTAAGCATAGTTCCCTAATAACTCTGGTGTATATTAGGACATATTTTATATCCTAAAAGAGAAATCTTGACAAATATTTTTAAATTGGTCTACAAGGTCAAATTATATATCTAGCTTAGGTCTTTGGATACTCAACCTCTCAAGGAAATGGAGGATGATCAGGTTCCTTCTATTTTTTAGGTTCTTTTATCTCAGGAGAGGTGGTGGATGGAAGTGGATTAATATGAGTATCCAAAGCTTGTTAGATATGTTCTAAGATAATGGGTTAGGTGGGTTGAAAAATAATTCATCTTGAGCAAAGGTGTAGGTCATTAAATTCCAAATTCTATGTTGGATATTTCATTATTTCCTTGGATTATGTTGGTTGAACCAACTTATTGGTAGGATTAGGTATTGATTAGGCAAGAAATTGTAATGGTCTAGAATATGATTGAGTATTTGGCATCAAATCCTATTATTATGTTAGCTTAAATTATTATTTTTGAGATATAGGAATATATTTATTTCTCCATGGTTTATGGAAAGGATTTGAGGTATATGGCCAAGGCTGGGTGGTCAGTGGAGACTACTAAAATTGATTTTGAGATTCCATCCAATTGGGAGATATTCAAGAATGGATCTATGTAAATTTACATGATTTGTTTTATGACCAAGGAATGTTTTGCCAAGAACTTGAGCTAAAATTATGAGTATTAGAAAATTGGGCTCCACAAAAAGAAGAATTTGATGGCATAACTAGAAATTTTGATCTAGGTGGCCATTTTCTATGTTGGGATACATAAAATATCTGATCTATATCACCTCTTAATACATGTATCTATACATTCTTGAGAATTTCCTTAGTTATGATGGCTACTTTGGGTTTGATGGAATGGAATTTGCAGTCAACTTTCTTCTTTCTACATTTTGGGTATTAGACCATCATGGCTTGCTCTGTTTCTTCTTGTTTTTTCCTCCTATATAATGTATCCAACTAGGTGGTCATGTGGCTTATAATTACCTAATTCATATCCTATAGTATATTTTTACCTCATTCTTATAGATCCCATTAGTGGATACATGAAGTACCTTGCTACTACGGGTTTTTTACAACATTGATCTTGAGTAGTTTTTGTATAATGGGTGGATATCATCAAATGACAAAGTTGATGCATCTCCTCCACACATGAGGTTAATTATTTATAACAAATAATATCTTACTCCTTTTATTAATATGATTTTAATGGATTATTTATCCATTGTAGTCTACTTGGATTTTTTAAGACTAAACGTAAATGATTCTAGATAATCCTCTAAAGATTCATCCTCCTCATGTTGTAATTTTAAGATACCAACTCTTATAAAATTACTTCTACTTTAATAAAATTGATATTTTACAATAAATTTATCCTTTATTTCAACCCAAAAATATGAATTTGATGGCATACCTAGAAATTTTGATCTGGGTGGTCATTGTCTATGTTAGGCTACATAAAATATCTAATCTCTATCACCTCTTATTACATGTAGCTCTACGGTCTTGAGAATTTCCTTAGTTATGATGTCTATTTTTTGTTTTATGGAATTACATTTGTAGTCAAAAATTTTCTTCCTAAATTTTGGGTAGTAGACCATCATGGCTTGCTCTGTTTCTTCTTGTTTCTACCTCATATGCAATGTATCCAACAAAGTGGTTGTGTGGCTTATAATCTCCTACTTCATATATTGTAGTAGATTGATACCTAATTTGTATAGATCCTATTAGTGTATGAATGAATTACCTTGATAGTATGGGTTTTTTACAACATTGATCTTGAGTAGTTTTTACATAATGGGTGGATATCATCAAATGACAAAACTAATGCATCTCCTTCACACATGAGGTTAAGTACTTATAAGAAATATTATCTTACTCCTTTTATGAATATGATTTTAATGGATTATTTATCCATTGTAATCTACTTGTATTTCTTAATACTAAACATAAATGATTCCAGATAATCCTCTAAAGATTCATCCTCTTCCTATTGTAATTTGAAGATATCAACTCTTCTAAAATTCCTTCTAATGTAATAATATTGATATTTGCCAATAAATTTATCCTTTATTTCATCCCATCTAGATATTGTATCTCTTCCATGTCCCCTAAACCATATTAGAGATATATCATTCAATTTTTCATGAAACAAAGTGAGATTATGATCTTATCTATTATACTCATAGCTTCTACATAGAACATCAAATTCAAACAAAACTATGTTTGGATCCTCATTTGGCTTCCCATTAAAGTTAGGGATGGTTGAGTGAGGGATGTTTTTCATAGGTACATTTCATTTAGGGGTATTAATAGGAAACTCAAAGTTTGGTGATTAATTAGCAACATTCTTAGCTTGTTGATCTTCCATGCCATCTATTGTCAATCGATGTTGAAGAGGTGTGGTAGGTTTCTCAGGAGATAAGAAGGTTTTAAATGTTGTCTTCGTAAGCAATATGGGTGATAGAGGAGGGGACAAATAGATATATTATTGAGTGTGGGGTGGTGAAATGGGATGTTTTAGATGATCTCCTTTAGAGGTACTAGCTCTTTCTCTCACTTTTACTACCGACTCATTTGATAATATTCATTATTTTGGTGTGTACCCAATCTTATCCTCAATATTTTATTTGTTCCCTCATTCAATTTTAGGAGGTGTTACTATTATTAAAATAAATATTATCTTTTTTATGAACCTTACTTGTTTTTCTTATTCTTAAAGCATATAAATTACTACCTTTTTCTTTTGAAAATTTGATTTCCATGACCTGTACAGGGTTAGTGTGGTGGGGGCTATTTTTGGATTTTTATAATGCTCTACTTTTCAAGAATAAAATTTTAATCTATAAAGAAAAGAATTATAAAATTTTAAAGTGAATGAACTTGAAAGCATGTAAAATAATGAAATGCATCATCAAGATTGAAAAATTGTGTGTCACTTTCCCTAGCAACAATGACAAAATGATGAGAAACATATTCACCCTTAACAAGACTTCACTTGAACTTTCATGATCATGGGTATTTATTGAAAACTTGGACCTTATACTTCATTAATTTTCAAATGTAAGAATATTTAGGCTTGATAGGATGAATCCATAGTATGTGCACACTTGGTTTCCTAATTTGATGCTTATGCCAATCATCATCTAAGAATTGCAATAAAGGAATAAATTTCATTAAAGGAAACATACTTGTAGGAAATGAAACAACAACATATGAAGTTTTTTATTTTATAATATTTCTTAATTAGATCATATAAATTAAAATAAAAACCATTAAAAATATAAAAACCAACTTGCTAATACAATAGTAAACACAATACTTATGTAACTAACGAGGCAAATATTTGTATCAAGACATCTAGAGGGGTCCCTTCCTAATTTAGGATTGAACTCTGATCCTTTTCTTAATACAAAATTGATTTCAACACAGAATTCTACTATTATAAATATGACATGTAACAATTAAATATTTTTATATAAATTACAATATTGTCATTTTATTAAAAAAAAATTATTCTTAATTAATTTATCATTACTAACTGACTAATTAACTAACTATTCCCAACAAATCTATTATTGAATATATAAAATAGGTGGTTAAATTTATTTACCATATTACATTCATTAGATAGACTTATCAGTTACAAGACAAGTCTAGTTTATTTGGTCAGTTTGAGTCTAGCCAAATATCCTTGCCTTGGTTCCATTGACTTTGTCTATACATAGTTGTTACAACTTATTCTAGATCTATTTATAGAATAGTTATCCCTTTAGAATCTATTTTTTATGTCCAGAGTTAATTGGCTATAGGATGTTATGCCAAATTATTTTTTCTATAGGATGTATAGTCAACTATTTCTAGGAATATACATATTATTCAAAAACCTCTTAAGCACATTTAGAGATAAATAAACCATAAAACAAAAGATGACTATTTATACTCTAATTTACAAAATAATAATCCAATTACCCAAAGATATATATTAATATAATTCTATTCATGTATTATGGCTATTTATAACAAAGATATATAGGGGATTAGTCAAAAACATGTTAAAATGGAAGGTTATATGCAAGCAAAGGGTATGCAAAGCATGCCATTTATGGGGCATATCGGCTTCCATAAATTGGGTAATTCTTGAAGCACTATTTATAGGTTTTCCCCTCTAGATTAGTTTCTAAGTAATCCAAGTAGAAGGTGGTAATGTATATATTAGATAAAATTTCATTAGTTGTGTGTTTTATTTCATCATGTATTTATTTTTTCTATATATATATATATTTTTTTTTGTTTTAACCTTATAAACCCTTCTTTATTTTGTATGGTTCCTCTGATGCTCAGATATTTTTAGTAATTTCTTCAAGTGGTGGCTAAAACTTGGAAGGATTGTTGAGGAATAGGAAGGCCCAAGTTGGATCCTTTAATCTAAGTGATCCTAAGATGGTAATGGAAACTTTTGACATCCTAGATCTGAGAGGCTAATGATTATAATAGAAATAGGTGGATTTTAGGACAACCTACACCCAAAGATAGAAACCAAGATGCACTTAAAATAATGACTTAAGAAGATACCATATTATTTAAATTGATTAAAGACTAGTTAGATATTAAAAAAAATTCCCCCTTTTTTCATTCATCCTTGGCTTGGTCCCAAAATCTCAATGGATAAGATTACTAAATGATGAGATTTTAATGGGAATATTAGATAATAAGAAATAAATCATGCATAATCTAAATTTTGAGTCTACCTCAAAATGGATATCTAGATAATCTCCACCATAGGATGTTTAGCCTGGCTAGCAATGTAGCAAGGCCATGAATGGGACCAAAGGCATCTTTATTGAGGTTATGGATTCTCATTTGGTAGTAGAGTAATTCCCTAGCCATTACCCCAAGAGATCAAGACAAAAATTCCCTAGAAGAAGTATGATAGCCAGTCTAACCTTGATTACTCAACTAGAATCTAAGAATAGATTGGAAATGAAAACCACTTCTAACACATGTTGGTGGCTACCTATAGGGTGGAAGCTTAGTATGTTACTTACTAATGTGATAAAATAGTGCCTCATCTTTTTTATGGATAATAAAGATAAAATATATAGCCTCTATGTTGAGTAAGGAAATAATAAGAAACTAGCTTGGTTCTAAATGATTTTCATAACTTCCCTTGTATAGGTTGCCATTTATTGTAGATAACATGCCCCCTTTCATTCAAAACATGGGAACCCTATAAAAATATCATGAACTAAAGCTTCAAGGTCCTTTCCTTGGTTCCCATTATCGATGCCTACTCAAATATTTAGAATATGCACTACCTTGATTCCCCCAAATAGTAACATACCTTTTTAATTTATCTTTATAACTAAAGAGTGTTTATTATTTTTATAAATCATTACACTAATAATATAGGTTGATTTTCACATGAATATCTTGGAGTCTAGTTTCCTTACTAAAGTAAAAGACCCATTGTATTTTATGGAAAATTGAGATCTCTATATCTAACAAGTAAGTTTTAATATATCACATTCATTTTTTTTTACTTCATCATTTTATGATTTTCATAGAGTCTCGTTGAATGGGAAGGTACCACATATCCAAGTTAGAGTGGCTAGTCCCTAGACCTGCTAGAGATGTTAGATCCCCAGAGATCTTGACTGCATGGGAAGGCACCACATCATCATGAGTTAGAGTAGCTAATCCATCAGACTTGTCAAAGATGTTAGAGCCTAGGAGAGCTTGGCCAAATGGGAAGGTACCACATCATCATGAGTTAAAGTGAATAGTCCCTTAGACATGTTAGAGATGTCAGAACCTAGGAGAGATTAACTAAATGGGAAGGTACCAAGTCACAATGAGTTAGAGTAACCAATCCCCTAGACTTATCATAAATGTTAGAGCCTAGGAGAGCCTAACCAAATGGGAAGGTGTCACATCTCCATGAGTCAGATTGACTAGTCCACCAAACCTATCAAATATTCTAGATCTTGGGAGAGCTTAACTAAATGGTAAGGCACCATGTTTCCATGATTTGGGGTAGCCAATCCCCTACACCTATCAGAGATGTTAGATCATAGGAGATATTGGCTAAATGGGAAGGTGTCATGTGGCTATGAGTCAAAGAGGTCAATTACCTAAACCTGTCAAAGATGTTAGAGCCTAGGAGAGCTAGACTAAATGGGAAGGCACCATGTTTCCATGAGTTAGATTGGCTCACCCCTTAAACCTATCAAATATGTCAGATCTTGGGAGAGCCTAACCAAATGGGAAGGCACCACATCATCATGAGTCAGAGCAATTAGTCCCTCATACCTATCAGATATGTCATAGACTAGGAAATCCCTATCAAATGGGAAGGTTCCATGTTGCCATGAGTAAGATTGGATAGTCCCCTAAAATAATTAGAGATGTCAAATCTTGGGAGAGCCTGATTGAATGAAAAGATTCCATGTCACCATGAATTAGAGTGTATGAACTGGTTACCACCTAAAAGGCCTTGAGAATCCTAAAATGAAGTATAAATGACACTCTAAATCCCACCAAAACACACCATGTGTCCTTAGATGACACATCACCTAGACTAGGGAATGATATGAGGTATGGAGGCATGCCTAAATACCAACCATTAATAGGAGGACCCATGAGCAGATGACATGTGTTATAAATAAAGAGTTAGCTGAGAATACTCTAAGAGATTTGAGTTCATGCATACCATAGACTAGGTATTAATAAAATGGGAATGTAAACTTAATTGGATAGTCTTAAATCCTCACATCACCATTATTATATTTAGCTGGTGGTAGAGGGTCATGGAATCTAAATTTAATTCTATATTTAGAAATAAAGGGAGAAAATATAGGCACCAACTCAAATTCAAATTCATATCAAGCGAGACACTAAAAACCAATAATATGTGGGGATGTATGCATGTGCTTATAGACCCTATAAGAAGCCCATAAATGGTTATCATTGCTAACTTCAAAGAAATATCTAACTCCTTGATTTCAAAATTCCATAGAGCCCTTGTATCTCATGCCTCCTATGATCAAATATTTTTAATTTCCCCTCTATCCTAATATAATGGTTACAACATCCTCAAACCCAAAGGACAAACCTAATTACTATGACACTACCTTCCCTACTAGCTTAGTTGATTATAATCACTGAAATGATATATTTAAGGAAATTGAGCAAGTCCCTAAGGAGTTTACCAATGCAGATGACCAACATGATAAGTATGAGGATGAACTTAGGTCTTATAATAAGTGTGAACTCCATAGAGATGTAACCAAACTAGAGGTATTTACCTACACTAACCTACTAGGTGACATCCTCCACAAGTCCATCTATAGTCAATGACTAGGTGTGCTTACCCATCTCTCAGTATTAGATTACTGATATATCTAGGAATGCCTTCAAGGCATACTACTCCCTTAAAAACTTCTATTTATCCTATGATATACTGATATTATAAATTTGGATTAACACATACTAGATCTATGATGTCCTCCATGACTAGGATGAGATTCTTGACTCCAAGTGGGGTTACCAAGGAGAAAATTAATTATTACATAGTTTGCACCTTATGTGAGGAATTTTGAGTAGGCATGATCCTACTAAATTAGTTGTTTGGGGAACTAGATTGTCAACACGTCAACAAGATGTGGGTGCCTCTCTTGCATGTGATGCTAACATGCTCATACATCCTAAACATGATAGTCTTGATCAACATCAAGTTGTTCTACACCATTGTAAATTCTTGAGGTAGAGGCTACTTCTACATGATGAGATACTTACAAGATGAAATCTATAAGACATTCTTGTTTAAGCCTTTGGCCTTTCCTACATGGGTTCTTGGTGTCCCAATAATCCACTTGATATTTTATAAGTAATATGGACACCATTTCCACCATCACATCTAGGACTTATGTGAGTAATTATACTTAGTGGTGTATTAGGCACTCAATGAAGCTCTAATGCCCTAAATCTTAAATGCAATCTAAGACTCTATCATAACCATTAGGTACTACTCATTATATAAAGATGACATGGTGATCCAAATCATGGGATTTATCAAATACCCCCTTCACCTACCATATTATATACCTGACTATATAGTAGAATATGATATTTTATATCAACTAGTGGATGATATCTTTGATTTTTGCATACTACATCAGTAAAAGACATGCCCATAGCTCCCAATCACCGTAAAGTACCACATATACAATACCTACCCCTCTATTCAAAATGTGGTAGCTAGGAGAGACTCATTCACCCTTGAAAAGTGCGAGGTTAGGTAATGAAACCCTAAAGGGGTGAATCAAGCACATTTAGTATAATAATCAACCCACATCAACATAAACTATGACCATCAGGGTGAAGATGATGATGAACTTTATTTGAACACTATCAATGACCAAGAGGTTTTATCCTAGATAGTGGCCTAAAAGAAGAAAAAGGGGAAGAAGGCTAAAAAAGGCACCTATATGCCTTTTCCTAGTCCTACTTGATCCATAAAGGATCCAAATCCAATAGCTCTGACCATCTCTTTGAGAATATTTTAGGACATCCTACTACTTTTTCCTCCTTGAGCTCTAGCTCTAGTTCTAGATTCACTTCTACTAGTAGCTACAACTCCTTATGCTCCAGCTTTGTATCTACCTCCTCTAGTTTCTCTTCACACTTTGCCTCTACCTCCTTTGATGGTACTAATTACTAGGCCATGGTAGAGATGACCCTATACTATATGATGCTAAGTAACCTAATCAAAACCTACTTAGCCACCAACACCAAAACCCTTGAGATTTTATGTAGATGGTAGCTCAAGAGAGAGACTAGAATGAGGTACCTAATAGGTACCCATCTAGGTTCCCCTACTCATTCCTCCATGTCCACCTATTTACCTTCCACCCCTTACTCCCTATGCCCACTAGTTTGGATCCACCCCCTCTATTTCTCATTGATCCCCCTCCATATTTCACCAAAGTTCCTTTGGCCTTAATCCTTATGAGTGTACTTTCTTCTTCATTACCTTTTAATCATCCCATCTCACAACACAAATTCCTATCAGTGCCACACTTGGGTATACCTTTAATAGTGGGCATGACTACAACCTTTAAGAGCATACCACTTTATTTAATGAACCTCTTGGTGCCCACTTTAGGTAACATAATGCTCCTCTCTATGGCTATAATTATTCTACCATCAGCCTCTATAACCCCTATCATCTTGATTAGACCAACTATCATAACACTTAGAGTTGACTTGAGAAAGAGGATGAAGAATAAATAAATGGTGACCCACACTCCATATCTAGTCTAAAATCCTTATAATCTAACTCAACCTCATTATTAGGCCTAAATACCTCCTCTATCCCTAGTGATAGTACTTTATAGATTAACTCCTTAACCCCCTCTCTCCCTTACCAAGGGCCTTGTGAGACTCACCTTTAACCAAGCCATCTCTTCCCTATTGTTTTATGACTTGTTCCAAGGGTAAATTTTACCTCAAGTGAACCTAATTTAGAAATAATGATGAGCTCAAATGTTCCCATAGTCTTCCCATTTAATTCTCCCTCCTTCCCCTTCCCTTCTCCCTCTGCCTCTACTCCTTCCACTTTCTTCATCTCCCCTTTGCCTCATGCTCTACCCTTCACCACTATTTTAGCCTCACCTATTACACTACCCTTAACCTAAGGGATGGTTTTTGGGTCACAAGCACTGTAGATGGCTATCTAGGATGACCCAAATGTATAGTGGAGTTTTAACCAAACCTTTGAGAGCATGAAAAAGATGTTCAATTAGATATTTGTCTAGGAGGGAAACCCAATAATATGGTTTTCCCTTCTAGATATATTTTCCCTCACTAAGGTGAGGACTACCACTAGAGAGGAGAATATGTCCAAGGATCCATTATTCATCCTTTAAACTACCCATGACATGTCTAATAAGCTCATCGAGGACATGTAGAGCTAGGTTTGGAATCATGAATCCCAAGTGAAGAGCACGTACATAGTTAGACTATTTAGGTAGGTCAAGGATTCCCTCTTATTACTTTTCTCAATCTTTGGGAAAGTAGTAGATACTCAAGCCAATACTAATGCAATTATATATCAAAATCTAGCCTACATAGAAAGAATTAAATAAATCAATGGGAAGTGCCAGAAGTTGTAGGTGGTGGTTGATAAGACAATATTCATAGAGATTAAATTCATGCCAACTTTGGACTTAGATTTGTACCAAACATATGCCAAAAACATGAGAGATTAAATGGAGTAATGGTTTGCCTTGGCCCAGACTATAATGGGACCTTTGAAAGAAGGTGAGAATAAAATATTGACCTACTTCAAATAGGTCAACATATCTATGTTATTCCACCTAGATGGCATCTTGATAGACCAAGGGTAATTTGAAGTCCACATGGGTCAATTTAACTAGGTTTTGATGGAGAAAGTGGCCAAGGCAAAATAAGAAGGGGCCCAAGTGGTGATGGACCTATCAACTCACTCCATGGTGAAAATCAACCAAATATATAGATTCCAAGCATTAATGGAAGAATCTCTCTAAATCTCCTAAAGATTGGAATCTTAGGTAAAGTTGATCTTCAGGAATCCCCCAATGAACTTGGCCAAGATGGATAATGAGTTTGACCTTGTGATAGTTACGTTGGAATCTAGGAGAGTCCAATATAAGAAGTTAGAAGATGGTACTTCTTAGCTACTTCCTCATGTCAACTAGTGGTCCCCCATAGATCTATTATAGGTTTTTAGGCACTATTTTGGTTTAAATTTTAAAATATAGTTACAACTATAATATATGGCCATCATGGCCCAAGATGGGATCCTCATGCTTTTTGGAAGTGATCTTCAATCCTTATCTATTTAAGGAAGAGCCAGATTGTATTATAGGGTCAACAAAAATTGCTTGAAAGTGTTGTCAGATTACTACCAAGACTTCACCTATGTTATTTTCACCACTCTAGACTATAAAATAAGCCTAGATCGATTATTGTAACAATATTTTACTCTTTTAATGAATATAATTTCTATTTTTTGTAAGAGAGTCTCCTTTATGTTTCAATTTTATTTCATCTCCATGGTTAAATGTTTATCAATGTTAGATTAATTATATTAAAAATATACTACTCTATGTATGTCATGGTTATGATATGATTAAATACTATAATATATGTGTGATTTATCTGATTTCCCTTTGGTGGTACTAATAATTGTGTGCCTAGTTACAAATTATTGTATGGTGTTTATTTGTTTTCAATAATAAACCTCTATTACTCAGTTATTTAGAACTCAAATTGAAGACATACTCCCAATTCCATCATACTCTCCCCACTATATGTTCTTAAAGGTATAACTCTAGTGAAACTCAGTCTATACTACTATAACTATGTTAGAGTCACTTGATTTAGTGACCAATGCATTGAGTTTATTTTAAACCTAGAGGTTTCCCTTATCTACCTTACCCTCCCCTCTCTTTTGTGTTTTTTTATTGTAATTTAAATACCCTTTCCCTTTATGTTTATAAATAATAATCCCAACACTCAAATATTAGAACCATCTTTAACCTATGTGAAGTATATTGGAACAAAATTTTGATGATGATAGTTATTCTCTTGGAGACTATTCATATAGACCATGTTTTTGAAGTCTAATACCTATAGTTCTGCCCTAGTTTCATCCCAAATTAGTCCTAAAATAGAGGATGAATTTCCTTAGTTTTCCCCACCTTCCCCTTTTCAAGGAATTCCCAACCTCATGGGCATCTCATGAGAGGGAGAAAATTGGAGAGAACAACAACCTCCTTCACCTTTGAAGTCTTTTACCCAATTGGACATGTCCATTCCTCAGTCTAATTAAAATGAGTCTTCCATTATGATAATTTTAAATACTTTGGGATAGAAAATGTATGAGATGGAGACTATGCCCTAGAGGGACATCTTAGGATGGAATAGGGTTAGTCAACCACCTATTCAAGTACCAATTCAAATAAGTGCTTTGATGCTTCCACTAGGATATTTTCCACCCACCACCTCTACACATATTATTCAACTTTATAGGTAGGGGAAATAATTTTCCCTTCTTGTGTAATAGATTCTTAAGAGTGGAAAAAGACATAATAGGCCTAGTCCTTATATATTGCCAATGATAAACAAATATTTTGATAATAAAAGTGGCACCATATAGAGGGTGAGGAACAAAAAGATAATAGACATGAAATGGGAAGAAGTAATATTAGATCAAATGGAGATTTTATTTTCCTTGGCAAATAAATATAAAATGAACCCTAATGACCTTGATGAATATGCATAAGATTTTTTTCTTTCATGGATATCATAGGGGAGGCCATGGAAGAAATGTATAGGATTCAGGAACAAGCCAAATAAAGGTTCCTATAGAGGCAAATTATTCACTCCCCAATAAAAATAATATACAATGTTTAGAGTGAAATAAAGAAGTTATATGAAATTGTGAACACTATAAGGACTTCTAAGGGTGAGTCCCACCCTTAATGGTGAAGGGCAACAACTTTTTAGAACCAATAAAAAGTGGAAAAAAGGATTAATTTATTAATATCTTATGAAATAAATAGTTCTTATAATCAGGTGAACCTGATGACTACCCAAAAAGTGGAATGGGATTTAAATTATGTGATTTATAGAAGAGACAATGATTATAATTTGCACCAATTAGTGAAAAACTTGGTATCACAATTTACCAATCAAGAAAAAGGAGGCTATATAAATTTTGAGAGATATGAGATTCATGAATGTGATTAACCCTATAGGTCAATTGGTGAATAGGCCCAATTTTGAGGGATTACTTAGAGTAACTACAGAGAGATTCAAGGCTAAAGTTGAAGGCTCTGTGTATAATCCTAGTGAAGAAATTTTGCCATTGATTAATTTTTATAAAGATAAAGTAACCAATGGATAATCCCTTTAAGCTTCATATATATAGCACAAAATGTTAATGGATGAAATCCCACAAATATTCAAGTTATCCATGTTCAATCTTAGTATTATTAATATTGAGTTTGACACTACATATGCATTCTATGAACAACTTAAGGCTATCAAGGGATTTGCTATTATAACATAAAACACACCTATAGTAACTCAACCACCTATGGAAATTCATAAAATGGTGTATATTTATATTGGGCATGCTATTTTCACTCAAGAAACAACTATTTCCATGTTTCTATTAGTTACCACTTTAGATATTTATTCACATGTCAAGATTTAGACTACTTCAGTTATTATGATAAACATGCATCCCCCTTCTTATTTAGTTGGTGCCAATATGGAACCGTAGTTAAATGTAAACATATGTGTTTTCATGTAATCTACTGTAAAAGATATTTATTTATCCATTTTATTCTTGAGCATATGTGTATTTATATTGTAATTATGCCATTTTATTTGGCTATATTATTTATACCCTACACATGCATGCTTTTCTTGAATTTTGAATTTGGAAATGTAAAATTACAACAAACTTGGAGGATGATGCAATTCCTTCCAAATATATTTATACTTTTATCCTCCTAATTCAAAAGGGATCTTAATTTTGGATATTAAGGTGAATAATAAATTCTATAGATTGTTTTGAAAATTTGTCTTGATGTGTAAAATTTTATTCTTTTTCCAAACCTATGATTCATTGAATAAGATCCATTATTAAGGTATTTTAGTCTTTGGGTTGTGTAAAAATGTTATTTAATAAAATTATTCCTATTATGCAAATAGATAATTTGGATGCTTTTGTGTTTAAATAATCATAATGTCCCTTTAAATATGTGCAATTATAATCTTTTATTCATAATAACCTTTTATTATGAGTACTAAAGTTTCCTATGTTTTGTTCCTTTGGACTCCTAACCATGTTTGTCCATTTTATGTGTTAATAGTAACTTATAAAAAGTGTTAGTTTTTTTACTACTTGTGTAAACCATAGTACAAGATTTATTTTAGAAGGGTTTCATCTACCTTTGATTCAAAAATATTCTTTCTTACCCCACCCTTCTTTATTTTTGAGTTTCTTTTGATCTTGATCACCATAGGTTAGATTAACCCATCCACCAATCCATCTAAATTAGGTATTATAATAATGTCATATATAAAATATTTTAGGTAAAAAACTACTCCGATTACCATTATTCCACCACCAAGTTGTTTAAAAAACTAAATACCCTACAACTCATGCCTTAGAGTGAATATTTTTCACCGATCCTACAAAATTAGAGGTTACCTCATAAGATTACTTGGTGTGCATAAAAACCACATTGACATGAATTTAATTAATTATATAATGAGGTAAACATTTTTATTTCTTTAAAATATCACTTGGGTTACACTGGATATATCTATAAGACTAACAAGTTCTACCTCAAATACTAGACTATTATTCCAACCCTTGCAAATCCATAGAAAATTTAGGTCAGATAAAGGCATCTTAAGGGGACCATAGAGTATATCTTATTCTCCTATCAAAATAGTTATTCTCCCTCCACATATGTTGGTTATGATATTTTTATTCCTAGGGAAGTGCATGACCAACCTAAAAACCTTGAAAAGTATCTTCTTACCTTTTCTCCATTAGGAAGTAGGACTACTAAAGAACACATCAAAGATTTCAAGACTTGTTTGGGGATACTTAATGTAACCCATAAATATGTGACATGTAAACTTTTAAATTTTACATTTCAATATGATACTTATGATTGGCTCCTCAATATTCACAAATACTAAATCACCTCTTAGAACTAGTGCCAAGATATCTTTTTGCCATAGTTTTGGTAGGTCACTAGCCTAAGTGTGATATACCATAATTTTAAAAGAATGAAGAGACAAAAAAATAAATACTTAAAAAAAATTCATAAAATATTACATAATATGTATATCTAAGTTGATAATGACTATAATTCCATTGTTGTGTTATCCCTTAAATTTTATAAGAATGCCTTGGAATCTATGACAACTATCTTTCTACACAAAGCACCTAGTATCAATTCACTTGCATTAGACTATGCCAAAGCTAGTAATATTGATAGGTATTTAAATCCTCAATTACAATATTTGGATCCAACTAATATTAGTCCTAATTTTATATCCTTTAATCATATTCACAATGTTAATCAGAATGTTATGGCTTAAAATTAGAACTAGGTGTATATAAAATTGCCTCTGGTCCATGTTCCACCTAACCAACATGTAAGATTTTTAAATAATCATATGTATGAACCTAATAAAAAAATTAGAACCATTATTTGATACCAACTAATGATTCTACTACATGAGGTGGTGTTTTTAATTCTATAAAATTAGAAATGGATGATATTTAGAGAATGGTGCAGAAGATAAGAAATGATTTCTTGAGCATGCAAAAGAGAATGGGAAACATCATGGGATATAATACCAATAAAAATTTCACATTATAGAGGTATACATACATTTCAATAGATATATAAATAACACAAAGCAACCACCTAACAAGATACCTAGAATAAACATCTTGGAAGAAACACTACCTAATTAATGTCAAGGCCAAAATATAACACAACATGGTGAGATAGACTTAATAGAATTATGCACTAATTTTAAGATATTTTAGAAGTAATAGGATAGGTGTGAAGGTTTTTTAAATCAACAAGATCCACCTCCTTCTACTACTCTATTTTCTTCTAGCATAACAATGGTCTTTGAGACGTATGATTTCTCCTTTCTAGTGGAAGATGAAAATGAACCTAAAGATAATATAAATGACATCCATGCCTTTAATTAGTTCCACAGAGAAAATTAAAACTTTATAAATAAACATCCTACTATTAATTCAATGCCTATAAAAAATAGTGATACTACTCGATATCCAAAGGAAGATAAAAATATACCTCCTTCAAAAGGAAGTGATCAACAACAAAGTATAAGGCCATAGATCAAAGGAAGATATACTATATTTAAAGATATGAATAAGATCAAGGAAAACATTATAATTCATGAGCTATCTTATATTAATGAATAAATGGAATTAATATTTAAGGACTTGAATAGGAGAGAATCCACTAACAAATCAAAGGTTGCTCACACCAATGTGGTTGCTTACAAGGACAAGCCTGAGGAACCCCATTTTTGCTAACCATCAGAATGCTTGGTAAGAATGTGCATAATTTTATAGTTTATGTAGGTTCCTCAACTAATGTGATGCCCACATCTGTATGCAAAAAACTAGGTTTGGCCCCAGATAAACCCAAAAGAGTGGTATTAAAATTAGATAAGTCTTTAGTGCCATGTGTTCTAGAGTTGAAAAATGTGCACATGCACTCACTTCTAAGCAGTGTGTACAATAATACATATAAATTATTTTAATTTATATTCTTTAAGCTTATGGATTGTGTAATCACCTATAAGTGGTAATTGGATGATCAAAGTGTCACTTGAGTTACCCTATCCCTTAGCTTGTCATAGACCTATTTTAGAGCCTTAGACTTACATTTCCAGTGATTCAACAAACCTCATTCACTTATAGGTAGTAAATACATAGTCTACCCCAATTAAACTTTCTTAGTAGTTAGCCAAAAGGACATTAGCACCACAATTTGGACACTACAACTAATGGTGCTAGTGTCCCCAACTAGGCACTATTGTCATTATCCCCAACTCTTCCTAATGGATACTTTTTCAAAGGTATACCATTATTAAATTTGGTATAAGCTCATTTTAACATCTACAAAAGAAACATAACCCTATAAATATAAGTGTAATCCACCACTACTGACTAGATGGGAAGTAGATGCAAAAGTTATTTAAACTAAAGATAAAGTTATGAAAAATGAATGTACATTATCCCTATTCTTCCCTAATTTTTTCATACTACCATATATAACATGCCTAAGTCTAGTTTTAAAGCATTCCAAATCTCAATCACATTCAAGGAATCCAAGGCCATTCTCATTCTATTATTCACTTACACACACATCAAGCACTAGGTGGGAGAACTACATTGGACTTGATCCCTCTTCAGTGTATTGGTATGTAATAAATTATTTACATAGAGGGGAGTTGAGGATGTCTAGTCCATCATACTAATGAACTCAATTATTTATGATATCACAATTGTAAATAAAACTAGGGTTTACACATCAAAACAATATTTTTAGGTACAATACATTGTTATAGGTTTTGGTCACATAGGAATAGAACATATAGACATAGGGCCATGTGCTCCTAAAAAACATGAACAGTCCCAAAAAGGGGACATTAGTTCCACCTTGAATATTCTATGCATGGATGACACTAATATCTAAATTGGGTTCTACTATATAGTGAATAGATGAACATCAAAATCCTATTGATGACATAAACTACTACCCAGATCTCTAGTTTCAGAACCTAGATCACCCATGCCAATCAATTTTCAGCTAAATCTCTATTTATCCCAATTTTTTTGTTATTATTAGAAAGTTAAAAGAAGTTAAAGTAATTAAAAAATTATTAGATTAATTATTGAAATTTATTTAACTGATTTAGGCATCTCATCTCTTTAACCAAACTTAGGCATTACACATGTAAAACCCTAGAAGGTAAAATCATTTGGTGAACCTGACTTACTTTGAGTATTACAAAAAACCCTAGATTTCATTAATTTTTATTTTTATGAAATAAATTTAGAGATACATACTTTTGATCTTATGATTTTATTTAGATAACCTAGCTAGTTAAAATATATTTTCCATTAGGGTTTCAATTTCTTTTACATATAATATATAATGGTATAAAATAAACCCTAGATTTTACAAACCCTAACCCTAGAAAACACACATTAGGGGTTAAAATTTAGTTTTTTTTGAATTTTTGTGCATAACCTATCCCATCTCATCATGATTATAATGATAGAAGAAATAATTTTTTTTGGTAAAGCTTTATACTTTCCTTTGCATGCTTATTCCCTTTAATTTGAAATGCACTTAGAAATGACATCAAAATATGCATATATGATGTTTTAAATGAATTTAAATATATTTCACATTTAATTATTTACATAGCATATTATATTTATTCTATGTGGAAAACATATAAGACGTCATTATTTTATCACATAGACTTATAAATACATGATGTTTTAAATCAATTAAATATATTTTATGTTGCATTCTTTCCATAGCATGTTATGTTTATTCTATGTGAAAAATATATAAGACATAATTATTTTATCACATAAACTTATGCATAAATGATGTTTCAAATCAACTAAAATATATTTCATGTTGCATTCTTTCTATAGCATGTTATCTTTCTTCTATGTGCAAAATATATAAGACCATTATTTTATCACATAGACTTATGCATACATGATGTTTCAAATGAACTAAAATATTTTTCATGTTGCATTATTTCGTTAACATGTTATCTTTCATCTATGTGAAATAGATTTAAGATAATATATTGTCCACACATAGATAACTTGGCAAATCAAATACTAGTTATATTACCTAAAACCATTCAATCCCCCTTAGATGCATTTTGTTCTATGTTTTACTCCTTCCCCATAATCATTCCTAGACATATAGGGGCATCACTAGTCTCACTTATCGCTCTTAATTCTTGATCAAATATATCTAACTTATATCCTGCATCTAATTTTAGCATTTCACTCTTGGTAGACCTTGTGGTCCATGTTATGATGTCCACATGTGATCTTGAAGTTCATTAGGTTTACCACACCTATGATTATAGTTTTAAGGATTAGAGTAGTACTTATTTGAGTGCGATATCCATTTTATATCTCTTAAAAAACTTTGACACACATAAATATATTTTCTATATGACACTTCAAGATACTTAGATGTGACAAACATCTGAGCTTGCCTATGTGGCTTCTATTATCAACACTATGAAATAGACAAAAAAGAATATTTATTTCAAGAGAGTATCTTCCACTGCAACACATAATATATCTATTTATACCTATCTATATCTCTTTAATAATTAATGAGGTAGGTGTCAAATGAGTTGTAATTGATAACATATCAGGGTTAAAATCTACAACATTTTTTCCCTACATAATCTTAACATCCATGTTACAAATTTAGATCCTTCCAATATGAGCATCTAAGGATTCAAAAATAATCCATGAATTTTTTTGGGTCAAATCACATTGAATCTTACCCTCAGACCTTGAACACTACCTATAACATGGCATGTCATGCCAAATGATCTCAATTACAATCTCTTACTTGGTAGACCATGGATCCATGATATGTACGTGGTTCCATCAATGTCACATGCATATTTGAAATTTAGTTATAGAGGACATATATAGACATGCCCAATAGATAAAGAACCATTTAAGTATAATCCACATATATAGCCTTTAAATAACTACATTCCATATATTGATTTTGATAATACATAACCCCAAGCTATAATTTAAAAGACACATACAAATTGACTAGCTATTTCTAGTATACAAGGCAATAATTTTACTTCACCTTTATAAGTAAAGTATTTTCCAAAGATGGGTTACATAGGTTAGGGCCTTAGAAAACATGAAAAATTAGTTTTAAATCTTTTTGATTCATATGATCAATAGTGAAATCAATTAATTGGCTATAGAAGTGATACCTATAATTCCATATCTTATCACAATGCCTCTTAAAAAATTGTATTTTGTCCACCTATTTCATGAGTAGTCGATACAATGAATCATGTTTATACAATTTTAGACATACACCCCAACCTCATCGATGATAGAACTTCACCATATCTACCAGTTATCAATGAGTTTTATAATAATGAATCTCTATTATAATTCCTAGTGCATATGAGGATCTCACTTCCTTCCATAAAAAAAATAGGTTTCCTCATTCCATAAGTGCTCAAGCATACTTTGGTGAGTGTTCAAATGTTTTGGATGATATGTTACCTAATATAGATGATACAATCACCATATAATTTAGATCTCGAACTACATTTCTCAATGAAGAAATAATCAAATTTAATTATAGAACTAAAATTTATCCTCACATCATACTCTTCACTACTATATTACATAAATCAGAAGACATAATTTTTTTTCAAAATTTGACTATTTTTATTGAGGTATTTGGATGGGATTATTCTAATATGGTTATAATTGATCCATTGATTGTCATACACAAAATTACATTATATCCAGATGCCAAACTATTAAAGTAAAATATTCATAAAATACATCCTAAATTGGCTCTACTTATTAAAAATGAAATCCAATGGTTACTAGATGTTAGTTTCATTCAACCAATTACCTATCGATAGTGGTTTGAAAATATGGTTCTAATTGCAAAGCCTAATGAATAAATCTACTATTATTGTGACTCTAGAGACCTCAAAAAGGCATGTCTTAAGGATTATTTCCCTTTGCTAAACATTGGTATGATATTAGACTCCATGGCTAACTATGAGATACTCTCCTTTATGGATGGTTTTTATAGGTATAATCAAATCAAGATAGCCAAAGAAGATCATTAAAATTACTTCTTTCATGACACCACAAGTCACATTTTGTTATATAGTAATGCCATTTATACTAAAGAACATTTTTACAACTTACTAATGCACTATGATGCACATATTTCATTACCCATTCACAAGATAGTGGAAGATTACATTGATGATTTGTTATCCAAGTCAAAAGAACAAAAATATCATGCTATCAATTTATAATAAATATTTTAAAGATTAAGATAATATAATGTTTGACTTAATCCTAAGAAATGGGTCTTTAGATTTTCTTCAAGAAAGCTTTTAGGATTCATTATAACTCAATGTGGCATAGAGGTCAACCCCAATAAGGTCAAACAAATAATGGATATGCATCCTCCTACAAATTTGAAAAATATTCGGTCCCTCTAGGGGAAAATTTAATAAATTCATTTATTTATGACACAACTCATTGATAAAACCTAATTTTTCTCTTGACTGCTTAAGAAGGATGTACAATTTTAATGGTATTTTACATGTCAAGAGAGATTTGATACACTTATTCAATACTTACTCAACCCTCCTATCTTGGCTCCACCTATACCTAATAAACCACTCCTACTTTACCTTTCTATGACAAATCATGCAATAAGGGAATTTATTGCACAAAATAATGACCATCATAAAGAAAGAGCAATTTACTACATTAGTCTCACACTATTTGACTATGAACAAAATTATCCATCAATAGAAAAGGTTTACTTAGCACTAGTCTTCACTATAGAGAAACTTCATCACTACATGATTAAAAATGAAACATAGATCATTAGCAAGGTTGATCCCTTGAAATTCCTCATGTAAAAACCATATCTCTCAAGTCGTATTGCCAAATGGGTTATGTTACTCACTAAATTTAACCTTCAAATTGTATTACAAAAATATGTGAAAGGACAAATCATTGTAGACCAACTAGAAACATCCCCATTATTGGATACACATCATATTAATGATGATTTTAGAGATGATTTCATAGAATAAAATATTACTCTCGATACATAGACATGTTTTTGGATGGCTCTCAATATGAATCTAGTGCTGACACTACAATTATTTTCATCGATCCTCTAGGGAATATGGTACCTCTTACATATTGATTCAGTTTATCATGCACCAACAACATTATCACATATGAAGCTCTCATTTTAGGCCTTCATGGTTCAATCTCTTAGGATAAAATCAATCAAAGTTTAAAGGTTCTCATAAATAATATTCAACCAAGTCACATATGTTTATCGAATAAAATAAGAACACTTGATTCATTCTAATAACATGGTTTAGTGTCTACGTGCTTAGTTTGATAATTTCTCTATTTAGGACATTCCACACAAAGACATCCATCATGATAATGAAATGACAAGTGTTTCCTCACTAATCCCCATAGATATGGATGTATAACAAGATCAATTTACAGTTAAATGATTAAAATATCCATAAATCTCCCATGTAGACCTTATCACTCTAATAGTACTCAACACCACATGCAATTCAACACCATCCAAATGTCTCTCCATTATATAATTTTTTTTGAACAAATCCATCACACCACATACCTTTATAAAGAATGAAAATTACAAATTACAATAAAATTATCTAGAATATGTCATCATTGGTGGTGATTTTTTTCAAAATATCTTTCAATGAACACTTACTCAGATGTTTAACAACAAAAGAAGCTAAATTGGCTATTTGAAATATACATAATAGTGAATGTGGTTATCATTTTAGTGGCAAGGAAATGTCACACAAATTACTTATATAGGGTTACTACTGGCCAACTATGGAATAATAATGCTAAGAATATTCCAAAATATGAGACAAATGTCAATGCCATGGTAACTTAAACCATATCCATTCACAATATCTTCAACCTATCATAGCACCATAACCATTCATGTTATGGGGCTCTAATCTCATTGGTAAAATCAACCTAGAATTCCTAGGCAACCATAAATTCATTATCACAATAACATAATATTTTACAAATTGGGTAGAATCAATCCCTTTATAATCAACAAAAGGGGAGGGTATTTGATGGTTTCTCATGACCAATATTATATCCCACTTTGGTCTCCTAAAAGCCATCGTAATAGATAATGAAACTTATTTCAAGAACCAAATAGTGAAATAGTTTTTTTCCAAATACAAAATTCAACAAAAATTCTCCACACCATACTAGCCATAGGGTAATGGTTAGGTAGAGGTAATGAATAAGACAATTAATAACATTCTTAGTAAAACCATTGCCAAGTTTGGTGATGAATACCACAATCAACTTGTATATGCACTTTGGGATTACCACACCAACATACATACACTAACAAGAGCTACTCCTTTTTAACTTGTATATGACACATAATTAATTATTCCCTTGGAATTAGAAATCCCATCTTTACAGATCTATTTAAAAGGACTCATAATAGATGACTAGTGCAAAGAAAAATGTTTCCATGAACTAGAATAATTGGATCATACGTGTATCCAAGATGTAAAACATCTTATAGCTTATCATAAGTAAATCTAGTGGACTATAATAACAAAATTCATAATTGGGAATTTAAAATCAATGATCTGGTATTGAAAGAAAATCTCAAAAATGTTGATGCCAAAGAAGAAAACAAAGGAAAATTTAAACCCAATTGGTTCATACCATAAATCATAACTAAAAATATTAGCATGAAAGTATATCATCTAGATTCACTCAATGGAAAAGAAGTCAAAAATCCACTGAATATTATGTATCTAAGGAAATTCTACATATAAAAATATGAACTTTTAATTTTCAATTAAAATGTACATACTTCCTTCTCTCTCTCTTTCTCCTTGTATATAGTTTATTATCATATGCTTGTACATAGATTATACTTAGAAAAAAAAATAATATAATATTTCAAAATACAAAAATATTCAAATATTTCAAAAATCCAAAAAATTTATAGATTTTATGCATTTCTTTGTTTATATTTATACTACTTTCTAGATATTGCATACTGCTAGTTATCCTAGTGTAGTTGGTTTTATCATGCACATATGATTCACTTCTTCTTTTCAAGTGATTATAAAGTAGAAATAGGACTCTAGTCCACCATAATAATCTAGACTAGATATCATTGATCTATTGGGGGCATTCACACCAATCTAGGTTTATACATTACTACATCTACCCACTTTGGGGAATCTCCTACACAATTACTATAACTATGTTATATCTTACATATTATACATTACAGTTATGCATAAATTTATCTTGAATATTAATCATTGCTATTCATTGATAAGATTTTTTTCCAACTATCACTATTTAGCTTTAGTATATATGCACCCTAACATCTACATAGATTTGATTTACATAATTATACATGCTTTCATTTTTAGTTCCTATATTAGAATTGATTATGTTAAGATGATTCTTAAATATTCAAAGGCATTTGAATATGCTATTATTCCTTAGATTCTATGCCACTTCTCTATTTTTATGCCTTGGACAAATGCCCATGTACATTTTGTGTTCTATTTTGTGCTTCTATATTTGGCCATTTGAACATCTCTTTCTTTGTGGATCTATGCTAAATTACTTATTGTTTGCATATGTGTACATTTTAACATGTACTTGTATGTATTCATTCTGAAATTTAATGACATGTGCCCATTTCCCTTGTATTATGGCCCCTTGGCCTAATTTTTATGTGCCTTATGTGCATATATGTTTACTTTTTTGTATGCGTCTACACCATGACACTTATATTTTCTTGTTACACAAACACACACCATTTATCAATGCCATGAGAGATCTCATACATCTACCTATCCTCCTTGGAATATTTGATGGACATCATGCTCCATCACCCTAGGTAGTTACTCAAATTTTACTATTACTATATAATGCTTACATCTATATTGAAACCCTTGTCTAATTCTAGATTAAAACATACATCTTACATTTCTTACTATTTCTCAAATACATTTACATTTTGATGTTATGTTTATACATTATATTTTAATATCATGCTCTGGGTAACATATTTTGTAGAGCTACTTATTTAGAGAGTAGTTCTTCCTGTAGACACCAAAATTGTGTCGACTCCCCTTGGTCCCTTACACACTTTATTAATTTAAAATAAATTACTTATTTTGAATTAATGACATCACCCTAGACACCTCACCTTATTTCAGTATTTAGAATACATTAGTAATTAGTTCCTATTTACTATTTCTAGATACTATCAACCAGACCAAAATTCTTCCCAGAGAGGCTGAAAAGACTTCCTCATATTCTTATCCCCTTTTTACACCTATTCCCAACCTTAGCCCCCTCTTAGACCCTATTCACTATCTTGCAACTCTGCACAGACCTTGCAACCCTACACAAACTCTTAGACTCCTTCCAGACTCTTCTGTCGACCACAGACATAATCCAAAACCCATTTAAGGCCTATTGCCCCAACCGACATCAACCACAACCCTGATCGACATCAACAATATGATTGAAATCGACATATTGACAAATCGACGTTGATAGGACTATCGACATCGGTGACTGTGACAGACTGATAGTAGAGAATAGGTACGCGTTATCTTTATTTCTCTTTCTTAGTCTTTCACCATTTCCTTTTATATGACACTCTTTTTATCAAATAGTGGACTATCATCCCCTCACAGAGCTTTACGCTTCTGGGACCGAGCATATCACTTGGTAATTCACCATATCTGTCTCTATCATTTTTCTATGCTTGAGTCTCTTTCTTCTTACAAGTGTCTTCCTCCATAGCCAAAGAGGAGCTTCTACAATGTCTCCATACGGTGCACAACTTAATCTGGGTATCAATCAAACCTATGACCATTATCTTTAGTTTCTTCTTTCTTCTGAATGTAAATAGTCAAAAATGATTAGAAACATTCTGGCACGCCTGGTGGGACCCTAGAGTTTTCCTTGGGTTCATTTCTTCTAAAAGCAAACTTTCATATAGGTGCATTACAAAAAAATTCTCTTCTTGCATCCTCTTCCTCTTTCTTTTTATTTCGAAAAGAAATCATAAGCGCAAGTTAAAAAGAACATCTTTCTTTTTCTTCTTTTCCCTTATTTCCTTGCATCTTAGAGTAGTGAAAATTCATACTCTTAACCTTTTCCTCACTTGTTTGCATCTGAACAAAACATTTCAATTTGGGTTAAAAAAACTATTGCATTTCATTCCTATTTGAATGCATATTTATCCCTCTCATTTAGTTATTAAAACGCATTATGAATAAATCGTAGAGCACATATGTTACACAACTTGACCACATTCACAAAATCAATCATTTAAACTTACCTGAGACAAGGGCCATCTATGATTTCATCACCTAGCAGATACCTTACCCTTCTTGGTGATCCTACTTGGACTTCACAACCAAGGGGAAGACCTACTCTATTCTCTGGCAGAGTATAAACTATAGGTGAAGTATATATTGGCTAAGTAGCCTAGCTCAGCTCTGGGTTCATGAAGTGAAGGGAGAAAGCCCCTAGCACTAGGCCACATATGGAACCTAACATAGATTTTTGAGCACAAAAACATAACCCAAAACCAGCCTTAGACTTCCTCTTTAGGACCCATTCTAAAAGCCAAATTCCCAAACATATTCTTCTAAGGCATAAGCCACCATGACTCTAAAAATTATTCTTAGGAATTTAACATTTAGAGGTTGCTTGCCATCATCTATTTTTCTATTCTTATCTAGTTTTTTGAGCTGGTAAGGTTGCATTCTGAGGTCCAAAAACAACTCAAAATTTCTCTTTCTTCCAAAAACTTTTAGTTTTTTGAGTTCTAGAAAAACATAGACACTGACATCATTTTTTACACTAACGTCGATAACTTATTCATTGACATCAATTTTTCCACTGACATCAGCAACTATATTCACCGACATCAGTCATACCACCGACGTCAGTCATTGTCAAAACATTTGTTTCCAAAATAGCAACTTTAAAACCTAACTTTTTTTTTTTAAACACACATTTTGGGTTCTCTAAAACTGAAATACTCAATTTTTATAACCTAAACACATTTCATCTTGGATGGCTTTGACACATAGTCAAGCCAAATCTCTTGTTGACCACATGAATCAACAACCACTTCCACCTTTGCCCTTCATAACAAGTCCTCTAATGGAGTATACTTCAGACACTGAGTGTACTCCTATCCAACCTACCCCAAATCAACCTCCAACTGTTCCCAAAGGGGATCAAAATTTTGAGAGATTCCTTGACCACAACATCAAGGCTCTCCAACACTATCTCACAAGAAGCCAAACGTGAGATCTTTTAGGTAACCCAATTTATGGGATGCCAACTTCCTTGACTGAAGTGGCAATGATATCAACAACATCCACTACTTAGGCCATTACCTCAACCATTAACCCAAGCATGGTCAATGTTCAAGATTTGGCCTCTCCTTCTATTTTTGGACCTACCTCCATTGGGGTTTCCATACCCCCTCAACCACAAACAATTCAAACAAGTTCAACGCCTTTTCAGAACTTGATTATTGCTACCTCACCCACTCTTTCACCCATAAATACAAGAGTGACTACCTATCCTCTTACTAGTGTCACCACCACTCAACCACCCTTGGCGGCATCTAGTCAATTTGTGTCCTCTAACTTCGTGGTACACGCCCCCTTGCCCTCAACATCAATCCCCATGACGAACTACCAATATGTTGCACCTACACAAATGCAACAAAGTACATCATACACCCCTCCCAATGCCTTCTAGGTACCTTACAGCCTAGGGGGTGCCCCACCTGCCAATCCATCAATGGATCTAATTAAGATGCTGATGGATAAGATGTCCAACCTTGAGACATCCATTTCCGGTTCAAGCAATGTTCTTTCATATGAACAAATATGCAACGAACCCATTCACCCTTTGGTGCCTATTCAACCATATCCTAACCAGTAGGAACTCCCAAAATTCACTCACTTTTAGAGTAAAGAGGACCCATAACAACATCTATGAGTGTTTAGACATGCTTGCTACCTTATAGCACACGACAATGTGTTATTACTTTGCACGTTTCTTATGTCACTTTTTGGCACCATCCTTGATTGGTATAGTTCTACTACTAGTCATTTAATTTTTACCTTCACTCAACTTGCCCAGTTATTTCTTGACCACTTCTCAATTAACATCACCAAGAAGGTCTCCATTACAGACCTATATTCTATTAAACAATTCGACAATGAGTCAATCACTGACTTCATTGCCGGTTGGAGAGGTTTGATTAACCAACTCTCCTTTTCCTTACCTCAACCTAAGCTCATTGAGCTCTTTTCACGAGCATGTGCCAAGCACATCTCATCTACTTTATGGGTTCAAACATTCTGCACATTTGACGAAGCTTTCACCATGGCCTGAAAGCTTGAACTCCATGCTGTCGAAGAAGATAAGGTCAAATTGTGTAGTAAAAATACCAACGCAAAGTCCAATGACCCTTCTTCCAGACCTTCTTCTTCCCACTCCAAGTCCAAGGGGTTGGAAAATACTATTGTCATTAGATCATCATCCTCTAACACAACTAATCAATTTGAACCCTCCACATCACAAAGTACCACAAAACAATTTCAACAACGATACATACAACATCAATACACTCTAATAGGAGAATCATACGCTTCCATGTTGGATAAACTAGTCAAGTAGGGGGTCCTCAATCTCCTTCAAATTTGACCACCCCAATTTGACCCCTCAAAATCCATCCCTGTATGGTACAGGGAAAATGACTTTTGTAAGTATCATCATGTCAAGGGTCATGACACAGACAATTGTAAAACCTTTAAAAACATTGTCCAATACATGCTAGACAAGGGGGATCTTGTTTTAGATAACCCAAATGTGCTAGCTAACCAAAACATCAACATCTTTAGGTAACCATTCTCTAATCATCCCCCTAGTCAAAATAACATTCAGACCATGGCTGATGACCCCCAAGAGCACAATATACGCACAGTCAACATGGTGTCTATTCCTAACCAACCTCTCCCACAGTCTGAAGAGGTTAGTCAACCTATTTATCCACCACGAGTAGAAGAGCCTTCTTCTCATATTTGTCCTCCACAGATGGAAGATAGTCCTCCATCCATCCCCCTTTCACATGTAGGAGAGGCTACTTTGACCTCTCCTATATTGGAGGACACTTTGATGATACCAATGCCACTAGCCTCACCCTCATCCTTCTTATCATCAATGGAGGATCATACTTTACCTACTCCTTGACCACACATGGAAGCCATGACCATCCCTGCACTTTATCCTCTCAAACAGCCACATCCTCTAATCCCTACTCTATTGAGAGAAGAACTTGTCATTTCACCCACTTCGACTAAGGAAGATCTAGTGAAAATTTTCTCTCACCTTTTGCTCAAGATCACTACGTCTGACATATTTTTGATCTCACAATTGCCCATACCCTCACAAGCATCCACCATGCTGAAATAAGATAAATCTCTTGGTGTTCACCCTGTATCAAACCTCACTCACCCACAAGTGAAGGTAGACTTGAACCTCACCCCACACAATAGTATTCCTCACACCAAATTAAAGAAGGCTATTGAACCACGTCAGAGAAATTCTCCACCACCATCACCATTGCCCTCTATTTTGGGCCCACACCCATCCAATTTAATAGGAGTGCTCCCAACTCCAACATCTCACAAAAACAAATCACTTCTATTACTATCTTTACCTAGCAAAAACATACCTCCTCCAAAAAATCCAACACCTCTTACCATGAAAGTGCCATCTACGCGAGTGGCCACACCGCCAAACAAAAATATGGTACAAAAATATCCTCTAACAACTCCTAAACAGAAGTTGTCATCTCCTATGGAAACAAAGCATGAAGACCCATTAGCGGGTTCCTATCCTTTACTATTATGCCAATTGTTATAGTCTTCTAACATCGTTCTCCCACCAATTAAGCCATACCAACCTCTCAGACCAAAACCATCTTGGTTCAATGACAATCAAATTTGTGCATATCATCACACACCTAGGCATGATATTAGAAAGTGTTGTGCTCTTAAGGTTGTCATTCATCAACACTTGAAAAAGAGAACTCTTCTCATTAAGGACCCCTTTGACAAACTACTGACACCATCCCATGTCTCCCAAACCTCTTCACCTTCACACTCATCAACTCTCAAATCAAAACCATCTTGGTTTGATGACACTAAATTTTGTGCGTATCATCGCTCACTTGGACATGACACTGAGCATTGATATGCTCTTAAGGATATCATTCATCAACACTTAAAAAATGACACCCCTTTCATCAAGGACCCTCTTGACCACCCCTTTAACAAACCACCGACACCATCCCATGCATCTCAAACATCCTCACCTAAATTGGGATCTCAACGCAAGACTATGGTCCCTCTACCACCTTTAACCCCATTATTCAAAATCAACACTATCAATGTGGCCACCAGGTCACAAACCATGAAATATAAAGGAAAAGAGCATGCTTCTATTCCTTGGACATATCCTTTCATCAAGCCCTCTCAACCACCAAAACCCAAGACTTCAATCTTGGGCACATCTCAACCAACATCTTCAAAACTAATTCTTGACTCCATGGTGAAACAACTTCACCAAACCCCTGTGAAGACATCTTTGTATGACCTAATACAAAACTCTCTGCAACATCACCAAAATTTGATCAAATCTTTACAAGTAGTGGAGGTCCAACCTGGAGACCCCCAACCACTAGCTGCTTTGGTCACATCATTACCTACCATTTCCTCCATCACTGTCCATGATTCTAAAATTCTTGCCTCCAACCAGGAAGATCAGGATTCAGCCCTCTCAAACTAAGCCTATCAGGCCAAAGCTTCACAGGATGCATCCTCGTGTTGCACTCCTTATCAAAGAGGAGATTCATCATCTTCTCTCCATCTCATTTATCCAACCCATTGATTATCCGTAATGGGTGTCAAACATTCTCCCTATCACAAAAGTGACTAGGGGAATTTAACTTTATACTGACTATCATGACCTCAACCAAGCATTGACCAAACATCAATCAATATCAACCAAACATCAACCAAGCTCTTAACCATCTCCAACATGTGACCAATATGGAAAGAAGCAAATGGGGCAAGTTTGCTCCTAATTGGCTCGGACCTTACATAATAACCCATGGATCAGGACTTATAGTCTGTCTTCTCTTGAAGGCTAACTAGAACTTGAGCCCCTTTATGCCTTACATCTTCGACCACTTTATTGTTAATCAAGTACTCATTCACTTGGCATTTAACTTAAGCTCATCCCTTGAGTAACCCCCATCATTCTCATTCCTATTCCTTTCAACCCTTTTATCAAGCATTAATGCTTTGTCCTAATAAAAAAGGGAAACCCCTAAACCTCTATAGTCTTGTCCATGACTAAAATTTCAGTCCACAAACAAAATATAAAATTGGGATGCCTATTCAAAGGTCATAAAACTATAAATGTAGACTACTCCCTCAAAGGACAGCTACATCATTGCTGTAATTACTAGACTTCTCTCCTGAAGGATAGCTACTTAAAGACATTCAACCATACAAAGTAAACTATAGACCACTCCCTCGAAGGATGGCTATGACCAAATTTTGCTACATACACAGCACCACATGACCACAACAGAAAACAACATTCCAAAGTAGACTTCCTGCATTGATCGATCTACCAAAAAAATAAATAAATAAATAAAAATTGACTGACAAACTATTCAAATTATTAAGTCATGGACTTGTCTATAGTCATTCTCAGGGTCACCTATAATAGGGGAAAAGTAATCCCTGCTAAAAAGGGTTACGCTATCTTGATATATCACCTAATCACACCTATTACCCCAACTTACTCAAGTGATTTTGAGCTCACTTAATGTCAAGTGATTTGAATACTTCTCTAACATACACTAATGGTAAACGATGTAATGCATGAATGAGACTTTTGTTTACGAAACCCTACCTATGTTATCATTATAGTCCTTGTCAATGAAAGAGCAACACGCCTTTCACTTCTTATACACTTTTGTCACATACAACCAAACCAAACCAAACCAAAACATTTTCAGACCACTAACATATCATACCCCATTCACACTAGTTTGTATGGAAACCAATACACATGGAAACTATCAACCAAACACAATTTATGTCAAGCATACACCATCACCAATATGGAACTTGCTGAAGCATAAATATACTCATTTCATTTTTAGCATACACCATCAGTAATATGGAAAATTGTTAGGAATGAAAAACCACATAACCAATGTTACAGAATACACCATCACATGGAAAATGCTGTAACATCATCATACATTCATCATTTCAAGCAAGTACCATTACACATATGGAAAATGCTAACAACCTTAACCTGACCAAACCAACTATTAACCACTTTGACTCTTCCTCCCTTTTGGGGAGAACTACATTAGCCTGAGGCCCTTCAAACAGGGGCTATGTAGGCAACACTCAGTTGACACGAAGTCTTCTGGAGTTAGCTCGACCATTCATTCATTCATCTACCTAATGAAATAACCATTTAACCTTTCACCATGACCAAACAACCAACCCTGACATTGTAAAAGTCACCTTCGACTTCTCATGGGGCACATTGGAGATCACATACATCTCCCATACCACATCAAACACTTGAGATTACTTACATCTCAACCCGACTCGACCATCGACCTTGGAGATTGTGACTATCTCCTCAGACCATGACCACTTTTGAGACAACTCTGTCTTGGTTTTTTTGATTGCATATATGCTACCTCATGAATAGTTAGAAAATTGTTTGCACCCTACATTATAACCCTCACAAGTATCAGATCACACCCAAGTTGATCCCCACTACTTGTGACATTTCCATGTTTGCCGGGAGCACTTCCTAAGCCCAGGATACTTGGAACACAATGACCATTAGAGCTATAGCTATGATCATTTAACCCAATCAGCTACAACTAAAAGCTGGGGACTGATTACTTTGATTTTAGCACTTCTTGACCTTTGACTATGATAATTTAACCTACCTAACATGTGAAGTGGTATACACATAATCTCAATTATTGCAGCATTCACACTCCAACTTCACCATACACATCCGTTACCTATCAAATCGGCACCTGATATCAGGTTACCTTCCCTCGACTTCCACTTTAAGGGGGAATACCTCATCATCATATTTGGGGCAAACTACACCTTATCCCATACTTGGGGCAACTTACTCCTATTTTTGTCTTGCAATTTGTCAGAATAACCAACAAGACAAAAAGGGGAAAATGTAGACACCAAAATTGTGTCGACTCCCCTTGGTCCCTTACACACTTTATTAATTTAAAATAAATTACTTATTTTGAATTAATGACATCACCCTAGACACCTCACCTTAGACACCTCACCCTTAGACCATTTCCTACCATATGACTCACCTTGAGACTAAGTCATCTACCTATGACCTATTCTCACTCCTTTCCAACCTTCTAACCAACACTCATGCATAATAACCCCATCCTTCGACCATTATCCAATGGAAAATACACTCAGTGAATGGAGAAATGGGCAAAGGGCTAAAAATAGCCCTTTTACCCATTCTCTAGCCGCTAATGTCAGTCAACTGTCAGCAGACGCCGATGGGATCACCGACATTAGTTTACATAAATCAAATTCTAACACTGAGTTACGGGCTAGCTAATCAATCAGATCTTGAATCTAATCTCTCTCTCTCTCTCTCCCCCAGACTCTCTTCGATGGTCTCATCGCTCTCTCTCTGGCTCTCTTCTAAATTCTTCCCACCAGGACTCTGAGACATTGACGTGCACACTCTAAGACCAAGCATTAGATTTTGACTAACGCTCCCCTAGTATATAAACTCTGCACAAGCCACTCTAGATTGGGTTGGAACATTACAGGAGGACTTTGACATCAGCCATAAGCAGAGCTAAGTATTCTTCTATCTTATTTCAGTATTTAGAATACATTAGTAATTAGTTCCTATTTACTATTTCTAGATACTATCAACCAGACCTGACTTCTTCTCAGAGAGGCTGAAAAGCCTTCCTCATATTCTTATCCCCTTTTTACACCTATTCCCAACCTTAGCCCCCTCTTAGACCCTATTCACTATCTTGCAACTCTGCACAGACCTTACAACCCTACATAGACCCTTAAACTCCTTCCAGACTCTTTTGTCAACCACATACATAATCCAAAACCCATCCAAGGCCTATTTCCCCAATTGACATCAACCACAACCCCAACCAACATCGGCAATATGACTGACATTGGCATATTGACAAACTAACACTGACAGGACTACCGATGTCGGTGACTATGATAGACTGACAACAGAGAATAGGTATGCATTATCTTTATTTCTCTTTCTTAGTCTTTCACCATTTACTTTTATACGACACTCTTTTTATCAAATAGTGGACTGTCATCCCCTCACAGAGCTTTATGCTTCTAGGACCGAGCATATCACTTGGCAGTCCACCATATCTGTCTCTAACATTTTTCTGTGTTTGAGTCTCTTTCTTCTTACAGGTGTCTTCCTTCATAGCCAAAGAGGATCTCCTATAATGTCTGGATATGGTGTGTAACTTAATCTGGGTATCAATCAAACCCCTGACCATCATCTTTAGTTTCTTCTTTCTTTTAAATGTAAATAGTAAAAAATGAGTAGAAACACTTCCATAGATTTCACAACTACCCTCAAATGAGGGGGAATTTATAGGGTTTATTACATAAATCAAGATCCTATTTTTACTTTTCATAGATACATTTTAGGACACATGCTTAGTTACAGAGATGAGATTTAGGGTAGACATAAAGCATATTATAGACTCAATAGTCAATTAAAGCCACATAGAGATCAGACCAAGCAGTTGTTAGCACCTACATTAGGACACTATCACCATAGGGTACTACTATCTAATATAGGGAATTATTTTCTAATATCCCCATATTTAGGATAATCTATTAATTTTAGACCAGTACACTAGGTATAATACATATTTGTACATATCTAATCATAAGTTTGGTAGTTATGTTTAGACTTATCTCATATTCAATCATTTTAGTTTAGATTCATACTAGTTACTTAGATTTGGGGTAATCGTGCATGGCATGATCATTCATACATTTAGTTTAGTTACATAGATTAAATAATTACATACTTGATTCATATTCAAATACTCAAATACTATATTTGGAGCATGTGTGTGGCACATTGGTTTCAATATACTCAGCTTCAGACAAGTTAATAATATGGAATGGAAAACTCCATGTCATTGCCTACACTGTATACACTTAATATCACATTCCAAGTTATCAATAAATTCATGCCTTATTCCATCTATAATGGTTGGCATTATTGAGTGGACCATATCTACCTAATATACTTGAGTGGATGCAAATCTAAATACATAGTTAGGTTACTTAGTTATATACTATTAACATTTTGTGTAGTATAATTATAGATGCATCTACTTCACACTTGGGGTAATGATGGATTCATGGCCTACTTGAGTTATTGAGCCACCTACATGAGAGGTTTTGACACACTTATAGTCTTATCTAAGATATTCAAATATATTGAGATCTACCAAGTAGGGGTGGGCAATGATGGAATCAAAATTAGATTGAGTTCTTTAGCCACCCATATGAGGATTGAGAAATCCATTAACTTAGTTAAATTTATTCAATGATATGATCTATATGTACATTTACACACATAGGTTATCACCAGGTTCATGTACCCAACAAGGTGTATTCATTCCTTTCATCTCTCTTTACTTAGTTATTTCATTTTAGCATAGTCTTTTGCTTTTGATTATCTCATTAGTAAGGACTGATTTTTTCATGCTTCATTATAAGACATTATTTTAGATCATGTTTCATATACGTAGGCCCAAATTCAAATATTCAAAATTAGATACACAAGATTCACTTCCAAGGTAAGTCTTGGTATGTTTATTTTTCATTTATACTATTCATTTCACTATGTTGCATTACTACTGTAAATAGAGGGTAAATGTAATCACCTAAAAGTGTTAATTAGGTGCTAAGAGTGTCGCTTGAGTTACCCTATCCATAATATTACTATAGACCTATTATATAGCATTAAAATTACATTTCCATCCATTTAGAAAACCTCATTCACTTATAATCAGTCAAGAGATAGTCCCTAAACTATCACCTCTAACCCCAATCCAAATTTCTTAGCAGTCTACCAAAAGGAAATTAGTGCCACATTTAAGACACTATAGCCACATGACTCTAGTGTCACCAACTAAGTGATACTATCCTTATCCCTAAATCTTATCAATAGATACCTTTTCAAATGTGTGACCATCTTAAGGTCAGCCTAAGCTCACTTTATTATCTACACAAGTAACATAACCCTATAAATATAAGTCTAATCCACCTCTATTGACTAATGGGAAATAAATGTAAAATCTATTCAAACTAAAGCAAAAGTTATGAAAAAACAAGGTACATTATCCCTATTCTACCTTAATTTTTGCATACTAACATCTAAAACAACCCTAAGTCTAGTTTTTAAACATTTCAAAGCTCAAGAACATTTAAGGCATCCAAGGCCACTCTTATTCTAGCATTCACTTTCATATATATCAAGTACTAAGTGGGAGAACTACATTAAACTTGTTCCCTCCTCAGAGTATTGGTATGTAGGCAAATATCTACACAACAAGTTGTTGAGTATGTCTAGTCCATCCTACTAACACACTCAATTATTCATCCTATCACACTTACAAAGAGAACTAGGGTTTACACTTCAAATCAAACATTTTAGATATAATACATAGCTACAAGTTTTGGTCATGTAGGAACATAACATATATACATGGGTGAAGGTGATCCCGAAAAATAGGAACAATACCACTAAGGGTAAATTAACACCACATTATGGAAACTACACATGGATGGTGCTACTATATAAACTAGGTGCTACTATCTAGTGAATAGACAAACATCAAAATCCTATTGATGACATAGAATACTACCTAGATCTCTATTTTTAGAACCCAAACCACCTTTGATAGTCAATTTTTTAGTAAGTCTCTATTTATCCCAATTTATTGATATTATTAAAAATTTAAAAGAAGTCAAAGGTCACAAAAAATAAATAGATTAATTATTGAAATTCATTTAACTAAATTAGGCATCTCATCCCTTTAAATAAACATAGGTATTACATATGTAAAACCCTATAAGGTTAAATCATATTGCTAATAACTCATAATTGGTCAAGGAAACTAAATGGGTACATGGAAATGGATTTATCACACATGTGGATACCTTGTATTCAAGTGGATTGAGAACCATAAATTAAATACCTAATTATATAATATAATGCTAAGAATGAGAAATTTAACTTCACATCCTCGTATATAGGTTTTTACATTTTTACTATAAACAATCAACCTCATAAACAAGAATTTATATGTCCTTCATAGTTATGGATGGTATACATCAATGGTGATAGACTAAAGTAAGGTTCTAGCATTGGCATAGATTGGATCAATCTAGATGGAAAACAATATCAAGTAGTAGATAGATTTTAGTTATTATGTACCAATATTTGAGTAGAATATGAAGCTTTGATTCTAGGTTTACAATTTTCAATGAAACATGATGTGAAATAACAATAGATATTTGTTGATTCAAAATAGTCATCAAATAAACCATAATGAAATACCAATGTAAAATTTCTTACTTAAAAAAATATAAACACCAAGATTGGGATTTGATAGAATCCTTCAAAGTGTTCAACATCATAGCTATCCCAAGAGAAGAAAATTATACAATAGATTCACTATTAGATTTAACTACCAAGTTAGCACCACTCTAAGAATCTAAAATGCAGAAGTTCTTTGTGGAATTGGTCACCTTCCCATCTATCCTAGATAATGTGGAGAACTTCTAGGTATTTGATGATGATCAATAAATCATATATTTTATGAGTAATTTTGGAGCATTTTAATCTCGAATAATAGATGAAATGGAATTGAACCTATGAAAATAGAAGACTTGGGAGAAGAGGGAATATTATAGTTGAAAGAGAATCGTGTAACTATGGGAATGGTCTCACTAGAGTGAAATTTTGACATGGATCCATGAGATTAAAAGTATAAACAAAAAAAATCAAGTGAATCATATTTCACTAAAGAGAACTTGGGAAAAAATAAAAATCCTTAGTATGTCAATATTATCTTGAGTTACACCAAAATTTATAAATAAAAATTAAAGGGTCTTCTCATAGAATACAAATATGTGATAGCTTGGACATATGAATACTTGAAAATATTTTATTCTAGAGTCATCACACACACTATCCCTTTAAAGCTATAATAAGACCTTCAGGCAAAAATAGAGGCTCACAAATCTAATTTTAGAGCCTCTCATTTATATATAAGTTCAAAATTTATTATATATTAAGATTGTGTTTCTAATTAGAAATTCCATATAGGTTACTAAACTAGTGTTTATTAAGAAAAAGAAAGGATAAATAAGGCTATGTCTCAACTTTGAGAATAAAAAAAGGATAACTATCCCTTTCACTCCTTGGATGAGGTGATTCATATGGTTAACAGGTCTAAAATGTTGTCCATATTTGATGAATTTTCATTTTTCAATCAATTGCTAATGGAATCATAAGATATAATGAAGATTGATTTTACCACTAGATGGGGCACCTTTGCATATGAAAATATGCCTTTTTGTGTGATTAATATAGGTTCAACATTCCAACATGCCATGGACTATGATTTTTAGGGATTTGTTGTCAAATGCATCATCATATACATAAATGATCTCATAGTGCTTTTAAATAATAGGTCCAAAAATACAGATCATCTAAATAAGGTGTTTGATTTATGTAAAAGATATGAAGTATCACTAAATCCAAATAAAAAATATTTGGAGTTATTGAAGGATTTTTGTAGGCCATATCATTACCAAATAAGAGATTTTCATTGACCTAGAATGAATCCAGGCCATTTCAAAGATAACACCTACTAGTAATAAGAAAGAATTGAATTCTTCTTAGTAAAGATAAACTTTGCGAGAAAATTCATTTCTAGATTTGTAGAGATTTTCAAGCCACTAAATGCCATGTTAAAGCAAGATGTTAAAATAAAATGGAAAACTAAAGCTAAGAAGACCTTTCAAGATATTAAAATTTTTATTATTAAATCTCTAGTTATGATTATCCCTAATTTTATTAAGGATCTATTTCTCTATTCATTTTATTTAGAACACACAATAGTATAAATATTAACACAAAATTTAGATGATAGTGATCATACAATTGCCTTCATGAGTATAAATATGAAATACATAAATTTAAAATATTCAATGATAGATAAGTAAATATATGCCTCAATCAAATCAATAAATAAGTTTATGCACTACATTCTAAAGAACAAAACATATGCCATCATTCCAGATCTAGAAGTCAAGTTCATACTTGAGCAAAAATAATTAGGAGAGTATAGGTAAACAAATGGGTAAATTACAAGAGTTTGATCTTGAAATAAAACCAAATAAGATCATACATGGAAAATTTATCATCAAAATCACGACTAAAAAATATATACACATTTATATTAAATAGATAAATAAATCATAGGTATCTTGTGGTGATTAGTAAACTCATATCATATATTACTTACTCATAGGTACATGTCCCCTTGAGTTAAAAAAAGAAAAGGATGAACCCTCAAGCCCAAGCCAACTCATTACATAATAAAAAGGGAGTCTAGTAAGTAAAAAATATAAAGGCATATAATTAACATGTCTCAAGAGAATAAGCTATAGGTATCTTAGATAATTTACATTAGAAAATAGGCAATGGACATCCCTTAGGAAATGTAACAACTCATAGGATCTTAAGAATAGGATACTATTGGCCTAATGTTTTTAGTTTTGACTACCTATTATAAGATGCCATGAATTAGAAAAATAGAAGCACATGCTGACATGCTCCTACAACCAATCATTGAGATATGTCATTTTTTTAATGGGGTATTGAATTTGTTGGAGTGATCAATAAAATTCTTTTGGAGGGCATAAATTTATCCAAATAGCCACTAATTATTTCACCAGATGGATAGAATCCATGGTTACAAAGAATTATAGATCCCAAGATGTGATAAAATTTCTAGAATAACATATACTAACTTGATTTGGGACCCCGATCTCTCTAGTCTGTGACAATGGTCTAGTATTTCAATCAGCTGAATTTACAAAATAAGCCCATGAAAACCACATTACAATCAAGTTTTCATCAAACTATTATCTACAAGGGAATGGAGTTTTTGATTCCTCTAACAAGAATTTGATGGATGCCATCAATAACTAAGCATGAAGAAGACTAAGAGAATGACATATGCTACTAAAATATGCACTATGGGTGGATAGAACAATGCATAAGCAAGCCCTTAAAGATTCACCTTTCCTCTAGTATATGGAAAAAACCTAGTTTTCTCCCATTACTCTAAAATTACCAATATATTAGTTCATGTAAGAGTACATGTGAGAAGGTGAAATAATATAATATAGGTTACTCAACATAGTCTAGATTGAGGATGCATGAACTGAATCATTACATAGTTTTAATAAGAACCAAGACATTTTTAAGAGGTGGTTCAATAAGAGATCAAAAATCAAGGCTTTCAAGATTTCAAAGATAAGGTACATGAAAATAAAGGACAACATGAAAATTTCAAGCCTTTATGGGTTGGGCCATACCAAGTCTTTGAAATACTAGGCAAAATGATTTTTATCTAAAGAACCTCCAAGGTAATGACCTTATTTTTATATTCAATGGAAGATTTTTAAAACATTATTTCATGGCTACTCTAATTAGTGATGCTTCTGAATGACTATGAGTTCAAACATATAACTAGGAGTAAATTAGGTTTTCTACTTTCTATAGTATATTTCATACTTCCTAATATTTTATCTCTTAGGTAGATTTCCTATTTTCTTAGATTATTTTATTATTTTTAGTATTTACTTTAATAGTTAATTTTGCTTCTTTCTAGGTAGTTAATTATCTTTAAAATAGTCTAATCAATTTATTATGTTGGAATTATGCAAAGATATACTAAAATAAAGGGGATAATTGAATAATTACACAACTAACATTGACAAAGATTCATTGTAGTATTACTTTAAGAAATCTTGGTTTAAGGTATGTGTTTTGACTGAAATCATGTTTTTATCTAGTTGAATAAATTTCACCATGTCTTTGAGAGTTGTCTTAATATATTCATGTAAATTTTAGAAATTATTTATTTTTAGATCAAATACACTATTACATGATAAAACCTAGATGAGAGATAATAAACATTGAAATGGATATATGCTGACAAGGATGTATTGATGAAAAATAAGTTTCATTATACTTACACCCTGCCAATGGTGGTTCTCAAACCTGTTGATGTGGGTTTTATGAACACCATATAAGATTTTAAATGGTATCCTCTAATTTTTTAGTATTGGTGAAAAGTATTCACTCCAAGTCATGATTTGTTGGGTTTTCAATTTTGTAAACATGTTGGTGGAATAGTAGTGAGTGAAGAAGTTTGTTTACCATAGATGGGTTAGATATGGAAGACTCTAAATATAACTAATATGGTTGGATTGATGATGTATCTATCATAAATTAGATAATACTAGAAGAAAATCAATAAATATGGAAAGGTAGGAAAGAAAATAAGGCTTCTGGACCACACCAGATGAAACTTTTCGAGACCATCACTTGAACTGGGGTTTGAATAAGGAATCAAAGACCAATATTTTATATAGGCTACTATATCACATAAATAATAAAACATAATTAGGATTCAAAGATAACCAAAATATAACATACTTAAACACATAAAATCAAAGTTTACCATATTTTTAAGACTTAAATAACACATCTATTAGGGGGATAATAATTTACATGTAAAAGGCATTCAAATCAACAATAACTCAATATTAAAAACTATATATTAAAGAGATAAATTATGCACAACAAAAATACTAAAAAATTGAAACAATAGAACTTCTTACACAATCAATAAGTTAGAGAAGAATTAGATTTTGCACATTAAGAATAAATTATAGGACTTCTCAAAATTTCCTATTAATCTTAATAGCCCAAATTCTACTCCTTTTGGAATATGAGGATATAAGTATAAATAGGCTTGGGATGGGGAAGGCCTCATATCTAAAGAAAATTATAAAAATACATATATGAAAATAACACTATATTTTAATCGCATGCCAAGTATATAGGTACAATAATGATTTATATAAATAGAATTCTCCATCTAAAATATAATATATATACAAGATAAATGAATTAGGAACTAATAGTTCCATCTCAATCAAAACATGCAAATCTATATGTATATTTAGAAAGTGCTAATGCAACACTATTAAAATAATAAAACTATGACATATCCAAAGTAGATGTTGAATTCAATGGGATTTGAGTTTCAACTAGAGTAGACATTAGAATTATAACTACACCTAGAGTATTTGTTAATATAGCTATGGTTATATCCATTAGAAATGGAACATAGGTAGGCATAGTTTGATTATGCACTAGTGTATACTTAAGAAGTTGAAAATTTTGAGGTAGAATGGGCATGGCCAATAATAATGAAGTAGCTTGCTTGGATACTTCCATGTCTAGGTAAACTACATGACTTCTTAGAAGTTAAATTCTATGGTCTCAAAATCAAATAGATCTCTTCTAAATAACTAGGGAATATTGTCCATTAGTTTCTTATCTATGCTTAATGTAGTTTTAAATTCTACATGCAGTAAGTTAGTACCTATAATTTCATCTTGTCAAAAATTGAATAGTTGTATTAATTGATCACTGGTCTTATAAATAATGCTTTCAATTTTTGATCTAAAACTATCGAGTTCTGCTCACAAAAGATTCTCAAAAATGGATCTGGGCACCAATTTCCCCTATGGAGTGCTTACTTGATTAAATTTTAAGTTAATTAGGATAGAGATATATTCCCTCTCCTATTTTAAAAATTAATGGACAAGAGGCCACATCTATTTATTTCATTCAAGTTACTATCCCTTTTTGTAGTAATAGAATTTTATGCCCAAGTAACTTTAGATGCTATTATTAAATTGAGGTGGCCATAAGCCTTATTCCTTATTTCCTAGATTATAAAACACATCTATTAAGTAATTTAATAATGTCTCCACACTTGGGTTGTGACCTTATTAAGCTGATAGTGTTAAATAATTTCCTAGTTATCACCTAAAAATTATCCACTATCTCTTTAGGGCCCTAGATAGTACTCACCTCTAGTTTCATCTATATATGTTGATCAAAACATTTGAAATTTTCATGAATCATAAAAAAACATCTACAAAAGTATAGGGGTCCTTCTTATATCTTTTTAGGTCCAAGGGATTTGTTTTTATTCATTTTATCAAAGAGAATATGTCTTGTATTTGTTCCATCTTAACCTATTTCCCTTCAAAAACCATAGTTTTACTCTTCAATTTTCTCAAGGTGGTTGTCTATCTATCAAAAAAGAAATTTAATTTAGGTTGCTTAGTTATCATCAATTTTTTTCTCCCTACTTCTTCCTATTATAAATATTGCATCAATGAAGGAATGTCTAGTGTAACTTTTTGGTCTATTTGATCTATTTATGATATAGGATTTGTCAATGGGGATTATCCTAAATGTATCATGGACCTTGGGGAGGATATCCCTATTGCAAGAAAAGGATGAATGGCTTTCCTGCATCTAGTAACCTACCTCTAGACTGGTGTGTCAATTACATACTTAGCCTTCCCTATTATTTTTTGGATTGATATGGTAGGTGAGTTTACTTAGGGTGTTGGTAAAATGGGCATATATAATTATGCAGTTAGCCTTAAAGTGTTAGTTGGGTTATAAAATATTTATTTGGATACTAGGTTTTCAAGATGTACCCCTTTGCTTGGCTTAGGGGACTATGGACTATTTACAATAAATAATGATTAAATTATAGGGGTTCTTAATAGGTTTTATAAATAGTCAATAATATAAGTGTATGCATCCCCAATAGTCATAATAGTGGTGGTAAGGCCCATAGTAGTAAGCTAGGCTATGGTAGACAAATCCAACATTACAACTTGTCTATGGCTAGTTTTTTTGGACTAAAGATGAAAATAATGTAAATAGTATCCTACATAACTAGTAGTTGAAATAAATGAGGAAGTTGTTAAAGAATGTGAACTTAGGGAACTTATAGCCAAGGGATAGATAACTATGATACTAGATGATATAGTTAACATTATAGTGATCTAAGGTGGAGAGCTTAGAGGTATAGTTAGGGATAGACTCTATGTTGTGATGTGTGGATTTAATTTTAATTATTTTTAATCTATCATTATATATATAACAATAGTTTAGTATCCCCTAATTTACCATCTCCCTGGATAACTTCCCTAGATTCTTGTAGTAACTTTTTCCTTCCTGACTAGGTGCTTCCCTTAATTAGCCTTTGATCATCTCCTTATATCTAAGAGGTATCATTAAATGATTATCTATTTTATCTCAATTTTTTAGGCCCAATATTATTAATCACCCCATATTTTATTTTTCTCCTCACTATCATAATTGTCCATAGGGTCTAAACATAGGTTACCCTTTCTTCTCTTTTTTATTTCCTTAGGAGAAACTACTTGCTTATCCTCTACGTCCACATTTTGAGGTGAAATGAGAGGGGACTTAGGCTTATTTATGTATGTAATTATTAGTTTTTAAACCATATATGTTTTCCCAATTAAATTTGGAATGGGATATTAATGGACTATAGTGATAACAAATGGTGAGGGAGATGGAGAAGTAGTAACCATTAGAGGAATGATAGGTAGTGGAGATGGTAGTCTGGTAGACTAAGGAACTACTATGTGTGGTGGAAAAAAGGAGTAAAATAAATATGAACTTAAGACATAAAGGGAGGAATACTTACTTGTTGTGAAATGGTTAATATGGGAAAATGAAACATGGAGAAAAGCCCAGTTGATGTGCTATGACTTGTAAGTCTTTAATCCTCAGTTGTGCATTAAGGTTTTACCCTGATGTGTTATGGAGAATTAGTATTATTTGTGTTTATGGGGGATATTATAGGTGTTTAACACCCTTATCCAATGTAATATTCCCCAGATGGGACAAATTTTTCCTATGTTTCTTCAACTACCTAAGGAGGAGATAATAGGTTTGGAAACCCATTCCTACTTCTCAATACTTTTGGCATCCTCCCAAGTGATGGTAGGATAATATTAGATCATTTTAACCATAATCATAGATACATTTGCCTTATTAATCCTTACATCCACCTCATAATAATATTTAACATTAATAAATATGCTATCATGGTCATAAGACTAGTGCCCATAAGTTGATCCTTACTTTTATTTCATATTTTTTGATGCATTCTCTTACATTCTTTCCTAGGTCCCAGTGTCTAAAAGGTGACATTTTAAACCCATAATGTTCCCTTGTATTTACAAAAAACTAGAGATGAGACCATTTTATGTATTTTATCCTACCACTGCTAAGTGGATTTAGATGGATGGCTGCCTACTTGGATTTCCTTAAGTTAGCATCAACATTTTCAGCTAGTTGGGCATCAATCTCTTATTCAACTACTTTTCTAGGCACAATCCTTGGTAATTATAAACTATGTTCCTTTATTCCTTAAATTTTGATTATTGTACACTTAAATTACATCCAATATTCACTCATATTTTGAATAGTTTTATTGATAGGGTCAAAGAGCCTAGGCATATTCCTCTCATAGATTGTTTGATACAAAATGGTATATCAGGTCTCTATTATCATTTTAATTTTATTCTTGAATCTATGTACATGAATAACATTGAACTCATCACATATCCTATTTTTAGGGTAATTAGGAGATGGTTTCCAAGGATTTTCATAAGATGAATATATAGTTACAGTCACCACATCCACCATGTAGGACATCAAGTAGAAATTCCCATTTGGGGAACTTACAACATTTGTGAGTTTTAGAATCAAATTGGAGATAATTATCTCCCCTAATTCAATGATTTTGTTGGAAGTTAAAATCCCTTCCATCAAAGGGTCCTATACCTCATTGACATAAGTTATAGTTGGAAAAAAATATATCATATTTAGTATAGCCATGATGATTCTCATCCCCAGTCTAAAGATTTAAATGGGGATAAATAAGGTAAATCCCTAAACTATAAAGTTGCTTGGGCTGATGGCCTACTCTTACAACTTGTTTCTAACATTATTGTTATGAATCCATTAATTCACCATGTCTTACTTATATGACATGTCTTGAAAGGATAACCTTTAATACATCTCAAAGGAATTCACACTGGTGTATTTAATTGGTGTCTTGATGAGCCTAAAGTTTAATAAATTTATTTTATTTTATCCATTCATGAATAAATCAAACAATAGGTCAATGTAGGGCATTACCTATGGCTTAGATTCTACATTGTGAAGGCTGACTACTTTGATGGTTAATATGTCATCCTTGTACCTTCATGTGAAAATAGATAATTTGTCCTCATCCCTATATGGTTAAACTAAATTAACCATATCCTAAATATTAGAGTAATATTTGAACTCCTGGTTCAATGCCATCGAATCAAATGACGTATCTATGTATTTTATTAGTCTTATAATTGAGTATGTAGAGGGGATTGTGATGCAAGATTAAGAAAAAATTGATGCCATATAAAAATTATTTTTCTATGGATATCTTGTAAATTCTTGGTTTAAAAGGAGTTATGGATTCACATTTCAAATTTAATCTCAGAATTCACAATACTCTTTATACCTTGGAGGTAATGTAATTATACAAGAAATATAATTTCAAAATATATTTACTTATCTATGTTGGATATGAGAATTGAATTAATTAATTATTTAGTTCATGTGCATTAAGTGAAATAATGGCATTCACTCTTTTCCCTATTTTTTATTTTCATTTGAATTTCATAGTACTAAATTCTATGGATTTTACAACCATGTGGCTTATTATACATTCTCCTAGATGCTTCATCATCTTAATATGACAAATTCCCCTTTTCCACCCTCTGGGCTTGGTTTCGATTTCTTCATTTTTTAATTACATGGTTTCTTTTTTTCAATGCTAATGAGATGATGACACTTGGTGAGATTTTGGTGATCTAATTACCTGGGATTGTCTATGTAAAGATCCATGTTGACATCACCTCTAGGTTATTGGGATGATCACACATGGATGAATATCACTACTTCACTTTTCCAAGATTTTTTGTATAAAGGTATTTAATGATGTCACCTCTAAGATAATTGGATGATGACATGTGGATGGATCTCACTGCTCCTCTTTCCTATGGAATTCCTTATAAAGGCCTATGCTAACATCACCTTTGGGATATTGGGATGATGACACATGGATGGATCTCATTTATCTATTTTCCTGAGATTGTTTATATAAAGGTCTATGTTGATGTTAGCTTCATGCTAGTATGATGATGAAAGTTGGAAAGATATAATGATTAAATTTCTTGGGTGACTCCATATGAAATATTGCATTGACATCACCACTAGTTGACTTGTGTTATTTAAACAGGCTTGGAGTTCGAAAATTGATGTTGCATGGTAAGAGAAAATGAGCTCTAAGAGAGCTTAAAAGACACATAAGCATGAAATGACCTACTTAAGACATAACATAGATAAAATATTGAATAAAGTTAAAATATGTAAGCTTAGTTAACCTTTAGATCATACATTAAGTGTACATAAGCATAATTTAAAATCAAAGGCAAAAATTAAATCTTATAGCATGGCTTGTACATAGCTTCTATTCCTACATAACTTTGAGACACTCTAAAAACATTTGAAACAAATATCATTTATTTAATAAATTGAAAACATTGATCAAGAGAGGTAAAAAAAACTCATTTTATCTTTAGATTAAGTTTAATCAAGTTTTCTCTTTCAAATTTTATGTCATATACCTCTAGTTCAAAAAACCCTAAATAATAATATAAGTTAAATAATGGGTCCCTATTTGAATTTTTTAAAATGGGGGGTGTGTGTTAGGGTACAATAGACCTTTATTACATTAGTGGTACATATATAAAAATTATAAAACATTATTCATTCAAACTTATGGAAAAAGGGTGATTCAAGTAATCTCTATCAGGGCTATAGACACCTGGCCGATAGTAGAGCAATGATTAGAGTGGAATCAAAGGTATATTTATTGGGGATATGGATGCCTAGCTAAATATAGAGTAATATTCATGATTCCCTTATTAATTTTAAAATTAGAAATCAAGGTTAAACCTATAATGTCTATCTAGATCACTGTCAAAACTCTCATAAAAAGCAGTAAATGATTTCCACAAAATCACATAGATTATAGAAATAAAAAGGGTTAGTGTGTTTCATGAGGAATTTAGATTCCCTTTCAATTATTTTGTATATTTATTATTTTATTATAAGGTTTTAAAAAATATATTATAATGCATTAACCTAGATTCTAGGTTCTCAAAAAATATAGATTATTTCCCCACTAAGTCACCATTTATTTTTCCCTGAGACACCCTACATTTTAAAAATTCAAATAGGGATCCATTATAAAATTAGAAAAACTTCATGGTATAGATGAGCATGAAGAATTCTAAAATTTAACTCATACATTTAGCCTAAGTTTCCTTTCGTTTAATTTTACACTTCAAAATGGAAATTCAAAGCTTAGACATGAAAAAATTATTTTATTTATCAGCTTCTATTTTATTTAGAATGCTTAATTTAAGATCAAAATTTTGGGTTTTTTGACTAACAAATTTGAAAATTTTGTGATATATTATATCTTGATTCTTGAATGCGTGTAGGATTGCTTCTAAGACTTACAATTATTTGGTCCTTAGAGGAATTACTTAGCTATGTGTTTGCATCTCATTGACTCTAGGTTTCTAGGGCTATGGTTCATTAAAGACTTGTAGAACTCTAAGAACCATCTATGTGATGACATCAAAAATTAATCACACTATACAATTAAATTGTTAGGCCTAATTCCTTCACCTACTCTCTAGATTCATGAATATTGAGACAAATGGAATGGTCTCATCAGTTTGAATAAATTTTATAGATCGCTATGGACCATAAATGTGTCCTCATCTCAAAATGATAAAGTTTGATAGTCAAATAAGGATTTATTTCCATAAAACACTAAGGGATCTCCACATGGTGTGATCCTGGAAGCTTGGAGCCTAATAAGACTAGGAATAACATTAAAAGTTCTAACTCTTTGAAGGTTTGAGAGTCATCCACATGGAATTATATCATTAAATCTAATCCTATCAATAAAAGGTACATTTCTAGAGTTTCATTTTCTTTGAATTATCAAGTATCATTTATGTATCATCATCTCAAAATCTTGAGACTTGTCAAGAGGAAGGTACAAAAGTAAAATAAAATAAAGTCTCTAGAGGGATGAGAGCCATCCACATGATGTGATCTTGTTAACTTATGTTTATCATTCAAAATTATAATTTTAGATTTATATGAACTCCAAATTCCTGATATTACTCCATGTGGGACAATTTCATGTGCATGGTGCATGAAAATAAGAAGTACATAGTTTAAGTTTTAAAGATACATGGATATATGAGATCATTTTAAGTGGAAAAATATCATTAATTCATAACTTGATAAGCATACAAATTAGAATTATGAAAATATAAAAATCTCCAAGTAATTGAGATTGAAAAAAATGTCATAATCTCAAAGGTGCATAGCTAGAATTCAAATCTAAGAGTTGATAGATAGGAAAAAATTAATACATGGGAAATACACACTTATCTTATGATGATTAATAAACATTTACAATGAATAAAAAGTTTCCACGTGGCAAAAGACATCCACCAAAGGTAACTTGAAAATTTAAAATCAAAACAAGAAATAGAGCTAAAAGTTATTGTTTATTAACTTCACAAGAATTGGGAATTCAAATATCAATATTTATATGATATAAGAAAAATCCTAAGGACATAAAATCACTTTTGGGTAAGTGAATGGAATTGGGAGGCCAAAAGGGGGTCTTAAGTGGACATGTTTTTCATGAAAACCTAAACTTTTATAGATTTTTTGAGAAACCTAAACTCAAAATTTAAAGATGTCATAGGAACATGAATTATAGCATTTCAAGTCTACTTTATATGTTTTTTTGAAATGGTCAAGTATAAGTATGTTAAACATAAAATAATTGAAGAGGTATTATTGGCTTTTAGAAAAATTAGATTAGATAGCTTTCTGTGTGACCCATTATTTTTTTAGCATCATTTAGTTTTTTTAAACTCTTTGGTGAAATTTAGATAAGATCATATAGTTTGAAACCTATATATATTAAATTAATAAATTAATATTTAATTATTTACTAATTTCATAAGTCAATAGACCTAAAATAAGATCAATAATGTATAGATGACCGTGTGCCCCCCAACTACCTCAAAAAATATAAAAAATAGATATATTTTTGAATGTGTATAAAATTAGGTTTAGTTTACAACCATATAATTTATTTTATTTTGTATCAAAGAATGAAAATATACATAACTAAATATGAACATGTATAATTGTGACATATAGTGCTAAAAATACAAACTTAGAAATAAATATAGATAACCACCTTAAATCAATAAAGATATAAAAATATTATATCTTTAGAAAGAGGAGAGTGTAGTCAATATTGTATTAATATTTTAAAGGAAAAAATTGATCAAATTCATAGTGTATAACATGGCTAAAGTTGTGTTTTGTTAGTTTTAGTCAAAAATACACATTCAGTTGTGTGTTTGTAGGTCCATGCCTTAGGCTCTAAAATCCTAGACATTATTGAGCCTTTAGGCATGTATTTTAAATGTCAAATATACAAACCAAATACCTGGAAAAATCATTTAGGTGGTAGTACCATGTACATAGAATAATATGAATTTCACTTGCATGGAAAATGAAGCAATTTGAACCTATTTTTCTAGTCTAAATGTTGTTTTATTGGGGTTAAACTGATTGGTTTAGAGTTTTAAGAGTTAATGATTTATGGTTTAGGGTTCAAGGCTTAGGGTTTAGGAATTATGGCACAAAATTTATGTTTTATGGTATATAATGTCAAATGACAAAGCAAATTGGCCAAAATTGATCTTCTTAAACCTATTTGTGACTACAAAATATGGTTTTGGGCTCAATTAGTCCCTACATCATCACAAATTGACATAATTAGTCAATTAGGCTAATGAGTGATGTTATTTAGGCTAAATTGATCCATGTGAACCTAATTCTTAATCTAAAGGATGTTAATTGAGGTTAAATTGATTAGTTTAGGGTTTAAAATTTAGGGTTTAGGGTTTGATGACAAAAGTAATTGAGAAAAATTGAAGTTGATTGAACATATTTATGAACATAAAATGTGTTGTTGGGTTTGATTAGCTCCCATGTCATCACACATTGAGATAATTAGTCAATTGGGGTAGTTAGTGGTGTTAATTAGACCAAAGTAAGCCATATGAACCTAATTCTTAGTCTAAATTCAATGGTAATTGAGACTCAAATGATTGATTTAGGGTTTTAAGAGTTTATAATTTAGGGTTTAGGGTTTATATATGACTTAAGGTTTATAGATTAGGGTTTAAGGTTTAGGTTATATGGCTTATGGTTTAGGGTTCAAGTTCTATGGATTACTTGATTTAAGGCTTAGGGTTTACAATTTAGGGTTTAGGGTATATGGTTTAAGGATTAGGGTTTAGGGTCTAAAAGTGAATGCAAATGAGGATAATTTAAGTTGATTAAACCTATTTATGAGCACAATATATGTTTTTAAGTTTTACTATCATCCATGTCATCAAACATTGAGAAAATTAGTTAATTAGGGAAATTAGTGGTGTGATTTGGGCTAAATGTATTCCCATGAACTTAAATATTAGTCTAAATGATGGTAATTGGGGATTAAATGATTGGTTTAGGTTTTAAAGAGTTTAAAATTTATGTTTAGGGTTTATAGGGCTTAGGTTTTAAGGTATAATATATATAGGGTATAGGTTTTAAGGATTAGGGCTTAAGGGTTAGGGTTTATAATTTAGGGTATAGGGTTTAGGTTTTATGGTTTAGGGCTTAGGGTATAAGGTTTAGGTTATAGGTTTTAGGGTCCAATCACAAAGTAAATTGAGGATAATTTGAGTTATTTGAACCTATTTATGAGAACCTAATGTGTTTTTGGGTTTGATTAGCCTTGGATGTCATCATAGATAGAGGAAATTAGTCAATTAGGGTAGTTAATGGTGGGATTTGGGCCAAATTTATCCCTATGAACCTAATTATTAATTTAAATGATGGTAATTGGGGATCAAATTATTGGTTTAGTATTTTAATTAAGTTTATGATTTATGGTTTAGTGTTTTTAGGGCTTTGGGTTTAGGGATTTAGGATTAATGAACTTAGGGTATCTAGGGTATAGAGTTTAGGGTTAAAGGCTTAGGGTTTGAGGTTTACAGTATAGGGTGTAGGGATTAGGATCCAACAATAAAGGTAGTTGAGCATAATTTGAGTTGTTTGAACCTATTTGTGAGAATAAATTATGTTTTTGGGTTCTATTATCCCCCATATCATCACATATGTGAATTAGTCAATTGGGTTGGTGGTGTAATTTGGGCCAAATTTATCCCTATGAACCTAAATTTTAGTTTAAATGATTATAATTAAGGTTAAAATTATTAGTTTAGGGTTTTAAGAGATAAAACTTTATGGTTTAGGGTTTCTAAGGATTCATGTTTAGGGATTAGGGTTTAAGGTTTAGCGTATAAAGTTTAAGTTATATGGTTTAGGGCTCAGGGTTTAGGTTCTAACCACAAAGGAAATTAAGTATAATTTGAGTTGATTAAACCTATTTGTGAGAAAAAATTATGTTTTTGGGTTATATTATCCCCCATGTCATCATACATGAAGAAAATTAGGTAATTGGGGTAGTTGGTGGTGTGATTTAGGCCAAATTTATCCCTATGAAATTAGTTATTAGTCTAAATCATTGTAATTAGGGTTCAAATTATTAGTTTAGGGTTTTATGGCTTCAAGTTTAGGGATTAAGGATTAAGGAACTTAGTGTATTTATGGTATATGACTTATGGTTTAAAATTTAGGGTATAGGGTCTATTATTTAGGGCTTAGGTTTAAGATTTATGGTATAGGGTGTAGGGTTTAGGGTCAAACCATGAAGGTAGTTAAGGATAATTTTAGTTGTTTAAACCTATTTATGAGAAAAAATTATGTTTGTGGGTTCTATTAGCCCCCATACCATCATATATCAAGTGAATTAGTTAATTGGGGTAGTGAATGGTTCAATCTAGGCCAAATTTATCTTTATAAACCTAATTACTAGTCTAAATGATGGTAATTAGGTCTCAAATCATTGGCTTAGGTTTTTACTTGTGTTTATGATTTATGGTTTAAGTTTTCTATGGATTTGGGTTAAAATATTAGGTATTAAGGAAATTAGTGTATATAGGGTATAGGGTATAGGGTTTAGGGATTAGAGATTAGGGTTTACAATTTAGGGTATAGGGTTTAGGGATTATGATTTAGGGCTTCTAAATTAATGTTTTTGATATAGGGTGTAGGGTTGAGGATCTAACCATGAAGGAAATTAAGGATAATTTGAGTTTTTTGAACCTATTTATGAGAAAAAAAATTATTTTTGGGTTTTATTAGCCCCTATGTCATCACATATCAAGTGAATTAGTCAATTAGGGAATTTAGTGTTGCTATTTGGACCACATTTATCCATGTGAGCCTAATTCTTAGTCTAAACGATGGTAATTTGGGCTCAAATGATTAGTTTATGGTTTTAAGAGTTTATGATTTATTATTTACGATTTTTAAGGATTTGAGTTTAGGGATTAAGGCTTATGACTTTAGGTTTATGGTTTATGGTTTAGGGCTTAAAATTTAAGGTGTAGGTTGTAGGGTGTAGCATTAAGGGTTTAGGTTTAGGGGTGTTTGTGCATATACATAATATACGTAGTTTTGATATCACCAAAAAAATAAGAAAAACATGTATATTTAACATTATTTTTTTCAAATTAAGGGATTTTCCCCTACGTAATCTATTCTATTTCCTTATATAGGTGATGTAGGTCTAGTTTTTATTGATTTTATCACTAACCCCACCGTCAAAAATAGAATACTTTGTGTATTCTTAGTTTACTAAAGAATACACGTCTATTTTTTATTGATTTTATCTCTATCCCCATTTGGTACTACACATCAAGTAGGTCTATTTTTAATATTTAGATTGTTATCCCCACACTCAAAAGTTGATAAATTTGTGAAATCATGGGTGGTAAATTTCATAATATCAAGAAGAATGATTTAAATTTAAAAAAAGAGGAATTAGAAGTGTAGAGAGTAAAACAAAGGCAATGAATGTAAAATATTCATGTAAGTAAGTATACTATCTCTAATGAATTGATTGTCACAAATAATTATGAAATTAACAATGATAATATACCAAAATTTGAAAGTACAATTATCAATTTTGATAGTATACCAAATTATAATGCATGTCCACCTTAAAATTTTAAGGTTTTTAATTTTATTGATGATGATAGTATGCAAGATGATGTAAATTAAATGGAAACATTGATTGGTGAAATTAACAATCAAGAAAACAATTTGGGAATACTATTAAATTAATAAAATAGTAATGATGAAAATAATTTGGAAACACCAAATCAATCAAATTTACCACTAAGAACACTTCCTATGATTTTAAAAATAAGACCCATGTATTTAATTGAAATTTATGAAAACATTTTGAAACCAATGCCTAAAAAATATCTGAGTGCCATTTGAAAAGAAAATAAAAATAAAATTGGGACTTTCACTTTGTAAAATTAAAAAAAACTCAAAGACGCTAATTATTTTTTACATTGATGAAAGTGCATAGGATAAGACCTATAATACATAGCCTAAGACTAAGAACATCTAATATTAATGGTGTGAAAAAGGTAATTGTTGGAAATTTTAATAATTCATACCATCAAGTAGGTATGAATAAATGTACTAAATATGGTAATGTTACCTGATGTGTTATTAAAACTTCTTTGATAAGTTGTCAAATAAAGAATAAATGATTGATTAGACAAACAAGCTTATTCTTGTACATAAATAGGAAAAATCTAATGAAATTAATTTAGATACATAAAAACCTTGATGTTTCTAATAAAAATGAATTGTGGGTGTTCTCTGGTAGACTCCCATGGAAAGACAAGGATATAGCTGATGCCCTAAGATATTTACTTGCATAATGTTGGAAATATAACATAAGGGTATTGCCTAATATGAGATATGTATTGAAAATAATATTTGGTTCTTATACACATGAACCACATCCTAAATTTTTTCTTATATGACTCAAACATAATTTTACTCTAAATTTATCAAAAATATCCACATATTTTTATTAATCAAAGATTTTTTTAAATGGCCAAACCCTTCGATGTGAAAATCAATCACACAAGCACTATTTGTTATTGTAGGAAACATATTAATTTTTTGATGTATTATGATATTTTTCATCATGTTCATTATACTTTTCATACTGACAATATTTTGTAGGAGTGTGGAGTGGACTCACCACTAAAATCAGCAAGGGAATTTATTCCATCCATTTTTTTGTGAAAGATGAGATGGACATTTTTTTATATAATAGGGAATGTTTGGATGGAACTTGTAAAATTTATGGTGGATTGCCAAAATTGAAAAATTATACCCATGAGAAGAGTACACATGAAATTTGACAAGAATTAGTTTTTTTAGTAAATTAAAAATTTGTGACATAAATCAAAAGATGTAAAGGAATCTAAAAGGTGAAATCTTATTACAAAACAAATACCTATTTCTAAATTTATGGAAAAATTTAGGTAATACATTATATATGAGTATGCAAGACACACACATAAAAATCAATGGATATATGAATAATTTAAGTTAATTAGGGACACATTCCCGCTTGGTACTATTATTTCAGTTGTTGACTATGTAGAGAATTACATATTATAACCAAAAAGAGAGGTTTAGTCACAATACTACAATTCAGTATAGGTTTCCCTTTTAGTGAATATAAAATTAATGAATTGACCTAAAAATACAAATCATGATAAAAAAATATTAAGGGAGTACCATTCTATGCCAATGATGATCGAAAACATTCTTAGGAGTATGTGTAAGGTTATTTCTAGATGTTTTATGGCAATTTGAGTGAAAGGAACATTAATTAAAATAAACATTATGTTTGGTTAGGTAACTTCACATCATAATTCAAGAATGCAAAGATGTTCTACTGGCTAAGGAGGATGCATGTGACCATTGGTATACAACATATTTAGAATTTCACTAAAACAAGCCATGGAAAAGGGGAGCATGATGGTGTAAGAGAATGTGTCAAAAGAGAAATTTCAACAAAGGATTTCAAGTTTGAAGAGGTCATTTATTTAATAGATGAAAGAAACATAATTGAATGGTGTAATGAAAATGTGGGCCATAGTGCTCAACAAAATTTCATTGTTCATAGATATTTCTAGCTGATGGATGATGAACAATAGGCAAGCTATGAATATTTTATGATAATAATAGGATCAAGTGAGTGACACTAATTATTTTATCTAAAACATAGGTTCTTGGATGGTTTATATGAGGCACATGGCATGTTTTTGTTTTGAATGCATTGAATTTGTTTGGAATAAGTATGAGTCATAATAATGGGTGGATGAATGGATTTGTATGCCTCTAGTTCTAATTAACACTTATCAAGTTACACTAGCATTAAAACTTAGAAATATAATATCATTACATGAATTTGACCATGTATATGATCTAGAGAAACTAGGTACATCCATATATTAACATGTGTTGCATACATGTACTAAATTTGGAAAATATATCAGAAGATCATGTTATTAAATAATGTTTTATTTTGATATGTAGGGCATGATTATGAAGTTATTATAGATAAGGATAATGAGGAGGGGATAGACTATTACTGATGCTAGTGTATAGAGGAAAAACATAAATTAACTTATATGGTCATAGACTAGGAAAACATTCACTATCCCATTCAGTCTTTGATAGTTACTTGAACTTGGCTTGATGTTATCCAATCAAAAATTCAAATGTATGGTTGTTTGGAGACTCCAAAGTGCATAGGAATATACTCCACTATTTAAATTTAGTTCTTGTAACAAATTTTAAATTGCATACATATCAAGGTAGGTCATTAAAAAAGACTCTATTGAAGGTTCATGAATCTGATCATGAAGCAATTATTGATACTATAAAGAATAGAACTGATCCCAGTGGTTACTTTTATTAAATTCTCAAGGTATGTGGACTTCTCAAATGCAAATGTGTTTAATTTTAACAAATTTTATTTTTTTCTTAGGTATTACATATAAATTTTAATTTAATTGCATATTAGCATATTTTTGTAGATTATTGGTGCCAAATTATCTTTCACCTTCACGTGGTTGGCATAGTTAGTAAATAATTCCATAGTCTCAAAGCTAAGAGAAGCTTTCAATTCATGTAGATCATTGACCATTTTACACTGTTTATGGAAATGCTTTGTGGGGTTAATAACTAACTAAACATAATACTAGACATCGATTATGATGGATAGATTTAAAACCAAAGCTAGAGGAGTTTTAGAAGATCATAAAATGAAGGATAAACTTGGTGGGATTGATTAATAGTGTGTAAGGAGGTTTACAAGGGTGTTTTTGTAGTTTTAAAGAAATAAATGAATAGCAAAAAGTTTACATAATATTTTTCATGATATTAAATGTGTGATTTAACCATACTTGATAAGTTATTGACTTTTTATTGCATACATATCATTGCTTGTGGAGTGAATGGTTTGAACAACATGGTTGTTGATGGTTTCTAAGGTGTATAAAACTTGTAACCCACATATAAAACATATTTGAATAAATATCTATGCTTTTATATGATTATTAGGTGTTTTTGGACTCATATCTATGTTTTTCAACTTTGTTTGATCTCATTCCTTTTTGTTATCATGTTTTAAGCTCTAAAAACCTTGAAAATAGAGTTTTGAAAATCGAGATTTAAGTAAACCTTAAAGTATGAGCATATACATATAAGATAATCCATTGGTAATAAAATATAAAAGATGGAAAACCTAAAAATAAAACTTTTGACTTTTGAATTAGGTCTTGAAACATTTTTTGCTCTATTTATGCATCTTTTAAGCTTGTTGCCCTGTGATAGGACAACCTAGGGTTTATTCACAAAAAATTAAATATATTTTGATTTATTTAGTGGAAATAACTTAAAAATTAATATGAAAGTAGAGGATTTTGGTAGTCATGTGACAGTTCTTTTGATTTATAGATAAAACTCTCAATTTTTATATTACACCAATCTAAAGTTTGCCTAAAAACATATTTTTACCTTATAGGGAAATTATATCTTGAGGCTAGAATGGGTGCTCTGTATCCTAACCCAATATATTCAGATGCCAAGAATGTGGTCCTAGAGGTTAATACCCACCACAGATGTGGTGGAAATGCTATTTTTTAGCCATGTGACCCCAAAGATGGAGATTATAACTTGAGGTTGCATCTTGACAAAATTTGTTATCAATGTTACTTGAGGCTAAAATCATTGCAAAAAAGGGTATTCACATGGATTCCAAGGCCACGGTAGTGGAAAAATTTGTAAATTACACATCATAAGGTGTTTTAAGTTATGGATTTAAAATAAAATGTCCCAAAAGTGGAAATGTCTGTTGGAGGTAAAGAACTTGTCTTTTAACTACAAAAAAGTTATATTTCAAGACCAATCAATAAATATTATGTCATGAGTTCTTAGATTATTTTCAATCCAATGTATTTGGGTTAAAAGTATAATAATTTTAAAAATCATGTGATAATTCTTTTGATTCATGGATATGAATTATGGGTTATGTTTTATGCTTGTAAAAAGTTTTCCTAAAAAACAACAATTTTGACTTATAGGGAAATGTCATCTTGAGGCTAGAATGGGTGTTCCATCTCCTAACCAAAGGTACTAATATGCTAGGATTATGGTCATATAGGTTAATCACCAACCTTGATAATGTGATAGTGCTAGTTTTTAGTATCAAATTCCTAGAGATAGAGATCTCTAATTATGGCTTGCATCTTGCATCTAGGGAAATTCCATATTGAGGATAAAATAGGTGCTTCATCTCCTAACCAGGTGTACTCAAATGTAAATAATTAATTTTTATATGTTAATCACCACCCAATGTGGTGGTGATGCCAATTTTTAGCCATAAGGCCCTTGAAATAGAGATCTCCAAATACAACTTGCATCTTGAAAATGTTTCTTGTCCATGTTACTCAAGGCTAAAATTATTGGAAAAAGGGGTATTCACATGGATTTTAAGGCCATGGAAGTGTAAATTTGTGTAAATTACACATATTGAGGTGTTGGAAGTGATTTATTTTGAAGTGGAGGTCATAGAAGTGGAAATGTCTATTGGAGGCAAAGAACATGTCTCTTAACTACATAAAAGTTACATTTTAGGACTAGTCAATGAATCCTATGCCAAAATTTCATATATGATTTGAAATTCAAGGGATTTGGGGTGAAAATAGAAAATTTTTATAGGCATTTGATGGTTCTATTGACCAATTTTAAATTTTAGGTCAAATTTGAACCCCTATAGGTAAAAAAAATGTTTTTTTATATGTTTAAGGGATAAGTACTTTGTAATAGGCTATATTATAGTTCATTTGATGTTATCTAATGTATTTTTAGCCTTAGTCATTGTCTAACAAGTGTATTTATTATTTTGGGTAACTTAGTGGGATTTTAGGGGTCATAAATGCAAGTGACACACTTCCCAAGGTGCTAAAGTCCCCTTTTTTCCTTTAAAATGTCTAATAATTTATTTTACCTATCAAGGATGTTATTTAAATCATAATATTGAAGTTTATCTAACTGAATATTAAGTAATCAACTAAAAAGGGTGAGTTTAGCACTTGTACGACCCATGGGATAAGATAACACATGGGAGAAGGTCATGGAACATGTCTTAATATTCCTTAAACTCATATTAATGTTTTATATGTTCTATAAGTTCCATTTTTAATCCAAAACCATTCTACTTCATCTTTACCTTTTTAGACACAAAAGTGACCAATAGGTTTGTACTTAGTACAAATAACTCAAGAGGTTTCAATGAAAATGATTTTGGGAGTTAATAATAAACTAAAATACCTTAATTTACATATAAATATTGAAAGGATATATCAATTTCACTTTATTAATCATCCTTACAAGATGATTATGTTTTTTTCTTGATGTTTCATACACCCTATAGGTTTTACTCCATTTTGGTCAAGTTCATATGAACCAATTGGTAATGTTGACTCCAAATGATGTTGGATACCTTCTAAAATGACATACATACTTTTTTTCATGTTTCATGGTGTTTTATGGGCAAGTTATCTCATGATGTAGGAAGGTGTCACCATTGTGAAGTTTTAGTCAATTCTACCTTATTCTAGAATGTTGGTCTTCTACATAGGTTTCATGTAAATGGAAAATGATGGTACATAGGTATCAAGTACATATTACCATATCTTCCCATGTTTGGTTGATTATATTATGATTTGGGAAACTTTTAGCCTTTTCATTCATCTCAGTCAACTCTTTGCTTAATTTCATGTTGAAACACACATGTATAAATCTTGTTTTAGCTTGTTCATGGAGTTGTAATCAGGGTATATCAGTTTCCAAAGTCATTAATATCTAGAGAGAGTGTATTTGGATGTTTGTGAAAGTTTAAGTTTGTGTGAAATATCATTCATCATATCAAATATCCATTAGATACCCCTGCTTGCTTTATTCAGATGTCTATAAGTGCTTTTAAAATTGAAATAGATGTTTTGAAACTTATATTCATACCTCCTTAATAGACAGAAAGTATTTTAGGGTTTAACATTAAGTTTGATTTGTTATTGAGACCATTCATAAATTTATTTTCTCCATTTTATGCCCCTGCCTACATACAACCCATATACACACCTACAAGAGCCTTTGTTGGCATCATGCTAAAGGTGAAGAGTTGGGATATGACTTAATCTCTTAAGATTATTTAAGGGTTCATTTGGATATTTTATGATAGAATATAAGTTTCATAAACATTAGTATCTTATATACTATCAAAAAGTTCACCTTACTGCCTATGTATGGTAATGACCACCTTAGAACTTTGGAAGCCTTGAAATGGGGTATTTATAACATGATAGGGTCATTTTAAAATAATAACATGTGTAAGAGTCATGAAATAATTATAGGAGGTTTAAAAAATAAAAAATAAGGTGTAAAAAAATTTGGAAGGAGTAAAGATTGAGTATAAGGGCATTTCCCCTAAACTAAGAAAATAGAGGTCCAAAGGGTTATGTGAATATCCTATAACATGTTTACCAAGAGTCCCAGAATATATAGATAGGTGAACCTTGTATCCCCAAGCATATAGAGGATCCATGATAAATATGAGGGTCAAAAAATGAAGATAAGATATAATTTTTTAGCCTTAAAGTTGCTTACAAAAACACTAAAATCATGTTTCGTTATCTACAGGTTTTGAGGTGTGAGTGACAATTATAGTTCCTAAGAGCAAGCAAAGCATTCTCTTATAGCTACAATGAGACTACTGATTTAATAATGTGTAATTATAATGATTGTAATAATTTAATAATGTGTAAATAGGCATGAGGATCATCAGCATGATGTTGGAATATAATATTTCAATCCTCATGGACACCTATAGGTGTCTTTCTATAGAAAAAAGATAACCTACAGTTGAGTATGGAGACAAAGTTTTAATATTGGTGTATTAGTGGTGTTTTATCCATTTCAAGGTAAAAAAAATTATTATAAGGTGTTTGGTGATTACCAGGCTTCAAGGAAGGTCTTCCAACATCATGACTAAGGTCTAAAGAGGTAAAGGTAACCTACAACAGTCATTTTGGTAGAGTTCACAATCAAAACAGGGAAGGACTCACTTTATGAGTTTAAGGTACATGTAAAAAGTAATGGATGGGTTGTAATTATGAAAAAAATAGGTGAACACATCTATTAATATCATTATAAGCTTCATAATCTACAAATATTGTAAAATAAGCCTATTCAGACCTCTTAAAACCCTATACACACCTACAACTGAGTGTGTAGTCATGTTGAGGGTAGGGAGGTGAACTTGATTAGGAAGAAGGAGAGGGTTTTATATCAACTTTAAATTATTCATGATATATTAATGAATTTTTTTTACATACTACATGACCCGTTCAAGATGAACACCCACTCTTCGTATTGGCCAAAGGTAGTAGTCTGTATAGGTGAGCTAGGAAACCCATATTGCTTAATGGGTGGAAATGAAGAATATAAGGGAGTAGAGTTGTTTTAAGTGAATTTAAATATCATATATCATTAATTTAAGGTTGATGATGTGTTTAAAAAACCTAAGAGAATTGGATTTATCCTTGAGGGGTCATTCTGAGGAAGAGGTGAAAATGTAGGAAAACAATCATTTTGGAGACCTTTTTTAGACAAATGGAGTTGGTTACGTGCCTAATTATGGGAATAAATATAATTTTTTTTGTAAAATGTCTCATTAATAAATTAAAAAACTCCTAAAATATTTAATTTTCTTTCTGGAAGAGTTCTATACCTCACTATTTTGTCTCAGAGGTCAGCTAGTCAAGAAAAATCAAGGTTTGGCAAAATGAGCTAATGAAGTCAAAATGTGAAAAGGGATTGATAATAAGATTTAGGAACCTAAATAAAAATATTTTGAGGTTTATTTATGGTAAATATATTATATTATTAATTAATTTAGTATAATACTTATAAAAAATATCAAAACACCCTTGCACACAGTCTAACTAGACAAACTCCTATTAGGCCTAGTTGGTGATTGAGAGAAAGAAATGAAAAGGAGTGATTGGGAGGTTATGTTATGGTTTTGAAATATTTAATAAATAATTAAAAATAATGATACACAATCCTATCTATGATAAATTATTCCAAATAGCTAAGATTAATAGGGTGCATGCTAAGCCTATTAGGCTTTGAAGTGACCTAGAGCCAATTGGGGGTCCAACTTCACTTTTATCTCTTGTTGAGTGTTTTAAATAGTTTTATAATGTTAATTATATGTATTTATGAATTTATTATATTTTAATATAAAAAATAACCTATAGGAAATCTACCTTTAGCTCAAATATCATCCAAGCATGCAAGAAAGGTGGAAACAAGCTCGATAGGGTGATTCCGAATTCTCATATCTTTTATGAGGATATGATTGGAGGAAAAAGAAGTTTAGAGTGGTTATTATGGTCCCTTGAAATCATGTTTATATAATTTTTTAGTATTTAAAATTTTAGGGCTCTATGAAAAAATATCAAGGAAGAAAACTATCTAAAACCATCACTAAACCCATGGAAAGACTTGATAGGGAAAAGAAGGATAGAAATGCATCTAGATGGGATAGAATGGCCAGGAAAGTAATTTTAATTTTTTTAATACTATTAAAGGCTCAACTTAATCAATTTTTATGCTACCCTACCTATAAAAATAGGGTACAAAATAGGTTATTTTGACTATTTTGTGTATTTTGTAGGGTACAAGAGGTTTCAAGGGATGTAATAAAGTTTAGAAAAAATACTAATAATTTTAATAAATCACTATTTCCATATAATACTTTTACAAACTTCTAAGTTTTCAAACAATATCTCTCATATTAACTAGTCAAAGTTGGCATAGTGAACACAATGGTGAGAAGGGTGAAAACTCAAAGTGTGAGACTTTATAAGGTTTAATTAAGTAGTCTAATTATATGGAGAGTATTTCCAAGTTTAATCCACTTGATCTCATGAATTTTCAAGGAAAAATGAAGCTAATTTTGAGTTCAAGTGTGAGGGGTGATTGAAAAAGGAAGTTTTTAGACTGCAAGTAATGGTGGATTAATTATAGGAGACTATTGATTAGTAGGAATAAAAAAAATACATGAAGAGACATGTATAAAATAATTCACTCTCATTAAAATTAATATAACTATCCATAATTAGTTTTGTGATGTTCAAACATGTCCAAATCATGAAGGTAGTTTTCTGAGCCAAGACAAGGAATTTCATGCCACTTTTCATAAGTTGTATGACTTGTATGGACACTTGGACTTCCTAACATTGGATGGTTAATTTCACATCTATTTTTAATGAATATATAATCTCTTTTCTCAACTTTATATGTGTCTAAGTAACCTTTAAACTTCCCTTATCTTTCCCCTCTTACAAATGTTATAAATAGTGATCTCTTTGGTTCTTTTGAGAATCCTCCATTGGTTGATGGTGAAAAATTGGCTAATTTGTACTTTAATGTATATTTAAAAAATAAAAAAAGTGAATTTGCCTACTTACATGATATATAATTTAGTTGTATTACAATCTTGTTGGTCTTGTCTAGTAGAGATGATCTTTTTAGCATGTTATCCTTGATTGTTCACCAAGTGTATGAAAGAGTAATTGTTACAAGTCTTTTTTAGTGTTCTATTTTAAGTGTATAAGTTTTTTAAAAGTGGTTCATGACTGTATTATCCCAAATAATCATTCATTACCCTCCTATGTATCATAATACCTCTTGAACCTAGCATATGAAACATTAATGTAATAATCTATCTTGAGTTGTGAGTTTTGTGTGAAAGATGATTTGTTTTGATCTAAGTATTATAATTTTAGTTAGTAGGAGGAAATTAAATATTGGTGCATCACATTTTATTTTTCTTAGTTTGTCTTCTTAACCCTTTTCATGCAAAGTTGATAGGTAATAAGGTACTTCAAAGAGTGCATCAATAGAACTAGCATTTATAGAGATTCATCTCACCAATTATTTACCCAAAACAAGTGAGATGTCTACATTGTTCCACTTGGATGAGGTTATCTAGGCATATCCTTAAGGGGTGATAATAGTTTTTGACACACTTGATGATAATCTAAGTCCTAGAAGATTTTCCAAGATTGGTGATGGTCTTGGTATATTTGTAGCTACAAGAAAATCTAAATTTAGTACCTGGTGACTCCAATAAGTCTTAAAATCTTTGGTTATTGAATAGTCCTTAATTTCCATGCTAAAGGTGACCACTAGGTCTGCTACTAAAGGTATACCCTTTAAGTTTATGTAATTGCCTTTGTATTCTATTGAAAGATTTAGATTTGTGAATACTCATCCTTATTCAATAGAAATGGTATTCAAGAATTCCAATTTCATACTTATTTCAACCCCTAATACCCATAGTATACATTATAATATGGTCAGGAGACAAAATTTGGTAGCCTTCACCAGATCATATCCTTTGAATATTTCCCAATATGACCAAATTCCTTGAACAAACCTTAACAGTGTTCCATATTTTAGTGGAGAAGGTCCTACTACTCCCATTGAGCACATTAGACACATATAAAACTTCTAAAATATCTATAAAAACACTTGAGAATGTAGCCATCAAGTTATTGGCATTGTATTTCAAAGGGAAGGCTTTAGATTGGTATGAAACTCTACCTCATGATTCCATTGATTCATGGGATGAACTAGGAGATCTATAATCTAAGAGATTTTAAGAGAAGAGTGACCATATATCACTATCTAAGAAATATACCACTATAAAGAGAGATCCTCAAGAGTTTATATAGTATTTTAACTCTAGATTTCAAAATACATGGGATAGGATCTTAGACCTTGTGAGACCTACTCCAACTTATGCCTTCTTATATTACCTAAAAGCATTGAATAGTGATATATCCATGATGATCTAATCCATGGGTGGGAATACACTAATTTATACCTATGAGATAGCCATTGATGATAAGAATTATCTTTTTCAAGCAAGGAAGATTGATCCTATACCACCAATTCCATTGTTCCCTAATTTGTAACCTCCTAGTCAAGTTGCATTACCTACCTTGGTTACTTTTCTTAATAGTTAAGAAAAGTCTACCCTTTACCTACTAATGAGATTAATGAAGTAAAGAGTTTGATTCAAAGTGTTTCTAATGAATTGGTTTTTCTTAAAAGGAAACAAGCTCAAAGTTACATGCCTTACTAATCTTATAATCAATTTGTAAAAGCAAATAGGCCTCCTTTTCAAGGTAATGCTCAAGGATAAAGTCAAATCACTGAATATAAACCTTACCAAAGTTAAAATCCTAATGCCCCATCATATTATAAATATATTTTTCCATCTAAAAAAAAAATTGTTCATTAATAACCATGCTATACTTCTTATGACCAAAATAAAGACCAAGTTGCATATGCCAATGAAATAATAATCAGGCCATGACAATGCAAGGTAATAAAACATCTCAAGTTTCCAATTTTGAAGTACTAATGCAAAATATAATGTAAAATGGACAAAAAAATCTATTTATACTCTTATAAATAATTTGGAGGGAAATTTTTGTGACATCAATCATTTGGGAAATTCAAGTAATATGAATTCTAGTGTATCCTCTAACAATAGGTCTAAGAAGAGGGTTGTTGAAGAGATACAAGGGGAAACACAAGGACTTGTTTTGACTCATAAAGAACCTCCAATAGTAGGTGGGTATAACTCACCTCCTAAGTTGAAAGAGAATTATAAATTTCAAATTTTAAAACCAGCTCTTACACACCCATATTCATAAGCTACACTACAAGGTACTAGTACTTACACAAAGCCTTTCAAGGTGATAAATCCTTTTATAAATGTGGTAGATCAAATGAAGAATTTAAAAATGAATATTTAATTTTGGGATTCATTAAAATAATTGGGAAAAAAATATATCATTCAAAAATAATTGCTTAGATTAGGTAAACAAGTTGGATCATCTAGGAATGAAAATGTTCTCTTGGTGAATGGAACTTAGCCCATTTATGGACAAGTGAAGAAAACTAATAAGACTAATTTTTATCTATATTTGATCATTGGTGATTTCTTAGTTCAAAATTGTATCATAAATAGTGGGGCTAGTACTTTGGTTATGCCTAAGTCAATACTAAATAAACTAGGTCTCAAGTATGAACTAAGGGCTAAAGGAATTCTACAATTGGATGGATCAATAGCAAAGAACTTGGGAGTATTCAATTATTTGAATTTTATTTTACATGCTTGTCCTAGTTTTTCATCCCTCATGATGTGGTTGTATTAGATTTACCCCCATACTTTTCTCTTTATTTGTCAAGAGAGTTATAGCTAGGATAGGTGGATACTTGGCATCCAATTGGTCCTATATGGTCTTTAGGATAAAATATGGTACAAAGGTGAAGATTGAATTATATCATATTCATCATAATAATTTATAGAAATACATGCCTAAAGTTGTAAATGTCAATTATGTAATTCTTGATGAGGAAGAGCATCACATGGATCAATCTCCAACCTCTTCTCTTCAAGGAATTTATGATTTATATCTAGATGAGTGGGGAGCTGAGAAATGTGAGCATGATATTTAAAAATTCATAGATGAGGCTGATCTTGGAGTTTATTTCCCTCATGATGAGGATTTTTTCATTCCAAATTTTATAAATCCAAATGAAAACATGGATGGTTTATGGTAGATATTATTTGATGGATCTAGAAGCAAAGTTTCGAGAAGGTGGTGGAGAAATCATGGTTTCTCCATCCAAGGAAAGGTATTACTCTACTTTTATATTTAAATTTAGATGTGCTTGTAATGTGGTATAATATGAGGCCCTCATTCATGGCCTTGAGTGGGCTAGGAAAGGAGGTGTGAAAGAGCTATAAGTGTATGGTTATAGTGAGTTAGTTGTGAGTCAAGTAAGATGCCAAAATATGAATAAGAACTCTTTGATTAAGTCTTATAAGCATATAGTGTAGGAACTTGTATAATATTTCCAAGCCTTCAACATCCAATCTATCCCAAGAGAAGATAACAAACATGAAGATAGGTTGGCAACAATTGGAGCTAAATTTGATGTTCCAAAAGGGATAAGAGAAGATAAGAACCAATCTCATCTCAAGGTGATTTTAAGGACCTCTATACCTGATAATGTGACTAGTTGACAGGTGTTTGATAGTGACCAACAAATTGATATTTTTCTATAAGAGGAGGATATTTTTTCCTCAAATAATCAGTGCAAACTACAACAACAATATGGAGGGTAGATTATATAATTGAAGACAAATAAGTCCCTAAAGACTTAGTTGCACTTGAGAGTATATTAAATGATGATGATCAATTGAAGAGGGAAAAGGTAATCATGTATACTAAGCAATAAAAATATGAGAGATTACAAATCTTCAAGGATAAGTTTCTTTCTCTTGGGAAGGTATGTGCTAGAGAAGAAAGATATTCTTTCATTGAGTTATACAAGGAATTTTGTGATATATTTACATGGGGATATAGTGATTTAAAGGGATTTGATCCAAACTGATCTCAACATGTCAGAGAGATATATGATAATGCTAAGCCTATCAAGAAAAGACAAATGCCAATCAATCCTAAGATTGAGCCTTTCATGAGAAAGGAGCTTACAAAGTTGATTGAGTCTAAGATCATTTTTATTATTAAACATACATCTTGGTTGGTAAACTTAGTATTAGTAAGGAATAATAATGGGTAAATAAGGTTATGTGCTCACTTTAGAGAATTTAATAGAGTTTATTTGAAGGATCATTATCATCTTGCTTACATGGAGTAGATTTTGCAAGTTGTGGCAAGTAGTGAAAAGTTCTCACTCCTTGATGGATACTCAGAGTATAATCAGATTTTGGTATAGGAAAGTGACTAATATAAGAAATAATTTAATAATAAATGGGGTAAATATTATTATAGTAAAATTCCTTTGGTTTTATCTAATATTGGGGAAACATTTCAATATGCAATGGATATGGATTTTCAAGGTCTAATAAAGAATATAGTATTGGTGTATCTTGATGATATCACAGTCTTCTCCAAGGATGTAAAGGATCACTTGAATCACCTTAGGTAGATTTTTTATATATGTAGAGAGTTTTTAATTTCTCTTAATCCAAATAAGTGCGTGTTTTTTCCATTAAGGTAAAATTTTGGGACACATAGTCTCAAAGAAATGCCTATCCATAGATCATGAAAGGGTGAGTATGATCTTGGCATTGACTTTGACCAAACATAAGAAAGGTTTTAAAAGTTTTTTTGGAAAAATAAATTTCATAAGGAGGTTTATTCATGACTTTTATAATTTATTCAATCCTCTAACCTCCATGGTAAGGAAAGATGAAGTTCTTACTTAGACAAGGAGAAGGAAGGAAAGTTTTGAAGAAATCAAGCAAGCTATTACTCAAGCCCCAACTCTTACAAGTCATAAATTCTCAAAGGATTTTAACTTGTATACCCTAGGAAATGAAGAGGTAAAATTTTTCATGCTCACTCAATCAAATGAAGAAAATTTGGAGCAGCCTATTGCCTTCTTTAGTCAAGGATTGGAAGGCTATGAGGTAGGATACACTTATGTAGAGTAGCAATTACTTTTAGTTATTATACACATAAATAAGTTTAGGAATATGTTATCTAAAAAAAATATTCATATATTGGTACCTAATCATAGTTTAAAATACTTCCTTTTAAGTAGAGAATTGAATGAAAAAAGGGTTGGTTGGATCATAAAATTGATGGAGTGTGATGTAGAAATCAAGATAACCAAGCTAATGAAAGGGAAGGGATTATGTGAGTACCTTGATTTATATTTGAGGGAATAAAAAGAGGTTATTTTATCCCTTCATGATGATACTAATATATCTTCATCTTCATCAATGAGTATTTGGACACAAGAAATGATCCATTTTCTTTAAACCAGTGAGTGTCCATAAGGTCTAAATAGAGATAAAAGAAGGTACTTCTGATTACAATCTATTCCTTATATACTTGTTGATGGAGTGTTGTTTAGGTAGGAATTCTCAAGTGTGATTTTGAGATGTGTTGACTTAGATCAGGTCAAGAAAATATTGCTTGATTTTCATGATGGACCAATTGGTCGTCACTTTGCTCTAAGAACCACAATTTCTAAGATTATGAGAGATAGATATTTTTGGCCTAGTTTATTCAAAGACACCCATGATTGGGTTAGGAAATGTCAAAAATTTTCTCTCTTTGATGGTAATAAAATTTTTTCATCCTTTCCTCTTCATCCAATACACGTAGACAACACTTTTATGCAATGGGGTCTAGATTTCATAGGCCTAGTCAACCCACCTTTGAGTGTAGTGGGTGTTGACTAATAAAGATTACTTTACAAGATGGGTGGAGGATTTAGATCTTAATTAAGTAAATGAATGTTTAGTTTTATACTTATATGAAGGCAAGTGATAAGGTTTCTGCCTCCTTCAATATTAATTTCATATAATGCATTGGCTTTCCTTAGAATGAAAACAAGTAAGTGGGATTTGAAGTATGGCATTTATCTTAGTACTTTCTCCAACTATTATCCGTAATGGAATGGACTATTCAATTCCACTAATAAGAATTTAATTAATATCATAAAGAAGATAATGGAGGAAAACCAAATAACTTGGCATTACAAGTTGAACATAGCTCTTTGGGTTGATAAAATCACCCCCAAGAGAGTAATTGGAAATGCATCATATACACTTGTTTATGGGAGAGAAGATAGACTACCTATTTCACTTGAGTTACCATCCTTGGATCTCACTTACTAGTTAGATTTGATGGAAAATGAGAGCATGGAGGTTAGATTATGTGAGTTGATAGATCTTAAAGAAACAAGAGATCAAGCTATGTAAACCATGAGGGCTCATCAAGATCAAACAAAGAGATACATTGATAAGATAGCCATGAAAATAAGATTACAAGAGGGGAAAATTATTCTAAATAGGTATAAAGATAGGGATAAGCCTAGAAAACACACAAAGTTTGATGCTTTGTGGAGTGGCCCTTATGTCATCACTCAATGAAAGGAACACAATGCTTTCCAAATTTCAAACCTGGATGGAGAGGAGATTCATATCCTAGTCAATGGGATATATCTCAAATGTTTCTACTAAGGTTCTCCTCTATCCCTATACATAGTTTTTTTTCCCTTGTATTACTTAAGTGCTTATGCACATATCTAAGTTGTATTGGTGTCTTACTTTGTTTTGTCATTTATTAGTGTGTTGTGGTTGTTTGGTGTGTTTTAGGAAATTAATTTCTAGTTATCTTAAAGAAATAATTGAATCCCTTGGCCCATGATATGATAAGGCTATTGGTATTTAGATATAAGGGCATACTACCCCTATGAGTCTACATTTTGTTGATCAATTTTGACTATAAGCTCAAATTTGGACCCCTAGAGGTAACAAAATTGTTTTTTTAGATGTTTAGGGGTCAAATAATTTTCCATAGGTTATATTATAGTTAATTTGATGTTATCTAATGTATTTTTATCCTTAGTCATGGTCTAACAAGTTTATTTGTCATTTTGAGTCACTTAGTGGGCTTTTAGGGGTCATAAATGTGATTGGAATGGTTTACAAGGTTCCCAAGTTTCCTTTTTTCCTTTAAAATGTAAAATAATTTAGTTTACCTATCAGGGATGTTAGTTCAATCAAAATATTGTAGGTTATCTAACTGAAAATCAAGTAATCAACTAAAAAGGGTGAGTTTGACACTTGTACAACCCATGGGAGAGGGTCATGGAACACCTATTAATCTTCCTCACACTCATATAAATGTTTAAGATTCTCTAAAATTTCCATTTTTAATTCAAAACTATTCTTCTTATTCTTTACCTTTCTAGACATACAAAAGTGACTAATAGGTTTGTGCTTATTACAGATAGCTGAAGAGGTTTCAAGGAAAATGATTTTGGGATTTGATATTAAACTTAGAACCTAAATTTTCATATAAATATTTAAATTTTTTATTAATTGTGATTTATGAATCATCCTTTACAAGCTGACTGTAGTTTTTTGCTTGTTATTTTATTCACCCTATAGATTTTGCTCCATTTTAGTCAAGTTTGTATGAACCAATTGGTGATGTTGAATCCAAAGTATGTTGGATAACTTATTATATGATATAAATACTTATTTTCATTTTTCATGGTGTTTTTATGGGAATGTTTTCTCATGATACAGGAAGGTGTCACCATTGTGATATTTTTGTCAATTATGCCTTATTATAGAATGTTGGTCTCCTACATAGGTTTCATGTCAATTAAAAATTAATTTCCACATGTCTAAAGTACATATGACCATATATTCTCATGTTTGGTTCATATTATTATTCTTTAGGAAACTTTCAATCTTTCCATTCATCTCATTCAACTCTTTGCTTAATTTCATGTTGAACCACACACGTATAGATATTGTTTTAGATTATTCATAGAGTTGTACTCAGATTATATCAATTTATTAATTCATTAAGATCTAGAGAGAGTTAATTTTTATGTTTTTGTAAGTGTGATTTTGTGTGCAAGCTCATTCATCATATCAAACAACCATTAGATACACCTGCCTACTTTGATCAGATGTTTGCAAGTGGTTTTAACGTTGAAATGGATGTTTTAGAACTTGTATTCATACCTAATTAATGTAAATCATGTATTTGAGGGGTTAAAATTATTTTTTAGTTATTATTTATACCACTCATATATTTTTTTACTCAATTTTATGCCCCTACCTGCATACATCCCATATGCACACCTACAGGAGCCTTTGTTGGTGTCATGCTGAAAGTGAAGAGTTGGGAGATGTCTTAATATTTTAATATTATTGAAGGGTGAATTTGGATATTTTATTATATAATATAAGGTTAATAAACATTAGTATCTTGTATACTATCATAAATTTTAACTTACTACTTATGTTTGATAATGACCACCTACAGGTGGTACTTCAAAAATTTGGAGGCCTTGAAATGTGAGATTTAAAACATGATAGGGTAATTTTCAAGTAATAACATGTTTAAGAGTCATAATATACTTATATGAGGTGTCAAAAGGACAAAATAAGGTGTAAAAAAAGTTGTAAGGAGTAAAGATTGAGTACAGGGGCATTTTTTGTAAATGAAGAAAACCAAGGTCCAAGGGGTTTTATGAATATCCTATAACATATTTTCTAAGAGTCTTGGAACATATATATCACTAAATATTTTATTACATAGAATAGAGAGAATCCATTACAAAGATGAGGGTCATAAAATGAAGATAAGATAAAAGTTTGTAGCCTCAAAGTCGCTTACAAAAACATTGAAATCCTGCTTCCTTATCTACAATTTTTGAGGTGTGAGTGACAATTGTAGTTACCAAGAGAAATAAAAGAATTATATTGTAGTTATAATGATCATAATAATTTAATAATTTGAAAATATGCATGAGTATCATCAACATGATGTTTTAATATATTATTTCAATCATCATGGACACCTATAGGTGTCTTACAAAAAAAATAGAACCTACAACTGAGTATGGAGACAAAATTGTAATGTTAGTGTCTTAGTGGTATTTTAGACCATTAAAGGTAATAAAAGTATGATAATATTATCTGATTACCATGTTTCAAGGAATTTCTTTCAAAATCATGACTAAGGTCCAAAGAGGTAATGGTAACCTATAATAGTCATCTTGGTAGATTTCACAATCAGAATAGAGAAGGACTCACTTTATGAGTTTAAGGAACATGTTAAAAGAAATTAAGGGGTTGAAATGATGAAAAAATTATGAAAAAATATATATTAATATCATGATAAACTTCATAAGCTAAAAATAATGTAAAATAATCCTATTCAGACCTCTTAAAACCCTATACACACCTACAATTGAGTGTGCATTCATGTTAAGGGTAAGGAGGTGAACTTGCTTAGGAAGAAGGAGAGGGTTTGATATAAAATTTATATGATTAATTATATATTAATTATTTGTTTTTAAATAATATAGGACATATTCAATATGATCACCCACTCTTCTTATTATCCAAAGGTAGCAGTCTGTACAGGTGAGTTAAGAAACCCATGTTGCTTAATGGGTAGAAATGTAGAATATAAGGGAAAAGAGTTGTTTTAGGTGAATTTAAAGATCATATAGAAATATTTTAATTTTTATGATGTTTTAAATAAAACTAAGAGCATTGTATTTATATTTGAGGGGTCATTCTTAGGAAGAGGTGAAAAATGTAGGGAAATAGTACTTTTAGAGACCTTTTTTGGACAAATGGAGTTGGTTAGGTACCTAATTTGATGAATAAAGATAAAAAATTAGGTAAAAATTCTCATTATTAACTTAAAAAAATCCTAAAATATTCAATTTTCCTTTGGGAAGAGGGATATACCTCACTATTTAGTCTCAAAGGTCAGCCAGTCAATAAAAATCAAGGTTTGGCAAAACAAGCTAATGAACTCTAAATGGAAAAATGGTTTTATATGAATCTTTGGTAACATAAATAAAAATATTTTGAGGTTTATTTAGGTTAAATATATTTTATTAATCACTAAGTAAGGTTCAGACTTCTAAAAATGATCAAAACACCCTTGCACACACTCTTACTAGACAAGCTCTTATTAGGCCTAGTTGGTGATTAAGAGGAAGAAATGAAAATGAGTGCTTGGGATTTTATGTGATGGTTTTTAAATATTAAATTAATCATTAAAAAAAATTATAAAACATCCCAACCATGATAAATTAGTCCAAATAGCCAATACTAATAGGGTGCATGCTAAGCCTATTAGGCCTTGAAGTGACCTAGATCCAATTGGGGGTCCAACTTCACTTCTCACTCCTAATGAGTGTTATAAATATTTGGATAATGATAATTATATGTATTTATAAATTTATGAGATTTTAATATGCAAATAAACCTACAAGAAAGCTACCTTTTATCTGAGAGATAGTCCAAACATGTAGGAAATGTGGAAACAAGATTGATAAGGTGATTCCAAATTATCATATATATTTTTAGAGTATTAATGGAGGATAAATAAGTTATAATTGGTTATTATGGTCCCCTAATATTATGTATTTTTAAAAAATTTTAGTTCTAGTATCAGGGGTCTATGAACAAAGCTTAAGGAATAAAACAATCTAAAACCCTCACTAAACCCTTAGAGAGACCCAATTGGGAAAAGAAGGTTTGAGATGAATATATATGGGATGAAATTTACATGAAAGTAATTTTAAGTTGTATATTAATATTTATGGCTCCTCATCATTAATTTTTGTAATACCCTCCCTGTACAGACATGGTACAAAATAGGTTTTTTTGACTATTTTATGTATTATACAAGGTAGAAGAGGTTTCAATAGATGAAATAAAGTTTGGTAAAAATAATATAACTTTTAATAACTCATTATTTACATATAATTATTTTTAAGAAATTATAAGTTTTCAAATAATAGCTTTCATCTTAGCCAATCAAAGTGGGCATAGTGAACAAAATGGTGAGAAGGGTAAAAACTCCAAGTGTGAGCCTTTTTAAGGTGTAACTAAGTAATATAAGGACATGGATATTATTTAAAAGTTTCATACACTACCTATAATTTATTTTAATGTAAAAATAAATCCAATTTTGAGGCCAAGTGTGAGGGGTGACTAAAAAGGAATTTTTTAGACTGCAGGCAGTGATGGCTTACTTCTAAGAGATTCTTGATGATTAGGACTACAAAAAATGCATTAAGAGTAATGTTTAAAATTATTACCTATAATTATGATCATTATAACTAAATATAATAATTTTTTGTATGTTTAAATAGGTAAAAATCATGAAGGCAATTTTTTGAGTCAAGACAAGGAGTTTCATGCCACTTTTCATAAGTTTCATGACTTGTATGGACACTTGTACTTCCTAAAATTGCATGGTTCATTTAAAATATATTTTTAATTCATATATAACCTATTTTATTATATTTATATCTATCCAAGTTACCTTTTTACTTCCCTTGTCTCGCCCCTCTTCCAAATGTTATAAATAGTGACCTTTTTGGCCTTTTTTAGTAGCCTCCATTGGTTTATGGTGAAACCCTAGAAACTTTTATACTTGAATGTATCTTGAAGAAATAAAAAAAGTGAATTTTCATGCTTACATGTTTTAAAATTGAGTTTTTTTTTCAATCTTGTTGGTCTTGTCTAGTAGAAGATGATCTTTTCTAGTATGTTATCCTTGATTGATCACCAAGTCTGTAGAAGAGTAAATATTATAGGTCTTTGTTAGTATTCTCTTTTAAGTGTATAAGTGTTTTAGAAGTGGTTAATGAATATATTATACCAATTAATAATTAATTACCCTCCTAAGTATCAAAATACCTCTTGAACCTAGCATATGAAACATTGATGTAATAATCTATTTTGAGTTATGAGTTTTGTGTGAAAGAAGCTTTGTTTTGCTCTAAGTAGTATAATTTCAGTCAATAGGAGGAAATTAAATATTGGTACATCACCTTTTATTTTTATTAGTCTTTCTATTTTAACCCTATTCATGAAAATTTGATAGGTAAGAAAGTACTTCAAAGAGTGCCTCAAGGGAACTAGCCATTTTAGAGATTCATCTCACCAATTATTTACCCACAATAAGTGAGATGTTTCCATTGTGCCACTTGGATGATGAGATATAGTAATATCATCAAGGGGTGAAAATCTAAGTGAAAATAGGTTCTTTTGGTTTGTGGATATGACTTACATTTTCCATTTATGCCTATCTAAAGTTTGCCTAAAAAATAATAATTTTTCCTTATAGGGAAATGCCATCATGAGGCTAGAATAGGTCCTTCATCTCTTAATCGATCATAATCATATTCCAAAATTTTGGTCCTAGAGATTAATCACCACCCTTTACATGGTGTTAATACCAATTTTTAGTCACAAGGACTTGGAGATAGAGATATCTAAATATGGCTTGGATCTTACATTTAGGGAAATGTCATCTTGAGGATAGAATGGGTGATTTGTGTCCTAACTAGCCATACTAATATTATAATAATGTGATCCTAGATCTTAATCACCACCCTTCATATGGTGGTGATTCCAATTTTTCGCCATGAGGCCCCAAAGATATAGATCTCCAACTACGGATTGCATTGTGATAGCATTTCTTATCAATGTTCCTAAAGGCTGAAAAAATTGCAAAAGGTATATTCGCATGGATAATGAGGCTATATAAGTGGAAACATGTGTAAATTACACATTCATAACTTTTAGACGGATGGATTTTGAAGTTAATATCTTGAAAGTGGGAATGTCTATTGGAGGCAAAGAACCTATCTCTTAAAAACATAAAAGTTACATTTTAGGATTGATCATTAAATCCTATGCCATGAGTTCATCAATGATTTTTAATATGAGGTATTTTAAATTTAATTATAAGAATTATATAGACACATTATTGTTCTTTTGGTTCATGGATATGATTTAATATTTCTATTTTATGCTTGTCTAAAGTTTACCTAAAAACCAACAATTTTGCCTTATAGGGAAATGTCATCTTGAGGATAGAATAGGTGATTCATCTCCTAAATATGAATAATTTAATGATAATAATGTGTTACTAGAGTTTAATCACCACCCTAAACATGATTTTGGTTCTAGGTTTTATTCATGAGGCCCTAGAAATAGAGATATCCAATTATGGCTTGCATCTTACATCTAGGTAAATGTCATCTTTAGGCTAGAAAGGGTGCTTTATCTCCTAATTGTTCATACTCTAATGCCATGAATGTGGAAATAAATGTTAATATACACCATAAATATTGTGGTGAATCCATTTCTCATCCATAAGTCAATAGAGATATAGATCTCTAACTACAACTTGTATCTTGATAATGTTTCTTGTCAATGTTTCTTGAGGCCAAAATTATTACAAAAAAGGGTATTTGCATGGATTATGAGGATATGGTGGTGGAAAAATTTCTAAATTTTAGATATTATATTAACTTTAACCAAATTTTTAATATATTCCACTAATTAAAAATTTAGATATAACTCTTTTGCTTAAAACCCCATTATAGGGTTTCTCAAAAAACACAAAAGCCCAAGAGATTCTTAAAGTGATAATTTATAGAGTGTAATAACTATATGAATTTTATAAAACCTATGATAGGATGTCAAGGGACCTATATCACTTTTATAATCCTTAATCCAAACTCATCCAACCTTTTACATGTGCTATAAGTGAATGTAATCAACTGTAGGTGTCTAGAAATAGGGTTCTTAAAGTTGTCAAACACAAAGACTTTGAGTCAAGGACAAAATAAATTAAAATTGAATTGAATATAATTCACACATTTAAAAACAACATGAACATAGTGATTCAATAAACCATGTTATTTTATTTTTTAATAAAATTATGCTTTTACATACACAGACCCCTATTTTACATTTATAGACTTGAAGATCAACCTACAATTATCAAAATTTCTACGTTTTATGAGCTTGTTCACATCCTCTTTATCTAGGTTGATTATTATCAAGTATTTTGAGTCTTATCAAATATTATAGTTATCTAACTTTGCTCATTATTCTTCTTATCCACCAATACTTAGTAAATTGACTTCATATGATTTATCTTATAGTTATATTTACCTTTTTTATAACCTCCAAGATGGATTTGACTTAAAAAAGGTATAGAATAATCCTTAATACATTGGAAAATATTAAGAGATATATGAAAAATCATAGTGAATAATATACAATTTTAATAATCTATATATTTACAAAGATCCTATATAAACCTAACCAAGTAGAATATTGCATATTGGTAGTGATGCACCTATGTAATCACCTATAAGTGGTACTTTGATGCTAAGAGTGTTTCTTGAGACAACCCATTCCTATATTATACCTAGACCTATCATAGAGCCTTTATCACACTTTTCAATCCATTAAACAAACCAAAAACATCTACAATTAGTTCAAACATAGTCCTAGAACTACATTCCCAATTCCCAACCCATTATGCCTAGTAGTTTGTGAACTGGACACTGGTGGCACATTAAGGAAACTAGAGCACATGGTGTTAGTGTCCCTAACTTGTATCTAGTGTCCCTTTCCCTATCTCTCCTAAATGGATATATTTTTGAATATGTGCCCATCTTAAGGTTAACTTAAATACATTTTATTATTCAGACAAGCTATGGACCACTATAAATACAATAATCTTAGACCTTTATCCACTTGATGGAAACTAGATAGAAAATCTTATTAAAATAAGAAACAAGTTGAGTAAAATAAAGGTAATTGATTTTTATTTTTCCTTACTTCCACATACTACCATATATAACTAACATAAGCCCATATTTCAAATATTTCCAATCTTAAGCACACTCAAGGCATTCAATAACACTCTCATTATATCATTCACTTACACTTAAACCAAACACTAGGTGGGATAACTACATCAATAAATACCCTCCTTGGAGTATTGGTATGTAGTCAATATCTTCATATTGGGGTGTTGAGGATGTCCATCCTATCCTACTAATGAACACACATTATTAGCTCATGCCATGCTTACAAACAAGATTAGGGTTTTCATACTAAATTATATATTCTAGGCATAATACAAAGTTATATATTTCATGTGTGTAGGAATATAACCTATAAACATAGGCATAAATGCTCTTAGAAAATAAGAAAAATCCTACAAATAGGACACTATCACCATTTTGAGGATACTACAGTAGCATGTCATTATTGTCTAGGTGGGGTGATACATCCAGTGAAGAATTGAACCTAGAAACCCTATTGATGACACTCAACCCTACCCTTAAACCAATTTTTAAAACCTAGATCTTCTATGATAGTCATTTTATAGATAAGTCTCTGTTTGCGCATATTTGTTACTATTTTTAGAAATTCAAAATAAGTCAAATTTGCAACAAATAAATTGTTATTTATTACATATTATTTCACTAATTTAGAAAACTCATTCATTTAATCTAACTCAAGATTTACATTATTAAAACCGTAAAAGGTTAAATCATTTGGTGAACCTGAATTACTTTGAATATTACTTAAAACCCTAGTTTTTCCTAGGGTTTACCTTCTCTAATTCTTTGTGCACTAAATTATGGATAAAACCTCCTATTTTTATGATTTTTTATATACCTTATCCCATTTAACTAATACCACATTAGGGTTTCATTTATTTAAATATTTGATAAACTCACCGTAATTCTAAACCCTAGAACTACCTAATCTTAGGGTCTACATTTATAGAATTTAGATTTAAAATTCACCTATCTTCTAATTTGTATAATCATGATTATAATGAAAATAAATTAATCACTTTTTGTTTCAAAGTTTACTACTTTCATTTTCATGATTTTTTCTTCTAATTAGGAATAAACTTAGAAATGACATAGATACTTATGTATACATAATGCTTCATATCAATTAAAAAATCTTTCATGTTTAATTATTTATTTCACATGCTATATTTCTCTTATGTGCAATATAATTAAGAAATTATTATTTCATCACATAGATAAATTATTACATCAAATAGTAGTATTACCTAAAGTCAGCAAATATACCTTTGATGCATTTTGATTTTTGGTCCATTTTCATTCCTTTCCTATCATTTCTAGACATATCAAAAAATCATTGGTATCGATTATACCTCCTTAATCTAGATCATAAACATCTATCCAACATCCTACATCTACTATTAGCTCTACACTCTTGGTAGACCTTGTGGTTTAGGTTATGATGTCTTCATGTGGTCCTAAAGCTTGGTAGGTTTGCAATATCCATATCTATATCTTTATTGATCAAACCAATATTTCTTTAAGTAAAATTTCCATTTTAGAGATTTTATAACACTCTGACACATATAAATATATTTTTTATGTGGCACTCTATGATACTCAAGTACCTCAAACATCCAAACCCTCCTATGTTAATTTTATTATAAACATTATTGTTATCACTCCAAAGTGCACCCTTACAAAAATGTGTGCCTATTCTCACTCTTTTTGATATATTGAAAACTCTCCAAGGTATGGGACCTTATATTGGAGAGAATATATACATTAAGGTTTGGTTCCCTTTGGTACACTCACCCACTTCTCTCTAAACTATCTAATTTTATGCTTTTTTACTAGGAAAAGGGTAGAAGGAATAATGCTAAAGCTGAAAATGGAAATGAAAACTAAAAATTAGGGTGATGTACTAATGTTAAGGTAAATTATTCCTATACTTTACACACTTTGGAAGATAAATAACTTGAACACATTCACTTAATATTCATAGAATGACTCTTGCATTATTATTTCACATAGAGGTCTAGAAAAACACTCACATAGCTTAAAATGAATGAATAATGACTGAATTCACTTCTAGATTAGATAAAAAGTAGACTAGATAGTTTGTATGACCTAAAATAGTTCTTGTTTTATGCATAAAGGTGAGATATTTAGAAATACACATATAAAAATTAGTCATTCACTAAGTTATATCAATGAATATTAAGAAAACACTTCATGAATAGCCTAAAAAAGGACGAAAATTTACCTCTTGATTACTTCAAAGATGAGGTAGTGAAATTTCTAGAAAAGTTTTAGTGGTAGACACCTAAAACTAGCCACTAATAACCTCCAACTAGTATTTTGACCAATTTCTACCCAAAATGCATAATTTGGCCTAAAAACACTAAAACACATTAAAAAGCTTTGAAACTAATATATTCAAGTTTTGATTTTGGCTAGAGTATCATTAAGTGGGGTAATGTAATTTATGGGCTAGCTAGCTTTGATCATATCATTCTGAGTCAAAATGCCAATTTTGCACCTAGGTGATTTGGATTGCACTTTTCTATCAAATCTATTGCACAAGATGCATGCCTTTGTTATTTGGTGTTGGTAACATCTTAAATGGGATAATGGATCCAACACATTTGAAATCACATCCTAATTCCAATCTAGTCAACTTTTAGACCAATAATAAGGTATTCTGATCAATTTGAGTAATTTTTGCACAAAGTGATTAAACATGCTTAAGAGATAATTAAACCAAATTAGATCCTAATCAAGAATTCCATGGAAACTTGTTGAATAATTTGTTTTGGAAATGAATATTGAATATCTATATCATTAGGTAACCTCATTTCCTGAGAAGACATCCCTAGACCATAAATGGCACAAATATCATGATTCATGCCTCCCATGCCTCATCAAATCCCTCTATACCTCTTAATTGCTCCTCTATCCCAAATATTCATGAGCCTATTTATCAAATTTAACTACAAAATTGGATTAATCCTTAGCCACACATCTCAATCCTGAGATGGACAGTTCAAGTTGATTCTACCCATTTTCAAAAATATATAAATAGAGAGGCCATGAACATCATTTCTAAGCTTAATTTGTTCAAAGTTATAATTCAGGATTGGTTCCAAAAGCTTCATGCAAACTAGTGTTACCATGCCAAATTGATTCCAAACCAAGCCAAGCCAAAGCCAAAGTTTCTAAGGAGAGATGGAGGTATCCAAGATTCTATTGACAAGGACTTCATGAGCATAAAATGAGTAATCCAATCAAAGAATACTTTTGGAGCATCAAAGAAGGTAAGGAAAGTGTGTTTTTTTGCATTTTAGTTGTGCTTAGTTATTTTATCTTTCTTCACTAATCTCACCCTAGTAACTAGGAATAAATATGTTAGTTTAGTGTGTTTTTTATTTGGTTTCATTCACTAACACAACACTAATATCCTCTTCTTAGTCAAATTATTAGTTCACATAATGGCACACCTGATGGGACCTCCCTAGCCTCACAAAAATGATCACAAAGCTCCCTCATGAAACTCACTAATATTTTTCTTGAAGAATCTTGAAGGGGCCAAAAAGAGTAAAAAATTTAAGTAAAATATGTTTTTCTATAAGTCATGTGTTTGTTTTGACCCGGTCATGGTATTGTCCTGCAAGTAGTGAGATTACTAATTAGACTAGCGGTATTATGCTTAACATTTTTATTTTTGGATTAACTTTGTGTTTTCATGTAGGGTTGACAATACCGCTACTGAGCAAGTAGTAGGATTATCCTACTATTAAAAGGATTGCTTAATTGAGTCATGGTATTGTCTAACCATTAATGATTAATGACAATATCGTGACTTACTAAGTAGTAGGATTATCCTACTATTAATGGTATTGTAAAATTAAGTCATAGTATTGTGACTAAAATACCTATGATTATGTTACAATATCATAACTCTTAGAATCATGGTATTGTCTTATAAGTAGAATGATTTCTCTATGTGATAGTAGGATTATACTATGTAAAAACTCAAGATATCTTTTTTCCAAGTTCATTGTTTCAAATTCAAAGTAGCTTCAAGTCCAAAGGACATACTAAAATTTTTGTTTTAGGACCAAGCTTGAAATTTGCTAAAAACATGTTTTAGATCATCTTTTGCATGCTTTAAAATGGATTAGGAACCTTGTTTTGGTGTTTATCAAAAAAATTATATGTTTATGGTGAATGTTTTCAAAGTTTACAATTAATACCAAGCGGTTAAAAGAACACCATCACACCTTTCCATTTGGGCTTAAAAATGAACTCACCTTTCCATGATTTTTTTACTCACTTAGTTGTTTAAATTAGTTTTTGTTTAGAAAAAAGAGGGATGCCTCATGTATTCTCTTCCATTTATCCACTTTAGGTAACCCTTGGAATCAAAAGTGCCATTCCTATTGCAAATAGCTTAGTCCAAGGCTTATAAATAACATCACCTAAAGCACTCCCCAAAAACTCATCAAAGTTCAGGTGACTTTGAAAGACCCTAAAGTCTTTCTATTTTATACTTTCTTTATTTTTATGCAAACATGGCTTATGAGGGGGAATTCATCACCTCTCATGAGTTATTTAGGGAAGTTTTGACCCAAGGTTTCACCTCCTAACATTGAATTTATTTGGATCCTAATTAGAGTTACACCTAGGATGTATCTGCATTTGGACATCACACTACACTAAACAAACAACATGATGTAGTGGTTGTAAAAAGGACTAAATTTTTTTACAACTAGTCAATGCTAAAATCACCTAATTTCCATGCTTGTCTTTTGCATTATTTAATGTTAAAGTCATTATACAATTGATTTCCCTTGAAATGTTCAAAAATTTGATAATTAGTCAACCCCACATTAGAATACCCTTATTAGGATTTGGATGATTATACTTAGTGTATTTTGGTCATTTATCCTACTTGGTGTTTTTGAGACTAAAACTTATTTGTTTGCTCATAAATACATGTAAAAACAAGTTTGTCTACATGTCACTCTTTTGTCTAAAGAGGCATTATGCTAGCCATTTTACACCAAACTTATGCCTTGACAATTTTGATAAACTTATTTGTGTGTATGTCATTTAAGTTGTAGAGGGTATCATTATGTGGCCTACATCATGTCAAAACACTTTGAGCATTTTCATTCTTTGAAACATAACATAGATCACATCATTCAAACATGATTATGCCATTAGGCTACTCAATTTGCTTCAATACTAGTTTACCTTGTATAAAAAAACCATTTATTTCAAACCATGTCATGTATATGATTTGTAACTTTATCATGTGTCATCATGTTATCTCATCTTATATAGCTTGTTTGGTCAAAATATTAGTTTTCAATGTTGATTTTACAATTAACCTTATCAAGTTTAGATTCAAGCATTAATTGATTTCTATTTAGGCCTTAATGCATGGGGTTAATACATAAATTTTTCTCTTTTGGGTTGCATAACTTCAGTTAATCGATTACCCAAATTTGAAAACTATTGGTGGTTTATTTGTTTAGAGCCTATCCTCATCATCATTTTCATCTTTATTTGGGATAACATAAAATTTCTTAAAAAAGCCTTTTACCTCATGTCTTATGCCAACTGATCATGTTTATGTTTGATTCCATGTGTCGGGTCTATGTAAAAGTTGTTTCCAAACTTGTTAGATTAAATCAAATCACATCAGTCTCTATTTCAAGTCTAGATTTGATTCCATTTGGCCAAAAGTCCTAGAATATGCCTATCTATTTGAGCCTAGATTTTGATTCCATGTTTAGACACAAGACCTAGTAACTCAACTTTTCCCTTTACTAGTTTAGACCTTTTTTGAAACACTTTGACCTAGACCTTTGACATGCTAGTTTTTATTCAGACACTTTACCTTTTATTCGTATGACATTTAACATTAGAAATTTGATGTTAAGTTGTTTTATGCCAAGTATTAGAACAAATCATTTTGGAGATACAGCTCCACTTTCAGACCACATTGGATATATAGCTCCACCTTCAGCTGAGTTAGACCAAGTTTGAACCATTTATCTTTTGGACATAGTTTTTCAAAAAAATTATAACACTAAGCCTTTTTGTTTTGGAGCTTTCATCATTTACATGGATATGTATCACTACACTTATGGTGGAGTCATGCACAATCCAAATTATGATATAATGGCCACAAAAAATCCCACTAACAACCCTTATAGAGAAAGATTTTCTAAGGAGTTTTATTATTCTCCCTATAATACTCCATATGGGGAACATATTCAAAATCCACAAAATCCAAATCAAAACCTTGATTGGCATGAAGAGGGTTATGGGGAGGACTTCTACGACCCAAATATAGATAATGTTATTTGGGATATGAATCCATACCCTCTTTGCAATAATTAGTACATGGAACACAGTCAAGAACCAACTTATGAGCCAACTCACAACTGGGATGATATGGTTTATGAGGAAGATTTGTATGCTTTGGCTTATGTGACTAATTAGGCTCCACCACATCATACCATTTATATTCCAAGACCAAAATGTCACACCATTCCCATACTAAGACCTCATCCTTTGGTTTATACAAGTAATCAGGTTCCATAATGCCAAACCATTTATATACCAGGACCTCATCCTTTGGCTTATGCAAGAATTCAAGCTCCACAATGCCCCTTCATTATTCTAAGACCTAATACTTTGGCTCGTGTGAGAAATAAATCCCCACAACACCATATAATTATAATTTTAGGACTATATCCTTTCACTCATGTGCTCAATCATGCCCCATAATGCCCTACCATTATCCAACCATAAGTCATTCTTCATCCAGTACCAATCCCATCCAAACCTCAACTGATCTAATCATTCAAAGACCAAGATGTGTTCAAAATTGGTATCTTCCAACTAATTAGAAACCAAGGCCAAAATAACCAACCAATCTAGATGTTTTTGTTAAACGAACCATTTATGATAAGTCAACCTATGATAAATCACCTATTGATCCTATAATAATTGTCGAGGAGTCTCACGCTGATGAGCTGGTCTTTGTTGAGTCACTTCTTAATGATTATAACCACCTTTTGGAAAATCATTACCTTAACCATATGCCTATTTTTCAAGAGCCACCTATTAACAAAATCATCTTTGAGGAGTTGTCTCTTGACCTTTTTCCCATCCTAAAGAAGTCTCACTTTGATAAACTAGTCTTAGTGGAGCCCATCATACCATTATAGGTTGTTACTTATCTAATACTAAACATTCAACAATACATCATTATAAAAAATTACCCATCAAATGAAGAATCAAAGTTAGAGTTAGGTTCTATTCTTGAATCAACATTGGATTTACCATCAGAATCTATATCAACATCAGTCTCAACTATTTTTAACAAGTTTTCACTTTTCCACATTCAAAGGATGAAAGAAACTAGAGTAATGGTCAAGGGTTTGTACGTACTTGGATGAAGTTTGTGCACCATTATCTAGATGTTGTAGGGACTCCTCTTTGGTTGTGGAGGATGACACCTGCAGAAGAAAGAGACTCAAACAAAGAGATTGTTAGATGGACATAAGGTTGACTGCCAAGCGATATGCTCGGTCCCAGAAGTGCAAAGACTTCCTTGAGGGATGATAGTCCACTAGTTGATAAAATAATGTTGGATAAAGATAAATAATGAAAGAATAAGCAAAATAAATAGAGACAATGCATACCTATATTATGTTGTTGGTCTTCCATAGTCACTGATGTTGGTTACTCTACCATCGTCATTTGTTTAAGGTTGCCGACGTCAGTTAGTCCTTCTAACATTGGTAGGGGCAATGAGCCTGGAGGTTAGTGTCGGTTGGGGCAATGGCCTTGGATGGGTTCTGGATGGGTCTCTGGTCAATGGAATGGTCTATGGTAGTCTGGGAGTTTGATGGTTTGTGCAAGGTTTGCAGGGTAGAGAGTAAGGTCTGAGGAAGGAGTCAGGTAGGGGACAGGGTGTCAAAAAGAGTGAGAGTATGAAGAAGGCTTCTCAGCCTTCTCAGGAAGAGAGTTAGGTCTAGTCTGGTTGATAGCTAGGTCTAGTTGATAATATGGCTTAGAAGCAATAAATAGAAAACTTATTATAAATACATTTTAAGCTACTGAAATGACATAAAAGAAGAATACTTACCTCCTACTTGATGCAGAGCTAGAGGTGTTTGAGACGTTTGTCCTTGTTGTGTCTATATCCAGAAGAGCATTGGTTGAAGTCTGATGATTGATTTCAGAGAGTTCCTATTGATGTCCAGGTCTCAAAGCTGAGAGAGGAAGAGAGGTCAAAATAGAATTTGCATTCGCAGTCTATGATTGATTGATTTGGCATCCTCCAGAGGAAGAGAAGTCACCTTCTAGGTTGTTTTAAGCAACTAACGTCAGTGATCCCGTCGATGTTGGCTGATGGGTAACCAACGTCAGCTGCTAGAAGATGGGAAAAAGGCTAAAATTAGCCTTTTGCACATTCTTGTGTCTGTCGAGGGTTAATGGTCATTGGAAAATGATCAAAGGTGGATTAAACAAGTGAGAGAGGGTTGAAATAGGTCATAAATTGGTCATAGGGTGATGGGAGGCATCCAAGGAGAGGTATACAAGGTGGGGTGAGGTGTCATGGGTGATGTGTTAAGGAGGTTTGTTATTAATTTAAAATAAGTTATTATTTTAAATTAATAAGTGTGTGGGTTAGGAATGTGTAGAAGTGGACCAAGGGGACCAAGGGGAGAGAGTCGACCAAGGAGTAAACATGATTTTAGTGTCTACATTTTCCCCTTTTTGTCTTTTTGGTTGTTCTGGATGAACTGCAAGACAAAAATAGGAGTAGGTTACCCCAGGTATGAGATGAGGTTGTTTTTGTCCTGTTGGTTGTTCTGATGAACTGCAAGACAAAAATAAGATTTGGTTGCCCTAATTATGGGATGAGGTATTCCTCCTCAAAGCGAGAGTTGAGGGAAGGGAACCTAAAATTAGGTGCTAATTTGATAGATAGTTGATGGATATGGTGAAGTTTGAGTGTAAACGCTGCAATAGTTGAGATTACGCGCATACCACTTTATGAGATGGTCAAGTCAAATTGTCACAGGTCAAAGGTCAAGGAGTGCTAAAATTGAAATAACTGAGCCCTAGCATTTAGTCATAGCTGATTGGGTTATTTTATCCAAGATGTAGCTCTAATGGTCATCGTGCTCCAAGTATGCTAGGCTCAGGAAGTGCTCTTGGAAAACACAAAAATGTCACAAGTAGTGGGGATCAACTTGCTCGCGATCCAATACTTGTGAGGGTCAAAATATGGGTTGTGAACAATTTTCCTAACTATTCATGAGGTAGCATACATGCAAACACAACCAAGGCAAAGTTGTCTTGGAAGTGGTCGTGGTCAGAGGAGATAGGCGTGATCTCTAAGGTCATTGGTTGAGGCGAGTTGAGATAGTTTGTCAATTAGATGGATGGATGAAGGAATGACATGTGATAAAGGAATGGCTGAGCTAACCTTAGAAGACCCCATGTCAACTGAGTGATGCCTACATAGCCCATGTTTTAAGGGCCTCAGGCCAATGTAGTTCTCCCTAAAAGGGAGGAAGAGGGTCGATTATGGATGTGGGTTGGACGAGGTTAAGTCATGGTCAAAGGTAAGATAGTTTGTCCATCAGGTAGATGAACAAATGGATGTGGCCAAGCTAACCCTAGAAGACGTCATGTCATCTGAGTGCTGCCTACATAGCCCTTATTGAAAGGGCCTCAAACCAATGTAGTTCAGACTATGAGGCAAAATGATTGATGATTGGTTTGGTTGTGATTAGAGGTATTATGGTTTGTCCATCATATAGATGAACAAATAGATATGGCTGAGCTAACCCCAGAAGACATCATCTCATCTGAGTGCTACCTACATAGACCTTGTTGAAAGGGCCTTAGACCAATGTAGTTCAGATGAAGAGTCAAAGTGGTTGATGATTTAGTTTGGTCAGGGTAAGTCATGGTCATAGGTAATATGGTTTGTCCATTAGATAGATGAACAAATGGATGTGGCCGAGCTAACCCTAGAAGATGTCATGTCATCTAAGTGCTACCTACATAGCCCCTATCGTTAGGGCCTTAGACTGATGTAGTTCAGACGAAGAGTCAAAGTGGTTGATGATTTGGTTTGGTTTAGATAAGTCATGGTCATAGGTAATATGGTTTGTCCATCAGATATATGAACAAATGGATGTGGCCGAGCTAACCCCAGAAGATGCCATGTCATCTAAGTGCTGCCTACATAGCACCTATCATTAGGGCCTCAGACCAATGTAGTTCAGATGAAGAGTCAAAGTGGTTGATGATTGGTTTGGTCATGATAATGGTTTAGCACTTCCCATATGTCTGAGGGTAAGATGATGTTACAGCCTTTTCCATATTATGTGATGGTGTATTCTGTAACATTGGTTAAGGTTTTTCATCCCTAGCAATTTTCCATATTGGTGATGGTGTATGCTAAAAATGAAATGAGTCTATTTATGCTTCAACAAGTAATGGTTTATGCTTAACATAAATTATGTCATCGATAGTTTCCATGTGTATTAGTTTCCATAGAAACTATGTGAAATGGACCAAAGGTATGGAGGAAGTGAAAGGCATTTTTCCCTTTCAGTGACAAGGACCATAATGATAGCATAGGTAGGGAGTTTTTAGAAACAAAAGCCCCGTCCAAGCATTACGTCGTTGACCACTGGTTGTGTTAGAGAGGTAATCGAATCACTTTGACATTAAAATGAGCTCGAAATCCCTTGAGTAAGTGATGTGATATGTTAGGATAGGGTAAACCTTTTTAGTAGGGATAACTTTGCCCCTTTTTATAGGAGACCCTTGAGAATGACTATAAGTCAAGTCCATGACCTTTTTTTTTTTGGGCAGACTGATCAATGCGGGAAGTCTACATAGGGATGTCATTTTGTTTTGTGGTCATTTGTGAAGCTGATCGATGCGGGAAGCTTCTATGAAAGTGTTGTTTATAGTAAGATTTTAGGCATAGCCATCCTTCGAGGGAATGGTCTATATTTTTTCTTTGTATGTATAAGAGTTTTGAATAGCTATCCTTCAAGGGAGCAGTCTATTAGCTACAACAATGATAGTATAGCTATCCTTCGAGGGAGTAATTTGCCTTTAGAATTTATGACTTTTGGATATTTTGACATCAATTTATTTTTGACATAATTTGTAGTCATGGACAAGACTATAGAAGTTTGAGGGCTCCCTTTTTTTAAGACAAAGCATTCATATTTTATAAAAGGGTCACATAGTGTTTGTTTTATGGAAACAAGGTTGAAAGGAATGAGGATTAAAAGGACAGGGATTGCTCAAGGGATGAGCTCAAGTTAAATGTCAAGTGAATGAGTACTTGACTAATAGTAGAATGGTCATAGATGCAAGGCAATAAGGGGCTCAAGTTCTGGTCGGCCTTCAAGAGAAGACAAATGATAAGTCCCTGATCCATGCTTGTGCATCATGATGTAAGGTCTGAGCCAATTAGGAGCAAACTTGCCTCATTTGCTTCTTTCCAAATTGGTCACGTGTTGGTTGATGTTAGACATGAAGTTGGTTGGATGATGTTGTTGGCATGTTTGGTTGGATGATGTTTGGTCATTGTTTGGTTGATATGATGTTTGGTCATTGTTTGGTTGGTTGTTATGTAGTCGATGTGTTGTTGGCATGTTTGGTTGAGGCTTGGTCGGTTGATGTTTGGTCGAGACTTGGTCGAGGCTTGGTCAAGATTTTGTTGATTGATGTTTGGTCGGTGTTTGGTCGATGCTTGGTTGATACTTGGTCGAGACTTGGTCGGTTGATGTTTGGTCGAGGCTTGGTCGAGGCTTGGTCGAGGCTTGGTCGAGGCTGAGTCGATTGATGTTTGGTCAAGGTGATGATAGTCAGGATAAAGTCAAATTCCCCCAATCACTTATGTGATAGGGAGAATGTTTGACAGACTTAGTTTGAGAGGGCAAGATCCTGATCTTCTAGGTTGGAGGCTAGAATCTCAGAATGACTGAAAGTGATGGAGGCAATGGTAGGTAATGATGTGACCAAAGTAGCCAGTGGTTGGGGGTCTTTAGGTTGGACCTTCACTGCCTATAAGGCTTTGATCAAAGTAAGACAATGTTGTAGAGAGTTTTGTATGAGGTCATACAAAGATGTCTTCACAAAGATTTGGTGATGTTGTTTCACCTTGGAGTCATGAATTGGGTTTGAATAAGTTGGTCGAGATGTGCCCAAAATTGAAATCTTAGGTCTTGATGGTTGAAGAGACTTGATGAATGGATATGTTTGAGGGAGATAAACCTTCTCTTTCCCTTTATATTGCATGATTTGTGACCTATTGGCCACATTGATGGTGATGATTTCAAATAAAGGGGTTGAAGGTGATCGAGGGACCACAGTTTGATGATGGGCCCCTAATTTAGGTGAGGATGTTTGAGAGGCCTGGGATGGTGTCGATGGCTTGGTTAAAGGGTGGTCAAGAGGATCCTTAGTGATAAGGGTGTCTTTTTTGAAGTGTTGATGAATGACAGCCTTAAGAGCGCAATAATGCTTAGTGTCATGTCCAGGTGTGCAATGACACGCACAAAATTTAGTGTTATCGAACAAAGATGGTTTTGGTCTGAGAGTTGATGAGTGTGATGGTGAAGAGGTTTGGGAGAAATGAGATGGTGTTGGAGATTTATCAAAGCGGTCCTTAATAAGAGGGGTGTTTTTCTCCATGAATTGGCAGATGGCAACCTTGAGGGCACAACAATTTTCGGTGTCATGCCTAGGTGTGCGATGATATTGGCAAATTTTGGTGTCATCGAACCAAGATGGTTTTGGTCTAAGAGGTTGAATTGGTTTAATAGGTGGAAGAGTGATGTTAGAGGATTTTAAAAGTTGACGTAACAGCAAGGTGTAAGAACCTGCTAATGGGTCTGCACATTTTGTTGCAGTAAAAGTTGACAACTTCTGTTTAGAAGCTGTTGGGGGAGTGTTTCATACCATCCTTTTGTTTGGCGATGTGGCCAAACACGTAGATGACACTTTTGTGGTAGGAGGCATTGGATGTTTTGAGGGAGGTATGTTTTTGTTAGGTGTTGGTAGTAATGGAGGTGATTTGTTTTTGTTTTTGATAGGTGTTGGAGTAGGTAGCACTCCTTTTAAGGTAGAAGGATGAGGGCCCAAAATAGAGGGCAATGATGATGGTGGGATAAAAGTTCTCTGATGTGGTTTATTAGCCTTCTTTGGTTTGGTTTGAGGGCCACTATTGTGGGGGGTTAGGTTCAAGTTTACCCTCACCAGATCTTCTTTGACCAAAGTAGGTGAGGTGGCAAGTTCCTCTCTCAGCGGAGAAGGGATTGGAGATTGTGGCTCTTTGAGAGGGCAGAGCATAGGATGGTGATGGCTTTAGCGTGTGGTCGAGGCATGGGAAAAGTATGATCCCCCATTAATGATAGGAAGGATGAGGGTGAGGCTACCAGTGTTGGTATGGTCAAGGCATCCTCCAATATAAGAGAGGTTGATGGAGAACTAACAGGAGAAGACAGTTCGTCCACCTGTGGAAGAGAAGTGGGAGAAGAAGGCTCTTCTTCCTGTGATGGACCAATGGGTGGGCTAACCTCTTCAGACTATGAGAGAGGTTGGTTAGGCATAAGAGGTGAGACCGTGTTGACTGTGCATATATTATGCTCTTGGGAGTCATCGGCCATGATCTGAATGTTGTTTTAGCTAGGGGGATGGTTAGGAAAAGTTTGTTTGAAGATGTCAATATTTTGATTGGGTGGCACATTTGGGTTATCCAAGACTAGATCACCTTTATCTAACATGTCTTAGACAATGTTTTTGAAGGTTTTGCAGTTATTGATGTCATGTCCATTGACATGACAATAGTTGCAGAATTCATTTTCCCTATACCATGCAGGGATAGGTTTTGAGGGGTCAAATTGAGGCAGTCAAATTTGAGGGAGATTGAGGACCCCCTATTTGACATGTTTATCCAAAATGAAAGCATATGATTCTCCTATAAGAGTATACTGATGCTATATATACCATTGTTGGAATTGTGTGGTTATGCTTTGAGATGTGGAGGGTTGAGATTGGTTGGTTATTGTTGAAGATGATGGCCTAAGGACCACAACATTTGCTGATCCTTTGGACTTGATGTTGGAAGAAGAAGGTAGGGATGAAGAAGGGTCATTTAACTTGGTGTTGGGGGTTTTACTCTACAATTTGACTTTGTTTTCCTTGATGGCATGTAGTTCAAGCTTCCTAGCCATCATGAAAGCTTTGTCAAAGGTACAGAATGTTTGGACCCATAGAGTAGATGAAATATGTTTGGCACATGCCTAGGAAAAGAGTTCGATGAGCCCAAGTTGAGGCAAAGAAAAGGAGAGCTAGTTGATTAAGCCTCTCCAACAGGCAACAAAATTGGCTATGGATTTGTCATCAAACTATCTGATAGAGTATAGGTCTGTGATGGAGACCTTTTTGGTGATATTGATCAAGAAGTGGTCAAGGAAAAGTTAGACCAGTTGTGTGAATGTGAAAAGAGAGTGTCTAGTGAGAGAGCTGTACCGATTGAGAGCAACACTAGAAAGTGACATGGGGAATGTGCATAATAGTAATGCATCATCATGTGCTATTAGGTAACAAGTATGTCTAAATGCTCGTAGGTGCTGCTATGGGTCTTCCTTACTCTAGAAGTGAGTAAACTTAGGAAGTTCCCATAGACTGGGATACGGCCAGATTGGGACGAAGGGATGGACGGGTTCATTACAAATTTGGTCATATGAAAGGATGTTTCTTGAGCCTAAAATTGAGGTCTCAAGATTAGACATTTTGTCCATCAACATTTTGATTAGATCAGCTAATGGATTTGTGGGTGGGGTGCCCCCTAGGTTTTAAGGCACTTGGAAGGTGCTAGAAGGGGCCTATGACATAGTCAGTTGCGCTTGTATGGGTGCAACGTACTGATAACTAGCCATTGGGATAGATGTCAAAGCCAGGGGTGGTTGTGTCATGAAGGTAGAAGGCATGACTAGGCTTGATGTTGCCAGATGTGGTTGGATAGTGGTAGCACTAGCCAAAGGATGAGTGGCCACCTTGGTGTTGATGGGGGTGAGAGTAGGTAGGATGGAGACAACTAGATTTTGGAAAGGGGTAGAGTTTTGTTGAATAGTTTGTGGTTGATGGGGGGTTGAAACCCCAATGGAAGTGGGCTTAGAGATAGAAGGAGAAGCCCCTCTTATAATATTATTCATGGCCTAGTTATTAGTTGAGGCGACGGCCTAGGTGTCTATGGGCTGGACCACAGACGCTGTCGATATGGCTGTCATCTCAGCTAAAGAGGTTGGCATCCCATAAATTGGGTTGCCTAAGGAGTCTCACATTTGAATTCACACAAGATAATGTTGAAGGGCCTTGACATTGAGGTCAAGGAACCTTTCAAAGTCTTGGTCCCCCTCAAGGACAATGGGAGGCTGAGTCGGGGTCGGTTGGGTAGGAGTTCATTCGGTCTCTGAATGATACTCCATTAGAGGACTGGTTATGGAAGGTGAAGGTAGGAGCGGTTGTTGCCTCACATGGTCAACAAGAGTCTTGGTTTGACTACGTGTCAAAACCATTCAAGGCAAGAAAGGGTCAGGTTCTAGAAACTATGTTTTTTAGTCTCAGGAAGGCAGAATGGGTGTTGGACAGCAAGAAAGTTGGGTTTTAAGCTTGCTATTTTAAGAAGAAAATTTTTGACAGTGACCGACGTCGGTATAAAAACTGATGCTGGTGAATAAAGGGTTGTTGATGTCAGTCAGATAACCGATGCTGGTGGATATAAGTTGCCAATGTCAGTGGAAAAACTGATGTCAGTGACTGTGTTTTACTAGAAACTCAGAGATTTTGAGAGTTTTTGGAAGAAAGAAGAAAACGTCCTTACTAGCTCAAAAAAACTAGATAAAAATAGAAAAATAGATGAAGACAGATAGACCCTAAATGTTAAATCTTAATAATAAACTTTTATAATCATGTTGGCTTATGCCTTAGAGTGTGTTTGGGAAGTTGGCTTTTTTAGAATGGGTCCTAGGAGAAGCAGTCTAAGGTTGGTTTCAGGTTAGTTTTGGTGCTCAAGAGTCTATGTTAGGTTCCATACATGGTCTGGTGCTAAGGAGCAAGCTCCCCTCACTTCATGAGCCCAGAGATAAGCTAGGTCACTTAGCCATTATATACTTCCCCTAGAGTTTATACTCTACCAGAGAATAGAGTGGGCTTTCCCCTTAGTAGTGAAGTCCAAGTAGGATTACCAGGAAGGGTAAGGTATTTGCTAGGTGATGAAATCCTAGTTGGACCTTGTCTCAGGTATGTTTAGATGTTTAGTTGTGAAAGTGGTATGGTCATGTAACATAAGTGTGCTACGATTTATTCATGATGCGGTTTTAATTACTAGATGTGTGGACTAAGTATGCATTCAGGCAGAAATGAAATGCAATAGATTTTAAGCCCAAATTGAAATGTGTGTTCAGATGCAGACAAATAGAGAAAAGGTCAAAGAGTATGAATTTTACTACTCTAGATGTAGGAAAGAAAGAAAAAGAAGGATTCTTTTTAACTTTGCTAATAGTGTCTTTTCGGAGGAGACAGAGGAAAAGATGCAAGAATATACCTAATGCACCTATATGAAAAGTTTGTTTTTAGAAGAAAAAGTATGAACCCAAGGAAAATTCCTAGGGTCCCACCGGGCATGCTAGAATGTTTCTAACAAGTTTTCACTTTTTCACATTCAAAGGATGAAAGAAACTAGAGTAATGGTCAGGGGTTTGTACGTACCCAGATGAAGTTTGCACACCGTTATCCAGACGTTGTAGGGACTCCTCTTTGGCTATGGAGGATGACACCTATAGAAGAAAGAGACTCAAATAAAGAGATTGTTAGATGGACGTAAGGTGGACTTTTAAGTGATATGCTTGGTCCCAGAAGTGCAAAGAATTCCTTAAGGGATGGCAGTCCACTAGTTGATAAAATAATGTTGGGTAAAGATAGATAATGAAAGACTAAGCAAAATAAATAGAGACAATGCGTACCTATATTCTACTATTGGTCTTCCACAGTCATCGATGCCGGTTAGTCTGCCGTCATTGGCTGTTTAAGGTTGCTGACGTCAGTTAGTCCTACCGACGTCGGTAGGGTCAATGAGCCTGGAGGCTGGTGCCAATCGAGGAAATGGCCTTGGACAGGTTCTAGATGGGTCTCTGGTCAATGGAATGGTCTGTGGTAGTCTGGGAGTTTGATGGTTTGTGCAGGGTTTGTAGGGTAGAGAGTAAGGTCTGAGGAAGGAGTCAGGTAGGGGATATGGTGTCAAAAAGAGTGAGAGTATGAAGAAGGCTTCTCAGCCTTCTCAAGAAGAGAGTTAGGTCTAGTCTAGTTGATAATATGGCTTAGAAGCAATAAACAAAAAACTAATTACAAATACATTTTAAGCTACTAAAATGACATAAAAGAAGAATACTTACCTCCTGCTTGATGTAGAGCCAGAGGTGTTTGAGACGCTTGTCCCTATTGTGTCTATAGCCAGAAGAGTGTTGGTTGAAGTCTGATGATTGATTTCAAAGAGTTCCTGTTGATGTCCAGGTCTCATAGCTGAGAGAGGAAGAGAGATCAAAATAGAATTTGCATTCATGGTCTGTGATTGATTGATTTAGTGTCCTCCAAAGGAAGAGAAGTCACCTTCCAGGTTGGTTTAAGCAATCGACGTTGGTGATCCCATCAGCATCGGCCAACGGGTAATCGACATCGGTGGCTAAAAGATGGGAAAAAGTCTAAAATTAGCCTTCTGCCCATTCCTACATCTGCCGAGGGTTAATGGTCATTGGAAAATGGTTGAAGGTGGATTAAACAAGTGTGAGAGAGTTGAAATAGGTCATAAATTGGTCATAGGGTGATGGGAGGCATCCAAGGAGAGGTATCCAAGGTGGGGTGAGGTGTCATGAGTGATGTGTCAAGGAGGTTTGTTATTAATTTAAAATAATTTATTATTTTAAATTAATAAGTGTGTGGGTTAGGAATGTGTAGAAGTGGACCAAGGGGACCAAGGGGGGAGAGTCGACCAAGGAGTAGACATGATTTTGGTGTCTACATCAACATCAGATTTAGAGTGCCTTGAGTTAGAATTAGATTCAGAAGAAGAATATGTTCATGGTTGTTACAAAATTGGTTATGCATGCATTGAAGATCAATTTGAATAAATTTATGATCATTTTATGTTTTTTTAGGATAAGTAATTCATCTTCAACACAAGTTATCCTAGTATCTCCTATAAAGATTGTACAACTTCTCCCCATTCCATTATAATTCCATAGGCCATTACCATAAACCAAAATAGCCATATCATTGACATTCCATCTCCCACAAGTGTTGATTAGAATATATAGAATCACACTTTGTTAAACTACATTCATGGTGACATATCATTTGAAGAGAAAGGAGGCTAAGGCCACATTCATATAGTAGAAGAACACTTGCCTAGTGAAACTTTTTTTGAGGTGCTAGGGGATAATCAAAGTTAGAACTCAACATCTTCTAGTGAAATTTTTTTGTAAGTGATAGAAGATAATCAAAGTCAAAAGTTAACATTCATTAGTGAAACCTTTTTAGAGGCACTACGGGACAATCAAGACAACTTCATTGGTGAAAACGTCATCAAGGCACTAATAGCTAACCACAAAAGTTCTTCATTACTTGATGAAGAAAAAATCAAAGATAAAATCAAATAAATTCATATCTATAGCCTAATCAGATGGTATCTACTCTCAGGCCCAAATAATAGAAAAATATGATGGTATTATCGAGAGAACAAGTCTTTGGCCCCACCACAACCAATATTATGTTAAATCTAGCATCAACAACATTATATGTGATTGAACATCCTGATATTAATTTATTTATCAACCATTCTACATTCCATTATCATCTACCATTCCATTTCATAGTCAAACCTACCATCCATTATTTTTCCTTGTTTACCATCCATGGATGTACTTTCCTTTATAGAGGCTACAAAGATACCTTGTCTCAATGTTTGAAGGAATCATAATCAATGACCAACAAAGATCACAAAAGCATTCTTGACATCCAAATCTATAGGTAGTTATTGATGGAGTAGTTTTTAAGATGAGGTGTGGAATATAAATTAACATGATAATGTATTCTGTTTGTATCATTTGTTGATTAGGATGTGCATCTCCATCTCAACAAAAAAATAGAATCATATGTCATTTACCACACCTAGGACAAAAGCATGTACCATAGAATTTCACATTACCATGCCATTGCCATTTTTATAAATCCATTTGTCATTTTTGCATATTCTTGACATTAACCCTTTCACTTGGGGCAAAACCCTATTACCATTTTATAAATCCTATCATTCCATTCCTATCTAGACCAAAGCCTATTTTTAGTCATCCTACCCAATCCTATTTTGATCTTGGTTTCTTTGGTTCTTCCTACACTTTTTTCAAGATGACTCTAATAAAATTTCCACAATCAATCATGTCCATATTTGAATGACAATCTATGAAAGTAGTGTGATAGTTGATCTGGTAAGATATCTTTCATTTTCCATCCTATATCAAGCTTGTTTATGTGAACCTAATTATAATCACCTATGGGCAAATCAGTGTTTCACCAGTCTTGATAATAATTATAACCACCTATGGGTAAATTAATGTCATTGACCTATGCCATTATATCCTAGTTATAACTACCTATGGGAAAACAAGGTGCAACATTTGTTTACCATGCATTCTCACATCACCTTGCCATCATTAATTTCATTTGACTGGGCATTTTCTAGATTTGAGAACTTGTTGGGAATTATTTGGTTTTTCCTTTCCTTTTGTGTGGATGGAATTACTATGACTTGATGTCATTTTAGGACTATGTGGGTCATGATTAATTCATGTTGAGGTCATTTCAATGCCCCTTTCTATATTCTCTCACCATTTTATGAGCAACCTAAGCCAAATGCTCTCACCATTTTGCAAGCAGGTATCTTGTCATTCTCTAACGAGTTAAGATACATCAAAATTCTAAAAACATTAATAAAATTTCAAAAATCCAAAAACATTTATCCTATCTAAGCCTAGTTAGTTATCCTCGATCCACCTTACTAGGGCATGGTCATCGTTAGGATGCTTTCTTTTACTTCTATTTTCAATATTTCTATTTGTTTGTTTATTTCAAGTTTGTTTTTTTTTGTTTTTTTCTCTATTTTTTTAGTTGCCCTTTTATTTGCTTTCAAAACTATTTCCTTGACTTAGTCTATATGTGTTCATTGGTTGATTCATCGAAAACATTATTATTGAGTCCATCCATATTCATATGTTAACATTATCATCATGGTTTTTATCATTGGTGTTTTATTTTTGAGTGTTTATTAGATATCGAGGGTCAGTCCTTATGCATTTTTTGGCCAAGTCTTCATGGTGTTATATCATGAAGCCTACCATCACATGCTATAAAAAAATAGCTTCAAGAAGGTCTACACTCAATGGATCCACAAAATTTTTCTCCTTGGAACCTTGGCAAATCCTCCCACCCACCTTGATCAATATAACTCATTTGACCATTCTAGTTGTATCATTGTTAATCAGGATGAGCATCTCCTCATTGATAGGTACAACCAAATCATTCTATTAATCAATCTCATTCCTCTATCCATCTCTTTCATCACTTTGTACCCACTCATCTTTAATCTATATTCTAGATTATATCCTTGAGTTATGCTTGTTAATCATCCCTAATTGGGGCACCATCATCTTTAGCCAGTTTAGTTCCTCATAATGATTATAACTACCTATGGGCAAATCATTATTTTGAATTTTATTCTTGATTATACCCACCTTTGGGAAAATCAACATCCTTTATAAATAAATGCATGTAGGCATTTTCTCATTAGGATTAATCTAAACCACATGTTAATTCCACCTTTCTTCTTATTTATTTTCAAGGGACCATCCATCAACATATGTTATGGCCACTCCCTCAATGGGGCATCATCATAGGCTTTCCAAAATCATTTGGATATTTTTTCTTTAATCATCATCTTCGTGTTGGCATACATGCCATCTCTCATTATTTGAGAAGACATTGATTTTCCTATAGTTTTCAACATCTTCCTAAACAAGGGCAAATTGTACACACCTAAAACTGGCCATCAATAACCTCCAACTAGGATTTTTACCAATTTCTACCCAAAATTCATAATTTGGCCTAAAAACACTAAAACACATTAAAAATCTTTGAAACTGATAGATTGAAGTACCAATTTTGGTAAGAGTATCAATAAGTGGGGCAATGTAATTTATGGGCTAGTTAGCTTTGATCAGATCATTCTAAGTCAAAATGCCAATTTTTCACTTGGGTGCTTTGGATTGCTCTTTTATATCAAATATCTTTTATAAGATGTGTGCCTTTTTTATTAAGTTTTGACAACATCCTAAATGGGATAACAGATTCAATGCATCTGACATTGCATCCTAATTCCAATCTAGTCAACTTTTGGACCAATAACAAGGCATTCTAATTAATTTGAGTAATTTGTACACAAAGTGATTAAAAATACTTAAGAGCTAATTAAACCAAATTAGATCATAATAAATAATTTCATGGAAACTTGTCAAATAATTTGTTTTGGAAATGAATATTGAATATCTGCATCATTAGGTAACCTCATTTCTTATGAAGACATCCCTAGGCCATAAATGCCATAAATATTAAGATTCATGCCTCCCATGCCTCATTGAATCCCTCCATACCTCTTAATTTCTCCTCTATCCCAAATATTCATGAGTTTATTTATCATTTTTAATTGTAAAATTGGATTAATCCTTAACCACACATCTCAATCCTAAGATGGATGGTTCAAGTTGATTCTACCCATTTGAAAAAATATATAAATAGAGAGGCCATGAACATCATTTCTAAGATTAATTTTTACAAAGTTATAATGTAGGATTGGTTCCAAAAGCTTCAGGCAAACAAGTGTTACCATGCCAAATTGATTCCAAGCCAAGCTAAGATAAAGCCAAAGGTGCCAAGGAAAGATGAATGTAGCCAAGCTTCCATTGACAAGGACTTCATGAGTTTGAACTGAGAAATCCAATCAAAGAATAATTTTGGAGCATTGAGATAGGTAAGGAAAGTGTGTTTTCCTATATTTTAGTTGTGCTTTGTTCATTTGTCTTTCTTTAGTAAGCTCACCCTAGTAACTAGGCATGAGGATGTTAGTTTAGTGTATTTTTGATTTTGTTTCATTCACTAATACAATACTAATCTCCTCTTCTTAGTTAAATTCCTAGTTCACATCAGTAATACAAAATAATAATCTCCTATAATAATTCAAAAATGAATATACATATATAAATCAAAAGAAGGAGAAGACAAGAAGCTCCAAAATAGGAAAGATGATATATCTAGTCATAGTTCACTTTTTAATTCAACTCCACTAATTGAAAATCAACTCGAGATTCAATTAAACCAAAATACAACATATAATTTGAGTTTTAAATTCTTTTCCTTTGAATATGTCATGGAAGTGAGATAGATAAGGTAGTTTGAATGTTTGACAATTTAATTATTCTTGCATGCATTTGTATAATATTCAACTTTAAAGAGATTGATTATATTTAATTATCTCTTTGTGAATAATTTAAATTCTTTTTTTTATCTTCTCTTAAATACTTATAATATTTCATTCATATTTAGGTTTTAATTCATTTACCTTTATTTCATCTTGAAGTTTGACTTCATTTACCTTGCTTACAACTTACATACATGTTTGAATTCTTGACTTTTCTAAAATTATCCCAAGTGGGGAATAGTAAGAGATATATTTAATGTTGATTATTGAAGGATTATCTTTAATGAAAATAGGATCTCAGGTCTTAACCAAGAATTTAACTTAACTTATCTGATCTTGCATGTTTCAAACTTCACATTTCTAGGGCTAATTGAAGACTTTTCCTATTGACTTGACCTTGTCTAAAATTATCTCAAATGGGGGGCACAGTAGAGAGATAAATATTTATTTTTATTTTATTTAATTATTCATAAAATATATCCTCTAATACTTCACTTTATGATGACAATAAAAACTCTTAATATTGGTTCTTTTGTATATGCCCATCTTTTGTGGTTTTGACAAGTTTCTTGAATGCATTGTGATAACCTAAAACTTGAATAATATGTATTTTTTAAATATTCAAGGAGTTTAAATATAATTATAACATTATAAAAATTTTGGAACAAATATTTAAAAAAATACCTCTAAACCCCATATACAACTCCAAAAAATGCCATTTTATGCTTTCTTATGCTCTCTTAGTCTCAAGAAATATTGATTTAGATTAGGGGGTATAAAATCAGTTTTAGGGTTCAAAAAATGCTCCTCCTATTTAATATTTTATATGTATAAAATATTAATACTTGGAATTTTTTTAAAATATCCATAACTTCTCACCAAACTCCCAAACAAAAATTCACAAAAATGTTTACTTACATTCTTGAGGGTGACCCAGAGATTTTTTCAATAACTGAGCCTATTTATAATTGTTTTAATTTAATTAAAATTGACTAATACTATTAAATTAAGAATAAAAACTTTCAAATTATTATTTTTCCATTGGAAGGATATGAAACACTCATTTCTAACTCCATTTATGAGCAAATTTGTGGGAAAACCCTAATCTCCCTCATGAGTAGACCTGTATTTTGGAATTTTATCTCCATTAAGGTAAAATAGAGATATAAAAATACTTTTAAACATTTAATTAATTAAAAAAATACTTTAATTTAAAATTTGAATAGATTTCATTAAATAAAACTCAAAAAATGCACTTTTTGGTGTTTTCTAGCTTACAAAATTTCATTTCTGAATGCTTATAGGTTTGATTTTTACCATTTTATTGAGTTTTATGAGGGATAAATACCTAATTATTTTTAAATTATGACCTATATTAACCCATATAATCATTATATCCATTTTATGTTCTCAATCAATCTCTTAAACCTCTTAAAAAGTGCATTTTTTAATTGTCTCTCTTGTTTACTTAAAACCTTGATACATGTACATTTTCCTTTATCCATTATTTGACATGAAATTTTTATTAAATAATGTTTATAATGGTAATTTATTCTCCATAGTATCTTATACCACTTTTCATTTTCAACAAATAACTCTAAAATGTAATTATATCTCTTAAAATTGAGCCATTGGGGTTAAAGAAGGGTTTTAGAGCCCCTGTTCTTCTTAATGATTGTTCATAAATTTAAGCCACTATAACCTAAAACCAATGATTAAATGTTGAGGGAATATGGGGAAAAAAATCCCCCTAATACAATTCTAACCAACTCCTCTTCACCTTTATGTGCTGAGTATTTAAAATTTATCTTCACTGGTTTGTAACTAGCTAGTTAGAGGAATAAAAGAAACTTCTATCAAAATTTAGAATTGTGAGTTATTCCTGATCATGGTTTTGGCATGATTAAGGTTTTATGACGTTTTTAAAACCTTTTTTAATCTTTAATCCATTAATTAAGTATATTTGAAAACTTACACATAAGTAACTTTGACCAATGGTGGCAAAATTGTCAACATTCTTGATGACTTTACCAAGATGTTTGCCTATTAAACACTGTGTGTGTGTGTGTGTGTGTGTGTGTGTGTGTGTGTGTGTGTGTGTGTGTGTGTGTGTGTGTGTGTGTGTGTGTGTGTGTGTGTGTGTGTGTGTGTGTGTGTGTGTGTGTTTGTTTGTGTGTGTGTGTGTGTGTGTGTATGTGTGTGTGTGTATCAATTGGATTATATATTTATGAAAATATCACCAAATATTAAACTTAAAATTCCCTCAATAAACTACAAAACTTGTGCATAATAACTTATTGGAATGAAAACTAGAACAAATACCAACTAAAAAAATATGCAAGATAACACTTATAGGAAAGGGAAAACTAAAACTAATAATATAACATATGATATCCTAATTTTAAAACTATATATATATATATATATATATATATATATATATATATATATATCGCTATACAAAATTATTAATTGGTAGTTCAAAGTATCTACACTTATTTACCAAGCTCATGTGACTATCAAAACCGATGGCAGCCATGATAAAATGGAATAGAGGAAACTATATGTTGATCATGACATATTTTTATTCTTAAAAATAAATATTATACACTTCCTCAAATTTTATTTAAATATGAGTAACTTCAAGTGCACACTTTGGCTGATTTTGAACATGTTTAATCTCTTCTTCATGTTCTGAAATTAACATGATAGGTAGTGGATTTTTTTCATTAGCCTCCAACTGGGCTAGATAACTAATAGGACATGATATTTTGGTAGTATGTATCTCACCAATATTCTCTTTATAAACAACATTTACCTCTTCACAAGCTAGCTAATCAAACTAAATAAAATGACATGGACTTTGTGGCATAATTGTAGGATTGGCTTCAAGAGAAAATACATCCTACTTCTTGAGAGTTTAAGGCTAATGGAAGCTTGTTTTATCTTCTAAGAGTGAAAAAAATTCTATAAAATTATTAAGAGGTTGATAAGATTTTTTAAAAACATTAAAAAAAAGTCATCATTAAGTTTAATTTCCTCTTATAATGTTAGAATTGGATGAATAAATCTTTATTGCATGTTATCTTGCTTGCCAAAGCTTCCCTCTTCTATCTTTTCAAACCCATATTCTCCTTACATAAGAGTGAGACCTGATCCAATTACCTCAAACAAGTCTTCAAACCTCCTCTCATTAGCTTGTACATCAATTAGGTTCTCTTGTGTCTCATTAAATTCCTATTTGTAGTAAGGAAGAGGCTCATCAATTTGAAGGTAAAAAAGAATTTCAAAACATAAATTTACCTTTTATTTAGGGTTATCGAATTCTAATTTATTTTGGGAGATGACAACCCCTAATTCATATTCATCTTGATTGGATTAAAATTAAACTTCTAAATGTTTGGACTACTCTTCAAGGGATGCAACATGATCATTTTCTATGCCAAATTAAAGTTCATTTGACCAACATAACTATTGATCATCCTCTCTTGATAAATTATTCTCTTCACCTAGATGTTATTATTTTTTACTTCCATATAATAGGTCCTCCTTCATAAAGGGATATGGTGGGAGGGAAAAAGTTTCCATTTGGTGGCATAGGAATATAAGTCATTATGGGTTTCTCTTGAATGGGATTTGGGATTGAAGAGGCACCAATAAGACTTTGAGTTTTGGAGGTAATAGTTTCACTCAATATTTATTTGAAACAAGGGAATAAAACTTGTGTTAGGGATTCATGCTTAAATGCTTCATACTTCTCTTTCCACTCAACAACCGACCTCCCACATTTTGATATGATTTGATCTTCATTTACAACTTAAATTTTAGGGATAGGTGTAGGGATTAATAAACTTGGAAATCTTCTTAGTTTGGGTACTAAAAATTTTTCCATCATTTTATTTTAGATTGGAATAGGAGAAGGATCTTTCTCAATAATATACATGACATAATCTGGGATCTTGGTCCAATAAGGTTTCCAAGATGTAATGGTCTTAGGATTTTAGGGAAAAAAGAGTAAATATTTCATAGGAATAGGCTCTTTTATAGGATTAGGAGTCCTAAAACTTTGGAATTTTAAATCAAGTATACTCTCTTTAAGGTTCAAGGGGTTATAGTTCTTATTTCCAACATGTGGTTTTAGAATCAATTATTTCTACTATCATGGAAAACTATTGTATTGGTTCTATTTTAGCCTCATTATATCTCTTCAATGATTCAATCTCTTTCTGATGTATATAGGGTTGACATTTGAGCTCTTCTTGATGCCTATTTTATTCCTATTCCCCATCACTCTCCATACATTGTCTCTCAAAGGCAAGTCTTTTCTCTTACACATTTTTTAGGCTGATTAGAAAGATTAGTTTTCCAAGGCTGAATGGAAACATGATTAGGGGTGGGAGGGGATAAATATAATGAGAATCAGTTCCACTTGAGGTGAATCCATACATATTATCAACTTTATATGAAATATATGTAGGTGAAAAACTTGTATTTTTACAAAATGGAGGATGGTTATACATACAAATTAATGCTCTTTAGGAACTTGGAGTCACCAAATACTAAGTACTTAAATGTATTTATAACAAATTGCTAAAATAAGCACCAATATTTATCAATATTCTATGTTATGGTCCTACTGAGTATGCTAGGTACTATGCTTGATATATTTTGTTCATTTAATATTAAATGAACTTGTCCTTACTTAGTGATTAAAGATAGTGTTTCATAGAAAATGGATAAAATTAGTTGTATTACTAACTTTGCATTTTTAAAATAATATTTTTTTCATCGATTTAATATTTTCATAGTCAATAATATAGAAACATGTTTTTTGGATTAACTATGTAAAAAAAATTATTAGCATTTTGAATCATTGCTTGTGATTTATCTACATGAAAAGAATATTTTTTTATTGAGGATGGATCACATGTAATGATTAGAAATTATTGTGCCCTAACACACATCCCATTTTAAAAATTTCAAATAGGGGTCCAATATTAATTGAACATCCTTTTGGAGTATTTTTAAGTATAAGTGTTTTATAGATAAGTTTGAAAATCATGAATTTGAATAATTTATCTAATGCTTTAGAATTTCGTTGGACTATCCTAGTTTCTAGTTGTTTACTTAATGTAATTTGTAGGTTTTATCTCATTATTTTAGGGAATTTTTGAATCTAAAAGGAATCAAAGATGTGTCTAAGCCATAATATAAGATTTAATATTCACCTTCATTATTTTAAAGTTCATATGTCGATGGTTCAATTTATTATTTATACAACAAATACGGCTAATGTATTTTACTTTCAATGGGGTTTGTTGTCTATGTTATGTATTGAATAAAGTATATCACAATTAGTTGTTTCCCAGATCATTTTGTATTTCATTATTTCCATGTATCATGATTCTACTCTACCAAAGTACCAAATTAAAAGGTATAAGTCATCTTAGTCACCCAGAGGTGATGTTAGTGAAGATATGTATGGAAGATCCCAAACAAGTGGATTACTTAGAGCCATCACATGTCACAATCCCAATCTCCCAGAGGTTATGTCATCAAATCATTTTATATGGAATAACCTAGGCAATTGTATTACCAAGATCCATCTACATGTTTCCATCCTATCCTCTTGAAGGTGATGTCAATAAAATATTTTTTAAGGATTATCCAAGGTAAGTGGATCACTGAGATTCATAAATGTGTCATTATCCCACTAACCTATAGGTGACATCATCATATAACTTTGTATAAATACTTCTATGAAATTGAACCACTAAGAAATATCCACTTGTCATGATCTCATTAACCTATGGACTCAAGATCAAAAAATAATAAATCACACCTCATCCATCAATGAAACATAAACATGTAGACACATGTCCTTTAAATAAATGTAAGCAAACAAAAAAGACACCACTTATAAATTTTAAAGAGTATAAAATATACATATTATATGACTAAGCATCTATGAACATGTGGAAGAAGCCACATGGCATTAAAAAACTATGAAAGTTAATTTTATGAATTTTAAATGAGAAGACTAGGCATGAAAAAGTAGAAAAAGTTGTTGTAGCCATTAATTCACATGAATAAATGAACTATTTCATTTAATTCTCAAAGTCAACATAACTAAATTTATATATTCTAAATTTCCACAACACCCGAGTGCACTTTGACTCCAGAGCTCTTTTGCAATGAAGAAAATTCCAATTTTTCATGAAGAAAATAATTTTCAAACAAAATATTAAATGGAAGTGATATCTCATATTCTAGTTCCCTCTACATAATCTATTACGAGTTCAATATGATATAGTAATACATCATTTGATTCAATATCCCTGCATCATTAATTCAATCACTATTATTACACTTGAGAGATAGGTGAGGTATCCCAACCCTACATAAATGAAAATCAATTATCCATCTTTAGTATAGATACACAAATGACGTAATGGTCATCAAAGTAGTTGGTCTCCAAAACATATCACTAATCCCAAGGTAAATACTACTTATACCTATTATTTTATTTTATTTGTAAATGGAAAACATTATGGAAATATACTACACTTTAGGATAAGAAAAGTGATAGCTATAGGGGAAATGATTTCAATAAGTATTATAGAATTATGGTGCCTAAGATGACATATAATAAATATATGGTGAATACATGGTTTATCAATAATAATTTCATCAATAATTTAAAGGAATGGGCTAATAAAATGAACAAATATCATAGTCGCCCCCTACCTCTACCATTCCTATCAGTGTCTTCAAGCTAGGGTGAGAATTTATATGGCCCTTTTAAATAGAATATATGGGTTTTTTACCATTTCCTACTTAATGAGATATGGTTCCATTTTTTTTACTTGATTTAAATATTGAACATAGCCAAATGAATTGGATAGATCATCATCTCCAACTTAATTCTTAGAATCAATAACCCTATAAGTTTTCTAGATGCAAAATTTTATATGATGGCATACATAGTAGATGTTGTAACTATTATGGTATACTAATAATTTCAATAACCCTAACAACCATCAATTTATTACCCTTAGAATAAGATAACTAATGAATTTAACATTATGCATATGCACATATTTAGGAAGAACATTAATAAGTTAATTGAAACCTTTTACCCTATGGTGTATCAAGCAATATATGAAAATAATATGCCTAGATTATTTAATCAATTAAATAAGTCTATCTAAAAAATGGGTGACTAAAAATTGTGCCTTGAGTGAATAGTAATAATAATAGAAGGTAATAGAGCACACCTTTTATACCTACCAATGATTATGTCTGATAAGATTATTGAGAAGGAAATTTATGATCAATTAGTTGATAGTGTTGACTTTGAGCTAAGGAACACAAAGAAGGAAACCATATATCTAACCCATATTAACATCAACATGATGTATTACATAATATGAGAACATATCCAATTATTTCAGAATATTAGGACACATTATGGGTTCAAATAGGAACCCTATAGACACTAGGATCCAAGGAAAAATGTTAGGGAACAACTTAAAAAATATGAAAGAAAAATTAGGATGAACTGTGGGCACTATGATTATGACCATAACATATTTATGAATGTTAAAGATGATTTTAAATTGGCCATAAGGATGCATAGGGCCAACATGTCTATTATTTTGGCACAAAGGATCTAATATTATCCTACCATAACTAGAGAGGACACTAAGAGGATTGAGAATTAGGAATGGGTTTCCAAACCTATCTATAGACATCCCTCTCAAATAAAATAAGAATTGTAGGATCAATCTAGTCCATCTAGGGTATTTCATGCTAAAAAGAGAGTGGAGATTCCTCTAAACTCCCTTGTACACACAATTTTTCTTCCTCCCCACGTCACATAGTTAAATAATAAAAGCTTACAAGTCCAAGTGAAACAACTAGTATATTTTCTATGTTACCTTTACCTCCATTGACTATTGCACAACATGTAACTCTTCCTTCATTATTATCTCAAGTATATATTAATACTTTTTATTTTTTACCACTAGTAACATTATCCCTACCTACTATACATATAGTTTCACATCCATAATTCTTCTAGTGGTGAGTATTCTCACCACTTCATCACCACTTAAAATTACAATTCCTTTATTTTCCACTCCACTTCTTATTAGACCAACCTCTATTGCTAAAAAAAGAATATTTACATCTACAAAGAAGTTCAAGACCCCACCTTTTTATCCTCAAAAGGTAAAAATAAAGGAATAACCAACATAATTACCTAAAGAGAGTAAGGATATAATAAGGGGTACATAAAGATTAGACCCTATCATGGCCTATGCCAGTGATGGGGAAGAGACAATAATGGCCAATGAAGAAGATTAGATCTTTGAGATATAAATTAAAAAGTCATGTTCAATCAATGGGACAACATAATTAAACCCAAATGATAATAGTTATCTAAGTAAATTTACCAGTCAAGGGGAACATAGTTGATATAAGGATCTAAAGAGGCTAACTAAAGGGATGATAACTTAGAAGCTATTAAACTATTATCAGATAGAGAGGGAGACATAATGGGAGAGATAGAGTCACAAATGTAATATATAGTTCATGGTCCATCCCCAACTACATCTCCAAGCTCTCCACCTCATATTAAAGCAATGTCAACTATAGTAACTAGTACTCCAACTATTCCTCCTTTATTTGTAAGTCCTATAAGTCCACATTCTTTGGAAACTTAATTGATGAAATAAAAACTAGTATAACACATTTTTTGTATTTTTAAATCCAATAAATCTAGCCTCAAGTGGTTACTAAATCACTAATTTTCCCACCATAACCCAACCAACTATTGTAGATCCTATGTCCACCACTACTATGAATTTTAGGCTCACATATACTTCTATTATTAACTTTTTGAAAATATTATTAAGAACCCTAGTGAAATTCTCATTTTTAATATTAACACATTATTCTTTGAGCCAAAAAAAGGGTTACATTTTGAAAACCTTGTTTTTAAATCTATTTTACTACACAAATCACCTCTCCCAAGCCATCTACACAAATATAAATTCTTATTACTAAGCCATAAAAATGGAGACACCTATAGTTTTGATGGACAAAGTAGAGGGGAAGGCTGCATACATCATACATATAGTAGTAGGTTATTAGTTAAAGGAAGGCTATTCCTCATTTTCCTATTATAGGTAAATCCTCCCCAAAGACTAAGTTATATCTAGGGCAATCCCTTTTAACTACTTAGGGATATCAGCTAGCTCAACAAGTCTAGCAAGAATAATTTTCTCAACAAGTACTATCTACAAAGAAAATAAAAGAAACAAAGCAATAAATTATGTCAACTATTACTTCATGGATTAGGAAAATTTAATAGGAAGAATAAGCCATAAGAAAAGACTTGGTAATAATTGATCAACCTATAAGTAAGTTCCATTTTGATATTAAAAAAAACACTTTGATAAAAGTCAAGATGAAAACTATGGTTATTAAGGGATAACAAATAAATTTGGAGTAGAGAAAACATATCTTCTCTCTAACTAAGAGAAGGAAGTTGAGTCCTTCAGACCCAAATAATATCAGCTAATACCCTTATATTTATTTAGATGTAACAAGAGGGTTAATCAAGGAAATGTTAATAAGTTTTGATCAAAAGGGCAAAGGCAACTAGAGGTGAGTACCATCTAGGCCCACAAAGATATAATGGATAATTTATAGGGGATAACTATGAAGCTATTTGATACCATTAGTTTAATAAGGTTTGCAAAGGCTACCTCCCAACACAAATGGGGATGCATTATTTATATGGTTAACAAAATAAAATGTATTGATGGTAAATTGTGTTTTATAATCGAAACAACAAGAAATAAGGCTTAGGCCAACCTCAATTTAAGAATAACATCCAAAGATTCTTGGTCACAAAGTTATATTATTGTTAAAAGAGATAGTATACTTGAATATAATAAAGAGATGTAGGCTCTGGTCTAATAATTTATAAACTAGGATAGAGAAGCTATCTCTATCCTATATGACTTAAGTGTCATTCATGTAGGCACTCCATAAGGGAAATTGGTACCCACACCCATTTTTTAAAATCTTATACAACTATAACTATATAACTTTAGAGTAGAGATCGAGGGGGTTGTTTACATAACTAGTGATAAGGCAATGCAATTGGTCAAATTTTCAAGAGATAAAATTATACGTATTTAGTTAATACATGTTGAGTTTAGATATATATTTGGTATACATAAGAAACTATTGGTTAAGCTTCTTTAGTTATTCAGAAAAGCTCTGCTTAATTTTGAGACCATTAACATGGACTTATAAGTAAGTCATGCACTTTACCTTTAGATGGAAGTAGATAATTAAGTAACTATGATAGCAAGGGTCATGCCATACACACCTTAGACTAATAATCTTCACAAGTACACACTAGTGAATACTTAGACTAGGCCAACTTATACCCCACTTCCAATAGCTACATTGGGTTCATCTATAGCTCAAATTCCTATTTTAGTTATAACATAAGGTTCAAATTTAGTTACATTAACTATTGTATCTACTTCAAGCTCACTTCCACTTCTAGTGATTCTCATAGTTGAAACTCTAGTTCCATCCATGTCAGCTTATACATTGGGTTTATCATAGCATAATTTGTTTTAGTAGTGCCACATGAACACTTTCTAATTATACATATGTATTTTCAAGGTCTAGTTTATATGGGACTACTAGTTCCAATTTTTTTAATGTGTATATATTATATTTCTAGAAGAATAATTATATTTTGAGTGATAAATGTTTTACATACATTCTTTACATGAGATTAACATAAAGTGATATTTTTTGGACTTGTATTTTTTAGACTTCCCTTGAGAGAGGAGGCCTTCCCCATCCCAAAATTATTTATACTTTTATCTTCCTATTCAAAATAGAGGATAATTTTGGATGTTGAAGATAAATAGGAAATTCTAAAGAATTTCTATAATTTTAGTCTTGATGTGTAAATATAGATTATTCTTCAACTTGTTGATTGTGTAAGAAGTTATATCATTATATTTTCTTAGTCTGCTGGTAGTGTATGAGTTGAATTTTATTCACATTCATTTATATTGAGCTATAGTTTATCCAAATACCTTTTGTATATACATCATAATCCTCCCTTGTGTATGTGATATTGCAATCTAAAAAATGTGGAAACCTTTGATTTCATGTGTCTAATTATGCTATATTTTGGTTCCCTTTGACTTCTATCCATGTTTTATTGTTGGTATTTTACAATATCTTATAGCAAATACTAGTATTTGATTTATTGTCTACCCTCTTGTTCAAGTTCTATTTTTGAAAGGTTTCATCTAATATGGTCCACAAGGCTCATTTCATAGAAGAGGATGGTAATGAAGCAGAAGAAAATATAGTTGATATTCATACATTCCATTAGTTCCAAAGTAACAAATACAATTTGATTAACAAGCAACCAATTAATACTTCAACACCTCTTAACAATAATTATACTACTCCTCAAGATTATTTGGCCAACCACCCCCACATACCCCTAGGAGAGATGAGTAGTTGCATAGCATAGAACCAAAAATCAAAGTTAGGTATAAAAATTTCAAAGACATGCTGAAGATTAAGACCAATATCACCTTACATGAAATATCTCAGATCACTAAATGAAGATAATTTTTACTCAAGGCCATAATTGAGAGATCTTATACATTAGACAAATCCAAAAATACACATGCTAATGTGATGTTATTTAAACATTAACATGAAGTAAAAAAAATTATTATAAGTAGTTAAATGTTTTCAAAGAATGTGCATAAATGCTTGGTTGATTCAAGTGCCTCAACTAATGTGATGATGACATATGTATACCAAAATTTAGGCCTGACCCCTAACTAGTCAAAGAGAGTGGCAACATAATTGGACAAGTCCTTAATCCCATGTGTCAGAGAGTTAAAAAACATGTGAATTTAGTTAGAATTTAAGACACGTACATAGTAGATCATCAACATCTTGGTTGTTAAAATTTGGGAAGCATATGGTCTATTATGGGGTCATGATTGGTACAAGACATTGAATGGGTACATGGCCACTAACTTCTCACACATGTGGTTTCCCTAGGAGGGGGTAACCAAATAGATTTGATTAGACCATGAAACCAAGATGAAACATATGATCATAGAATACATCACCATGAATGAAAAGGTAGACTTTATATCTTCACATGCAGGTGTATACACATTTACCACTAGATAATAAGATGCATTTCATGAACAAGAATTTGAAGATCCTTCTCATTTATGAACTCTTCATTTTGATAGAGCTAGATAAAAACAAGTTTCTAGTGTGGGTGTAGCTCTGATAGATATAAATGGAAAGAGGTACCTTACTACTTATAGGTTATAGTTTACCTACACCAATAACATATTAGAGTATGAATCTTTGATTCTTAGTTTGTAGTTTTCACTCAAGAATAATGTTAAACTACTACCAATCTTTGGTGAATCTAAAATGTTGTTTAATTAGATCAGTAATAAGTATTAGTGTAAACTCAATTACTTAAATAAATATTAATATAGAGCTTGGGACTTTATTGAATCCTTTAAAGGATTCAACATTAAATCCATTCCTAGAGAGTAGAACCAGATAACTAATTCACTATTAAATTTAGTTGCTAGTCTATTAACATATTATTGTAAATACCTTGGGTTATTGACTATGGTATATTATTTATGCACCTTGGTTAGTTGTTTTAACCACTTGGGTTAATAGGTTAGTTTATTTTTATGGGCTTAGCTATTTTACACTACCTGATGCTTATGACTACTCCCATACCCTATTTTATTAGGTGGATATTTTGCCTATTTAATAGGCCTCTAATGTATGTTTTAGTACACTAGTTAATGACATTTCTTAATCTCTTTAATGAATCTAATATAGTCTCAGAGCTTATGGTGTAGAAAGCTTGAGAGGGAGCCTATGGAGTAAGAGAGGAGTAGTCTTGTTAGGGAAGAGTGCGAAGTGCTTGGTGGAGATCCATGAAGAGAATTTTTATTTTTTTCTTGTGACCAATGGGAAAGCTAATAATCAAGAGAGAGGCATCAAGAGACCTATCTCAACAAAGGAAAATTCGTAGGAGGTAGTAGAGGAGGCTCATAGGTCTATTTTTATTTTTCTTATGTCTTTTGGGTGGTCATTTCCATTCAATTTGAAAAGTGACCAGATGTTAATTCATGCATTATTTTTGGTGAATTAGGGGTTTAAAATTTTATATTTTCTAAGAGGAAATGATAGGAACTGATAAAATTCAATTTGGCAGAGTATTTCTCCTAGAATCTGCATATAAATATTTGCAAGTAGACTAATTTCTAATTGGCTGATTATTTTTATTAAAATTTTAATCTAAATTTTTATTATTTCAATTAATTTTAATTTTTTAATTGAGATAATTTAAAACTTTATCTTATAAGGGTTATTGGGGACCTATTAGTGACTAATTATCTTGGAAAAGTTATGGAAGGTGAAAATTTCACCATTTTTTGGGGTTTTTATTTAGATGTTGGTGGAAAAGGAATTTTTTAAATTAGAATTGTAGATCTCTAAATACAATTGTTTTTTTTTTAATTTTTGGTGTTTTCAAAGATGGAAAATTTAAAATTTCCCAAATGATGTGGTGTTTTTTGCTAAAAACTAGAGGTATTGACTAGTTTATGATTTGAGTTTGTGGGTGGGAGTAATTTTGTGTAAAGTTATTATAGTTTTTCTAGTATCTAGGTCAAAATGGCTAGTTTATAACACCTCTTATTTCTAGACTCACAAATAATTGATAGGAAAAAATTTAGTTTGTGGAGTCATAAGGTTTTGACAGTATGTGAATATAGAAATCTTGATCAAATAGTGATTGATGAAGAGCATATGCCTACCACTGGTTATGATGACTATGATAAACATCATCATGAGGATCTTATGTTGTTAAAACTATTAGTAGCAAATAATATAATCTTAGAGGTCAAAAATGTGATCATTGCATCAGTATTCTGGATTAGTCTTACTTCTAAATACCAGGCTTCTAAATCTACTAGGGTATTTTATTTGAAAAATTTGTTTTTTCTACTAATATGTAGGAAGGTGGCTCCATTTCTAATTTTTTTTTGTAAATAAAGGACATCAGTGATCAGTTGAAGGGTATGTAGAAGCCTATTAATGAGAAAGATTTGATTGCTCTAGTTATGCAGAATCTTCCACCTTCATTTGAATCATTTGTGGAGTCCTTACACATGGTTGTTGAGACACAAAATTTGGAATTCAAAAATTTGCCCACATTGCTATTGCAGAAGGAGAGATGACATGAGTAGATAAGGTTGTCTATATCTAATCCTATAAAGAGTTCATTCTTCATCAAGGGAAAGGGTAAGTAGTTTGGTAAAACTATTATTTATTTTATAGATACTTTAAAATTAATTGGTTATAATAAGAGATCTAAGTGGAAATGTTTTTACTATAAGCAACTTGGTCACCTTAAGAAAGATTGTAGGAAAAGACAACGGGATATGGCTAACCCTAGAAATAAATCTCATCATGTGAATGTAGCTAAAGGTGAAGGTGAGGAATCATCTCCTGATTTTGCTTTCATGGATTTTGATAGTAATTAGATGGTGGATTGAGCTTGGTACTTTGATTAAAGAGAATCTCACCATTATACATGCCATAAGGATTGGTACGTGGATTTTGTTGAAAATAACAATAGTGGTAAATTTGTATCTTTTGGAAATGGTAGAGCTCACTTTATGAAAGGATATGGTAATGTTCAAATAAGATTTGATGGTACTATTTAGCATACATTTAATAATGCTAGGTATGTCCTAGAAATGAACAAAAATTTACTTTAAATTAGTGAGATCACTTCAAAATTTGATTTTGTTGTAAATTTTCAAGGACAACAATGTTTAGTCACTACCAGAGATAATGAGATTATTGCTATTGGGATTGGTGAGATGGGCTTATATAAGACTATAGATCCATAAAGGGCAAAGGAAACTGTACTTATAATGGTTGATAGCATAAGTTCACTCTAGCATGAAAGGTATAGGCAATTGAATTTCTAGTATTTGAGTATATTGAGAAAGACTAATACAATTAAGGGGATTCCTTATATTTGGGATAATCATCATGTATGTACTAGATGTTAATTGGGAAAATAAGCTAGACATTCATTTGATGTTGGTAATGTTTGGAGGGATAAATAAGTGTTAGAACCCTAGCCATGAACAAAAATTTACTTTCAATTAGTGAGATCACTTCAAAATTTGATTTTGTTGTAAATTTTCAAGGACAACAATGTTTAGTCACTATCAAAGATAACAAGATTATTGCTATTGGGAATGGTGAGATGGGCTTATATAAGATTATAGATCCATAAAGGGTAAAGGAAAGTGTGCTTATAATGGTTGATAGCACAAGTTCACTCTGGCATGAAAGGTATAGGAAATTGAATTTATAGTATTTGAGTACATTGAGAAAGACTAATACAATTAAGGGGATTCCTTGTATTTGGGATAATCATCATGTATGTACTGGATGTTAATTGGGAAAATAAGCTAGACATTCATTTGATGTTGGTAATGTTTTGAGGGATAAATAAGTGTTAGAACTTATTCATTTATATTTTTATGGTCTAATGTAGACACCTACCTCGATTGGAGCTCAATATTTTTTATTGTTTGTCGATGATTTCTCTAGGAAAAAGTGGGTACAATTTTTAGTGAAGAAATTTGATTGCTTTTATAACTTCATATCTTGGAAAGCTATGGTTGAGAAATGGGCAGAATGACCAATGAAATCTCTCAAAATGGATAATGGGGGCAAGTTCATCTCAAAGCAATTCAAGGAGTTTTGTGCCATTGAAGGCATACACTTATACTATTCTACCCCTTACACTTTGTAGAAAAATGAAGTTGTAGAAAGGAGGAATAGGATAGTGATGGATATGGCTCATTGTATGGCCCAAAGCATAAATTTCCCATATAAGTATTAGGTATAAGTAGTGAATATGATGGTGTACATCCTCAATAGAAGTCCTATAAAATCATTGGATAATATGACTCTAGAGGAGGATTTGTCAAGTAGAATTCTAGATGTCAGTGCTTTCCAAATTTTTGGTTGTGTAGCTTTTGTAGTTAGTCCTAATCAAAAGAGAAGTAACTTGGATTAAAAAAATAAAGCATACATGTTTATTGGGTATAATGAGTAGTTAAAGGCCTAAAAATTACTTGATATTTCTACTAAAAAAGTTATGGCAAATAGAGATGTCATAGTAAATGAATAGATACCATACTTCATAGTAATTGGTATAGTTTTAGATATTGAGTTATTGTTTCCTTCTAATGATTCTATTATAAGTTGTGATGTGGAAGTTAAGCATGATTCTATTTCATCAATAGAATCACATTCCAAGGAGGGAATTACTATAAGTCATTATGAGGTTCCAATAGTATGTTGTGAGGTTCCAGCTTCATGTCAAGAACAACCAAAGAAACCAAAGTGGTACACTACCACAATGGAAGCATTAAATGAAGGATATCTTCAAGATATGGAAGATAGAAAGTTGAGATCAATAAAGAAACTTGGTAAAAAAGGTTATCATTTTAATTTTGATTTAATAACTATAGTTTCATAGACATTTGAGGCTAATTATTTTTTGGAGGCCAAAGGGAATCTAAGTGGGAATTAGCCATGTAAGAGGAATATGATTCCTTGATGAAAAACAAGACTTGGGAGCTACCATAGCTTTCACCAAGAATTAAATCCATTAGTTTTAAATGTATTTATAAAGTAAAGTATAAGGCAAATGGTTCCTTGGATAAATATAGTTATATACTTGTGGCAAAAGGTTATTCAGAAGAGGAAGGGATTAACTATGAGGAGAGTTTTACTCCTACTACTAAGATGGTAACTTTTCATTTGATTATTGTTATTGTTGCTCAGTTTGGATGGTAGGTGCACCAAATAGATGTCAAAAGTGACTTCTTCAATGGTGGTCTATAAGAGGAGGTCCACATGTCATAGCCATAGATATTTGAAGTACTTGGTAAGTAACATTTGGTATACAAATTGATTATGTCCTTGTATGGGCTTAAGTAGGCTCCTTGAGCTTGGTATATGAAGATAGTTTCATATCTTAGGGAGTCTAGTTTTTAAAGGTGTAATTTTGAACCAACTCTCTATGTAAAGGTTTCTAGTGATGATATCATAATTCTTATTAAATATGTTGATGATATAGCCATAATTTGGAGTAGTGTTAGTCTTATTTAGTAGATGAAAGTTTATATTTATTGTAATTTTGACATGATAGACTTAGGACTAATAAAATATTATTTATGTGTAGTGTTTTGGTAAGGTAATTATATTATATTCATGTCACAAAATAAGTATGCCAAATCATTACTAGAAATGTTTAGAATGATGGATTTTAATCCAACTCTCACACTAATGGAAGTTGGAGATAAAATTTCAATTGACATTGCTTTACCACTAATCAATGAAATAGTGTATCGACAACTAGTGGGTAGTCTCATTTACCTCACTACCACTAGACCAAAATATTTGTTTTATAGTGAGTTTTCTATCTCATTTCATGTATAAACCAAATGAATTACATTGGTTAGCTAAAAAATGGGTATTAAGATATGTTAAAGGTACTCTTAAATTTTTCATACTATATAAGAAGTTTGTAGATTTTGATCTTTCAAGATATTCTAACTCTAATTAGGTAGGTTTTGTGGATTCAATAAAATCTACAATAGGGTATGTATTCAATCTTGGTTTAGGAATTTTCTCATGGTAGAAAAAAATACAAACCATAGTGACATTATATTCAATGTAAGTAGAGTATAAAGTTGTGGTCATTACATCTTGTGAAACTATGTGGATAAATAAAATCTTGGAGGATCTTTAGTTTGAATCATCAAAGCCTACTCCAATTTTTTGTGAGAACTATAGGGTTCTAAAGATGGTGAAGAATCTAGTATTCCATGTTAGGACCAAACACATTGAGGTTCACCATCATTACATCTGATAGTTGGTTATGAATGAAGACACCAGTCTCTTTTATTACCCCACTATAGAGCAACCAATTGATATAATGACCAAACCACTTGGTATAAATAAGTTCACAAATTTTAGAGATAAACTTGGTCCTATTTTTGGTTTAGTCATTAAGGGAGGGTGTTATCATATTATTGAAAATACCTTGGGTTATTGACTAATGTATATTATTTATGCACCTTGGTTAATTTTTTAACCACTTGGGGTAATAGGTTAGTTTGTTTTTATAGGCTCAGCTATTTTATGCTACCTAATTCCTTTGGTTTCTCCCACCCCCTATTTTCTCAAGTGGCTCTTTTTCCTATTAATAGGCCTCTCATGTATTTTTTAGTATATTGGTTAATTAAATTTCTCAATCTCTTTGTTGAATTTAATATAATCTAACACCAATCCAAGAGTCAAATATGCAGAAAGTTTTAGTAGAGATGGTTCCTTGCCCCTCCATCTCAGATAAGGTGAAAAATTTCTAGGTGTTAGAGGATAACCAAAAAAGAGTTTAATTAAATTCAACCTAATTAATTAAATATTAACCTTTCAAATAGGTATGGATTTTAATTTCCAAGGGTTTTTAGGAAAGTGTATCATCATATACATGGATGACATCACTATGTTCTCCAAAGATAGAGATAACTATGTAGACCACCTCTGAATGGTGTTTGACATATGTAAAAGGTATGGATAGTCACTTAACTTAAAGAAAATCACATTTGGAATTATCAAAGGGAAGATATTAGGCCATATCATCACTAAATATAGGATGTCCATTGACCTAGATTGGGTGTAGGCCATATCAAAATTGACATCTCTAAGTAGCAAGGAGGTGAAGTCCTTCTTTTATAAGATTAACTTTGTGTGAAAATTCATTTATAGATTTTTAGAGATTACCAAACCATTAAATACTACACTAATGAAAGATGCCAAGAGAGAGTGGACAATAGAAGCTCAAAAATAATTTTAAGACATTATTATTTCTATTGCTCATTCTTTAGTTCTGATTAGTCCAAATTTTAGTAAGGATTTATATTTCTATTCATTTGATTCAGAGCATATTTTAGCTATTTTGATTACACAAAAGTCATAAGATAATGAACATCCCATTTCATTCATGAGTACCAATATAAAGGATTATAATTTTAAATACTCCATGATATATAAGCAGATTAATGCCTTGATTAAATTTGTCAAAACATTTAGGCACTATATTCTATGAAACAAAACACATGCCATTATTCCTAGTCATTCTATCAAGATTATGCTTGGATAGAAGGAACTAAGTTAAAAAAGAGGCTAATGGATAGCTAAAATTAAGGATTTTGTCCTTGATATCATGACACACAAGATGGTAAGAGGATATGGGATCATCCAAATGATGATCGAGACCAATCCAAAAACTAATATTGAACACTTTAATGAGATGTAGGTAATTAGTGGTGAGTGGTACACTCAAATCATCCATTAATTTCTCACTTATGTATGAAATTAGAAATGAATCATGTCTATAAATCAATCCTTTATTAGATAAGATAGAGCATACCTACACTTATGATTAGGAATATATTTGTTAAGTAGGAGCATGACCAATATGGGGATCCACTAGACCTACCTAGGAGATCACTTATCATAATACACTATGCTAAGGAGGGTTCCAAATTCTCTAGTCTAACATAATAATGCAATAACCCTAAGGGGGTCCTAGGTTTTGATATTTCACCTATTCTAATAACAATAAAAGTATATATAATCTAGTGTTCACCAAAGCTTGTGGCACAAAGTGGGGATTACAAACAATAAAAATAAATATGCATATAAGACATATACTCACGTAAATGTATATATAATCATAATGCATGGAGGAAAAGAAAAAATGCATTATCTATTTACTCTTAAAAAGGAGAAATAAAGTTATGAATACTTATCTTGAAGATGAACCCACCAAGAATCAAACTCTCGCTTGGCCAAGATTCTTCGTAAGAGGTTGTTGTGGTATGTAAGGATGATAAAGACAAATCAGCTCTAGGCTACACAACCTAGCAATGCATCCAAAAGACTTATCCATAAGATAAGATCTATATCTCCAAATAAATTATAAAACCCTCAGATTTACTTCTCAATTAGAATGGTCAATAAGAATATGTTCATTTGTACTTACTTCTTATTCACTTATTTTTTTATCAAATGGTGGGAAATGAACTTGTATATATGGGTAGATCTTTCCCTAGACCATTTCAAATATGTTGGCCTATAGGTTTGACCTAATTGACCTAGTATAATTCTAGATAATAATTCACTAGGTCCCAAATTAGGTTGGCCAAAGGTTAAAATAGCTCCTAAGTGAAAATAACCCAAAATTGTATAGTGTCGACCCAATCGACCCTATATAGTGGATTGAAAAAATGGGATCAAGGTAAGGAAAAATAGTATAAAATGTATTAAAAGTATATAATGGGTTAAATTGAGAAGATAAATATTAGGTTAAATGGTTTTTGGAGACAAGTTTGTAGATAACAAGTGGCAAAAGTGACAACAATCCTATGAAGCACCAGTGGTATGGTCATACCTTTCCTAGTGTACCCCTTAATGCATGTACTCAAAGAGATTGAGACTTGATGGGTTCTTACAAGATAAAAAATTTTAATAATAAATAAAATATTGAAAATATTATGTGTATACATATGCCCCACTTGAAGCTCATCAAGTGTCATGTGAGTGAAACACAGGATGGTGCTTTAATAAATAGAACATGATAACTCATAATGTTGATGCTAAGTAAAATTCAGTTAGAAAAAAATGAGATAAATGAAAGGATAAAATTGAAAAACACATACCTTTACTTACCTTTGTTCCTAAATAAATAAATAGACTACAAGAAATGTGAAGGCATCCAATGTGAAGAACACTAGGTGAACCCTTATAAGTTAGTACAAAAAATAGCCAAAAAACAATTTTTTTGAAAGATAGGCATATGATAGTGGAAAATATTCTCTACAACATCATAAATATAGAACATTTTATGATTAAAAAAAAAGATAAGTAGGAATAAAGATAGAGTCAAAACAAGGAATCTACCAAAAAATAATTGAAAGATTTGCATTTTGAAAAGTGTTTTTAAATAGGGTGAAAATGAAAGTCATTTGTTATTTTTGACTTATAAAGGAGAGAAAAAGAGCTCTGAGAGACCAAAAAATATAGGATGGTGAGGACATGATAGGCTAGGTTAGAGGGACCTCCAGAGATAGCAACAGGTGTAGGATAGGTAAACAAGTAAGAATCTTGACCCAATTTTTGAATATTTTAGTGTTTTAAGTGTATTTTTAGAATTTTGAAATTTTAAGCATTTTTAGATGTCAAAATGAAACCAAATCAGATGTTACGAGTAGGAAAAACCATTTAGAAAAATGGGTTTGGAAAAAGAACTACCAGAAGACACTTTTTTACAAAATGCAGGTGGTTGGTAGGGAAAATCAACTAGGTTGACCTTGTCAATCTAGTAGGTTGAAATTTGGGCAAAATTCACACTACCAACCTAGTAGGTATGTATTGAGCCTATACATTTTTCAACCTATTGACCTAGTACAATTTGCTAACTAATTCAAAAATTCAAAATTGAAAATTTAGTACTAGGGGGAAAAAGGAGGGTTGACTTAGATGTTTAAGTCAACTAGGCTAAAAATAGGGAAATTTTAGTCAAACTAGTTTGACCAAAGAATCTGAATAGTATAAAAATGTATGTAAGTGGCTGAAAGAGTGCTAGAATGACCCAAAATGACCAATTAAGTGATAAAAGGGACAAGTAGGATAAAAATAGGTAAAAATGAATAAATTAAATCAATTTAGGCTTATTTTTTTGTTAAATTTTTAAAAAGAATGTACTTTGATTATACATGATATGTAAGAGCTAATACATCTTTTATTATTTCCTAATTGCAAGGATGGCCCAAATTAATGTCATGGATACTAGATATACTAGAGAATTTGACAATAGAGGATAGGGTGAGACTAATCTTTGTAGGCCTAGGTGGCATAATAGAGATGTGTAAGATACCCTTGAGTGCAAATCTATTAGTCATGTTCCTAGGATGTTGAGAATGGTTGACTAACACCTTCAGGTGGGAGGTGGAGGGGATATGATAGATGTGTCTATCATCTTGGAGGACGTACATGCCATCCTAAGCTTGCTAATATTAGGGACACTAGTGATAACTAGGATACTAGATAGTGACAAGGAGAGGATAGCCTTAGTCATATGGGATATAGGCTTGGAGATAATATATATATAGGTTGGAGAGTCAGTATGTTTTATGTATATACCTCATAGATTTTATATATCAAGAAGGTTGTGATAGGACTTGTGATAGCATGAGTATTATGCCATAAGTTAGATGGAAAGGTACCATCATTCATGATAGACTTTAGTTAGATGATACTGGAGGAGAGAGTACTATATGATCTAAGATATATCATCTGGGTCTAGATCACACATGACAAGTATGGAGTGATAGTCAGAGGGTATAATTTTATTAGACTGATCATATTACTAATGGCATGGATCTATGAGAAGTTTTCCATGTATTAGCCAACTAGTTTGCCCCATATAGTCAATGATAGGTCACCTCTAGTATTGAGATGGAGATAAGACTAGGTAGCATGGTTCATTCCCCATATACCAATACCAAGACAATAAGATGAGAAAACATAATATGGCCACATTATGGGCACATAAAAACTATATGGATAAGATGGGACACTATTGCATTAGATTTAGTGTAGAGGAAGGTGATAAGACATTATACCTGGTGGATAAAGACACATTTATTGGCATGAATACTAGGTCAGATGGGCTTGCCTCACCTAAAAACATTGATAGTGATGCCCATGGTTTGGGATTGACATGTTAGAGAGTCATGGAGGAGAAGAGGACTAGGGCCACTAATGATGAGGCTAATGCTCATGCCATGTCATGAGAGACCATATACTAGTCGAGCATGATAGGTAATAGAGCGAGAGGAGATAAATGTGGAGGTGAGAACACTAGATGTACCACCACCAGTGCTACAACAAGATGAATAGTGACTAATGAGGGAATAACATTGATGGAGGTAGGAGGGTTAAGATATAGAAAAGACCATAGATGTCTCAAATGACCCAGCAAGTAGTCCAGGATAGAGTTCGATTATAAAGAGGCCACTCAGACGTAGCCTAAGATGGGATCAAGCTATGAATACTTGATTTATTCTTAGGAATTGATCAATAGAGGAGGTTCTTATAGGCTACATAGATGGAAATATTGTGCTCATTGGTCATGTGGATGGAAACATATTGGTGGCTAACACAGAGACATGCATTAAAATATGATTAAATTATTACTTAATTTTATTTTAAATATATTAGAGATAGATATATTTTGAGATATATTAGTAATATAATATCTATCTAATTTGATTTTTATAAGTAGAGTAGAGGAGGAAATTATATGGGGATCCCTAATAAGGGGAGCACTCTATGATGTCTCAGATGAGACACTAATTCCATATGACCCGAAGACACTAGAGGATCCTAGTGTAACATCTACCCTAGCTTAGGTGAGTTGGTTTAGACTAGTTGGAGAGGTGTCAAGGTAGATATGAGTACATAGAGAGAGGATACAACCACCAATATATATGGGTATAGGTAAGACAAGGGAACGATAGGCCTTATCAGAGGAGAGAGTTGTACATCTAGATACATTGATACATATGACATAGGTACATGATCAAGAGAGAGTGACACATGTAATGGTCTTGACCCATATGACATAGGTACAAGAATAAGAGATGACAACACATGCAGTAGCCTTGACCCATATGACATAGGTATAGGAACAAGAAAGAGTGACACATCTGGTGACCTTGGCTTAGTCAACACAAGTGTAGAATTAGGTATCTCATCTACAGGGGTAAGTATTAGGACTAAGATATTAAACAAACTTGTTACAACATTTTATTCATAGGATTAAAATTGAGACATCGATGGGTAGCATGGCTAGGCCATGAGATAGGTAGGATGGGGCCCATCCATAGAGATGGAGCATTATATATGACTATATTAGTTGTATCAAAAATCATGATATACACACACACACACAAATATACACACATGTATATATGTGTGCACATACATACATACATACATACATATATATGTGTGTGTGTGTACACACACACACACATGGATCATTTTGGCATTTTGGAATTGGTTGTATATGTTATCTTTATGGTTGTGGTTATTGATGCTTTGGATATATTTATTTATAACACATGGATTTATTTTTTTGTTGTATATGTTATGGGAAATATATGAGTTTTGGTTTCTTATCTAGCATTATGCAAGACACACGCATGGTTAAAAATAAATAGACAAAAAGACTTGGTAAAATATAATCAATAAAAAAAATGTACTACACACTAGTTAAAGTTGAGAAATGTGTAATAAAAAGAAAATGACTAAGTATAAAAACCCAAATGGTGGTAAACAAGATGATAAAAAGGAATTTAACAAAAAAACTAAACAAAATATTAGAACCAAATTAAAACAACTAAAATCACACTAAATCACATTGAGAAGTATGAAAATAATGTAATAAACTAGAATGTCAAGTAAAAGGAATAAATGGTATAAAAAAATTAATTAAGTTAATCAATTACAATATATCATGTTGGGAAGTATAAGAGAAAAATAAAATTGGATAAAAATGGGTCTTAAATTTATCACACTAATTCAAGCCGGGAAGTATGAAAAATTCAAGAAAATGATTGAATTCTTACATGTAATCAAAAAATAAGAAGATAAAAGTGAAAGAGAAATTAAGTAAGCATAAAACATAATAAATCAAGTTGGGAATCATGTAAATGACATGTAAATTCATAATCAATCACATCTTATTTCATAATTGACACATGTAATTTTGATTGTGATTTGTATTATTGGAATTTTTTTTTGGGAGGGCTAGGTTCTATCCATGCTCTTACACTGAAACTCACAAAGGGAATACGGATGAGATGGAGTAAATGTGAAAATAGGATAATAAAGGATGTGGGTAATAAGAAAGTGAATTTTGGTGATTTTTGAGGATGGTCAAGTCATATCCATGATTTTACAATGTAACTCATAAATAAAATCCTAAGGAGAGTGATTAGTAAACAAAATAATATTTCTCAAGAATAAATATGAGGAATGTAGGAAATGAAAAAGGGAATGTAAAAAACATAATTTAGGCATATTATGAGAAGAACTTACAATACAAGAGGCATACTAAGGACATGAGAAGACACTAAGTGACTAGTGACCATAAATATACAAAGGAAACCTCACAATTCGCTATAGACACTACACTATGTAGTAAAATAAGCATGCTACTAAGATCATCTCATGAAGGTAGATTGGTATAGAAAAATAAAAATGGACATACCTTCCAATGATGTGTTCCCCATTCCTCAGGACCCCTTATAGATCCATCAGTCTACTATAAATATTGGGTACTTGCACAAGAAAGTAGGTAACATTAAAAGATTTTTTTATTCTCCTTTTCTAATTTACTAGCCTACTGCACCCTAATGGACCTTGGCTTTACCATGAGGCCAACTGTAGAGTTTTATATTTGAATAGAATAAGGATATGTGTTTTGAATCATGTCTTTTAGTGTGATTGGACTTTTTAAGAATTTTGAATGTTTTTGCCTTTTATATCATTGATTTTGTTTAAATCATTTGGATTTTACATAGTTTTTATGGATTTTAGGATTAAGTAACCGAAGACAAGACTGACTAGGACACTTAAGCTTAACAATGAACCACCATGTTATCTCAAGTCTCAACCATGTATATGATTAGTTTGTGAGAAAGGGGAATAAAAGGAATAAGGAGATCCAAAGTGCAATAGTGCAAGGAGTGTATAATGAGATGAATTTTTTGATAACTTATCACATGATAATAGGAAATGACTAAAGGGAACTAGGTTTGTATAACCAAGTTACAATGATAATTATCCATGAAAAATAGAGATGAGAAAATAAACAATCATAAAGACATAAGAAGGGAATTTTCAAGAAATAAATAAAGAGAAATAAATGATAAAGATATCCATAGGCCAAATTAAATGATAATATAAAAAAAATATAGAGTATTAAAGTAAAGTCACCATGTAAGATAAATAAGAATTTGACATAGTGTCAAATGATAAAATATATAGATAAATATAAAATTGGAGCACACATCCATTCTAAATGTAAATTTAAAATAGCCATGAATTTGATCATAAATACTAATAAATATGACCAGACACATTATCCAAAACATCAAATAGATCTCTATAAAGCTAGACATGAATTAATGCTAATGTATTATCTATCTTAAATGAAAACTAAGAAACTACTTCTCATCTAATCTCCTCCATAGAAAAATTAGAAATGATTGATGGATCATGCTAAGGAGGGATGATTGATATAATTCATGGGATCATGTTATATGGTAGATGTAGGAATCACTAGTGTATAAGGATCCATGAATGAGGGACTCATAGGTAGAGAAGGATCCATAGGTGAGGGAAGGTCCATAGGTGAAGGAGCCACGGGTGGAGGCATAAAATTTAATTAACGGACCATAGAAGTGGATGGAAATACATGAGGTAGATCCATGGTAGGATAATGAGGATCCTTATTATGGGAATGACCTATCAGAGGAATGAAAGAAGGTCTAGGAATAACTATAAGGTGATCCTTAAGGTGTTGTTGAAGGATGCATCAATGATTAGTGTGATGGGTGCCACATTGGTGCCATAGATAATATACCTCTCCATACTTAGGAATATATTCAATAGGTACCTTTAAAAATGACATGGTATTATCTAAGGACTAAGGGGAATAATGATGCAAACTATCAATATATTATCGTAGCTTACGATACTAGGTGGAAGAATGATTATGTGTTCCATAAAAGTAACATATACACTTGTGAGTGGTGTTAATAGAAAAAATCATAGGAGAATGTGTAATATGAGTGGAAGGATTGAAAGAAGACTCATCATCTAATTTGGAAAGTAATGGAGCCATTTTAGGCAAAGGAAGAAAATCATCAACAAGGGAGGGTGGTGGTTGGGAAGGAACTGGAGTAAGCTCAATGAAAGGAGTGATGGGATCAAAAGCAAGGATAGACTTAGTAATCATAAATTTAATAATAGGTTATAAAGTGGGTTATAATATGGAAGGGGAAAGATATATATAAGGCCTAAGAAGTGTTGTAATCATCTTAGGGGTAAACTAGCTATGATGGTCAAGGTACCTAGTATAGTGGTAAGGACCAATCATATCATGATCTATGAGCATACTCCTACGAGGATCCTCATAAACTAGAGGTGTTAGCACCATATCTAACTTAAGATAAAGAGTAAAAATAATAAAATTAAGAACTATAAATAAAGGAAAATAGGAAGATATACAAAAATAATCAAATAAATAAAAATGATAATAAACAAAAATAGGAAGATATGCAAAAAGACTCAAATAACTAAAAATGATAAAAAACAATCTCAACATCATGGGCTTGGATAATACCACTTAAGAATGTATTAGTTAAGTAATAACCATCATCATAATATAGGGTGTGAAGGTTAATGATGCAATTAGGGATGACCTTATCATCCAAGGAAGTATGGTGAATAGAATTCTGAGTCTTGGTCAAGACAATGAGAATGTCATCATATGAAGGTTTATGAGAATGAGGTTGTAAATAAGCTGGAAGTTACAATATGAGATGAGGTGAGAGATCAAAAGTTTTAATATTTAGGTTGGTTTCCTCAAGCTCATCATCATTAGAGTTTAAGAGGTTAGGAGGGATTTTCCCATTGAGTTCAGGATGATCATTTTGACCTCTAGTGGAATTGACATAGAAATTGAAGCATTGAGACTTATAAAATGAAACACTACACAAAGATTCAAGAGTAGGAATTTTTAAGACATCATGGTCTAGGAATTGTCTAAAATTCAAAGGGTTAGTATCACCTTGAATATTATAAATGGCTTAATTATGAGGGAATTTAATGCATTGGTATGTGAATGAAGTAATTTATCTCATACAATGAGTCCATAACCTACCAAGCAAGAGGTTATAAGAGATTAAAATTAAATATCATCATCTTCACATGAATGATGGTGGGTGTGACATTAATGGGAAGCCACACACAACCTAGAGGAGGCATTTGCCTTCTATCATATCCTTGGCATGTGTTATGTGTATACTTGAGGTTGTATTAATAATATCTAAGGGTCTTAATGAAATCAATAGAGGAAACACAGGTATTAGAACCCTCATCAATCAATGCATTCTTGACTTGGATATCACCTATTTGGATACTAGTGAATAAAGGAGGATCATCCATATAAAGTAGAATATTATCATGAATCATAGAGGCAATATGAAATTTAAAAAAAAAGAGAAGTGTCCATTATTTTCTCAACATGAATAGACATCTCTTCACACCATTGTAATATACTATCCTCAGATCCAGATAAGGCTGCTTCACATCCTGCTAGAGGAGGATGAGGGATGTTGATCTCAAATAAGATTTTCATCATATGGTTTATATGATGTGGAGAGGTCCTTGTAATCTCAAGGAATGCAATTTGGGATGGGAGACTAGTGAGATCCATAATGGAATCCCACTCATCATAACCCATGATAAGGTTGTTATAAATAGGTGCATAGTGATTAATAAGGTCCTTGGAAGGAGGAATCGAAGTGCATTGGAATTTATGTTTCTATGAGGGAGAAGGTTGAGAATAAGGTTGTAAATTATGTTTAAAAGATAAAATAGTTATTTTATATTGATTTTGATAATTGGTAGAAGAAGTATTAGTAGAATATTGATTTTCATTATTATTAGAAGATGGAGGAATTATAGAAATAGAATGAGAAGTGTTATCCAAGGGAGAATTGGGAATTGGATCATCAAAGGTTATAAGGTCATCTTGCCCCAACTCATTTAAATTAGTTAGAGAATAATCTTGGATAACATGGAATGTGTAAGACAATGGAGGAGTTTAGATAGGTTAAGAATCAATAAAAGAAATAACCTGTTTAGGTCAACATACCCCAATTTTTAAAAAATGGGGACCTATGTGTCAAATTATACAAATTTGTACCTTAAAATTGAAGATTCACTTGATCATAGTGTCATTCACATGATTTCACATTATTTTTATTTGAATATTATCCACACCTTGGTTTGGCTAACTTATTTGTTCATAATTTTGGTTTAATCTTATCTAAAGTGATAAAATTGGATATTTGTGTTTTAGGTTACACGTTTAAAGGAGCTCATTTGGGAATGAACATGCTTAAGTTTTTGTGCTTAAATGTTAAATTGATCTTTTACTAACCTTGGTTTATAATTGATTGATTAAATTAATATTTTGAAACCCTATCCTAATTTTTTACCTAGACCTTTTAATTCAAATTTAAAATCGGTGGAAGCTTTTATTTAAATTTAAGCAGGAACAAATTAAATACCATGGACTTAGATTATTTTTTATCCTAAGGCTTGGTCATGTTTTTTAACATGACCAAACCTTAAGCTAAAAATATTATCTTGGTATAAATAATTGCATGGTCCTTTTTTTTATAAATCTTACCCTAAAGCCTTATCCTAAGGTTTATCATATTTATTAATATGATGAAAATCTTAGTTTATGCCTTTAGGCTACATCCTTTTATTTTTGTGGGGTCCTTTTTATTATGTTCCTAACCCTGGTCCAAAGTATTTATATTGAGTCATTTTTAATTCATGGGGTCCCGTATATTATGTTTTTAACTTATCTTAAGTCTTTTATCCTAAAGTTCTTCATATATATCCTTAAGCTTAAATATTGTGTTTGTTTATAGGATCAATGACCCACATTTAGTTAGGTGAAATTAATCTAATGGAGCATAGTGAAATTTAAAAATTCAAAGCCTTAAGATAGTGACAAGTGTCACTTGTTCGCTAAAATAATTATAAGTATCCAATTATGGTATATCCCATGGATCATGATTGAACAATTGACATTCAGTCTGATGAAGTTAATCAAATAACGCAAGATGAAGAGAGACTATTAAATAAAGCTCTGAAAGCCCATAGGATTACCATGTGGAAAAAAGACATTTCTTAGAAGAACTGATAGAGTATAAAGTGAACCATAGAGTGAAAAGTGGCAAGCTTGGAAAATAGTTCCTAAGATGTGTTTAAAATTGGCATTCATGCATGCGTTAATGACATCCACATTGATGCCAAATAATGGTTGCACGGATGTCAAATTTAAGATAACAAATATCCCCATGGACATGTTTAAAATTATTGATCATGCACATGTTAATTACAGCCACATGGATATCAAATGATAGTTGCGTAGATTTTAAATGTAACAAAACAAAGAGCCTTGATGACACGTTTAAAATTGATGATCACAGGCCCATCAAAGACATCCATATAGATGCCTAATGATGGTCACAAGGATGTCAATTTTAAGATAACTACTTAGATCCAAATTCAAAGGAAACTATGATTATTTTAACATTTATGAGTAGTTTTATCATGAAAGTGCCATAAGGATGCCATGTAAATGCCAAGATGATGACACATAAGTAGAAAAGTAATAGGAACTATAGATCTAGTGGATCAACAAAAAGTAAGATACAAATACATGATATAAGGCATAATTCTCACTTAAGTCCAAATCCTATCACCATTTGAGTACTATGAAATCTTTAGGTAAGCCTTAGTTCAACCTTGTGATCACCACAAATCGAACTTGAAAAATTGAACTATCACTAGTATAAGTTTAATTCAATTTAGAATTAGATTGTGGACCACTAGTGAGTAGTTTAATATAAGTTCAAAACCAAATGCAATTTGTGAAATAGATTTTCTATAGACCAATCTATTAAAATTAAAAGGTCATTTGTTCTAGAATACAATAGAAAGGACACTTATCCTATACCCTTGTATAAATTTAATTGTATGAGACTGATCGACATGTTACATTATATCTTATATAAGGAGCATTGTAAATTGTCAAAAAGGGAGGGAGTTATTAGAGACAAATTACTTTAAAAACTTGGATCAATTAATATAATCAAGGAATTATATAAAGATTATCTAGTATTTGCTTGTGTTCATTATATCATGGCTTTTCTCTAACTTGTTTATTCTGATTTCTAGATTTGAATGTTTCTTATGAATTCTTGGTGTGTACATTTGATTACAGAGTTGTTAACTTGTGTAAATTCTAGGTTGACTAAAAGTTCTCAATTTTATTTCGTTTTATTACTCTTCTTTCATTTGGGCTAATGTTATTTTATTGTAGGGGTAAATTTTTTAAGTGAACTTGCTTCTTATTTGCATTATTTCCACCTTCCTTAGGAGTTTGGTTGATGTGTGATAGAATTTGGGACTATGTTATTTCATGTTACACATTGGTTAAGTGAATTCCTATATGAAATCTAAACTTTGTCATGATGTTTGTAATGAGAATCAACAACATTTCTTTTTGCCCTACCCTTCTTTTTGCTAATTTTTTAACCAAATCACTTTAGCTTAATTATCATTGTAAATATCCATATTATATTAGTTATTAGAGTAATCATTGATCATAATTCATTGTTATTAGCATAAATACTTCATATTTTTTGTAAGATATGCTATTCAACCATGGTGGCTCCCAACCACTAACTATTATAAATATTGTGTAATAGGAACTTGTTGTGCCTCTGCTCCATTAAAAATAATAGGATTATCACAACTTGCAACTCATGCATTAAATTCCTAGGAATTCTAAAATGTGATGTGTTTTTTAAACACTCTAGGCACATATGGTACACATTTAGGCATCAACCCAACCCTTCACATATTATTTATGTTAACCAGATTCTCTTCAAAATTGGGATCAATGATAATTTCTACATTGTTGGTGGAAGGGCTGCACTTGTCTTAGTTGTCTTGATTAGGTTGGTAATTAGGAAGATGGACTTTATAGATAGCCAAATGAGAATTGGCTTGATTTAAGGCTTGAGATTTAGTATGTGATTCATGATTCTTAAAATCAATATCATAATCTTGTTGATTCTTTCAAATAATTAAATCATGATTAAAATTATGACCAAGAAGAAAATACATAGCTAAATTATAGAGCCACCTATAGGTCTCATGAGAGTGAGCCCAACTATCATGAAACCAATAAAACTTGTTAGGATCATACCAAGATTTCATAGGATGATTGGGATCAAGTTATCTTAGAAGAGGCCTAGGTAGAAACTTGAGTAATTCAATTGAGGATAAGGGTTTGTGAACATTAATGTTATTTGGTGAAGATAGATGAGGATTGGTATATTATTGATAAGGGGGAGCTAGTTCTAAATATTGGTTACGAATGACAACTTGAATAGTGTGAATGGTATCATAAGAATCTATGACACCATTATTGGTATCATTATGATTTTTTTCTTAAGAGATGAGGACCCATAGAAGGTTAGTGTGGATCAAATTGATGCATAAGAAAATATTAATGTTTAGATTGTGAAATAGCCTCCTCCAAATTACATGGAGAGAGAGTGTAGACCTGATATTGTAACTTGGGAAAAAGAGCATTGGTGAAGAGATGGAAAAGGTTATCACCAACCATGTTATGTTAACATTTATTTCAAAAAAAAATCCACCTTTTAACAAAATCTTGGGCAGTTTAATTTTTAAGTTGTTTGTAATTTATAAAGTGGGCCAAAGTGCTTTTGAGAGGATCACTAATTTGGAATTCTTGAACTAAAGAATTCACTAAATCCTCCAAAGTAGCAATAGAATGAGTTCTAAGTTGATGTACTAATCTAAGGCATCACCCATGAGGGTTTTGGCTAGGAGCTTGGTAGTGTGAAAGGTTTTAAATTTAACCCAATCCTTACAAATATTTCCAAATGTTTTAAGATGAAGGGTAGGATTAGTTGATCCATTATAATAAATTGTAGGGATGATACCTCCTATATCAATATCAGTAATTTGAGTGGTAAGAGGCTCATTTTGAATATGTTTAATGGCTTTGTTGACTAAATGAGATTGAGGGATGAGATTGCCTTTGGAATCTCAAAGAGGATGAGAGGGAACAATTTTTTATGAGTTTGAAGCTGGAGAAGGTGATTTTGAATTCTCGTCATTTGATTTATGTTATGAGATTAAAAGGTATTCATTTAATTAAGAATTTGTAACAATATTTGGTGGGTTTGATTTATATTATTTGAAGCATTAGAGTTAGTATTGGAATTTTTATTAGTGGTTTGGGTACAACTATTGGTGTTGATAGGAGCTTGAGAGGAACTATGAGAATGTGAAACACTAGTGATAAAATTTTCTTGTGTAGCAAAATATATACTAGTGAAGGGATGGGAAGAAGAAGTGCTAGAAGCATGATTACTTTGGGTAGAAAAAAATGCAATAATATAGGGAACAAAGATAATGGATCTTTTAATGGATATACTAGACATGGAGGTAGAAGAGGTTAATGAGGAATAAGTCATGGTATGAAAAGGATTCATAATCAAGGGAAATTTCTCAACATAAAGGAAAATATATCTAAAATGGTAGAAGGGTATTTTCCTCTATGCTGAGAAATTTTAGAGATAAAGAAGAGAATTTTATGGGTATAATCTAATTCAAGTTGGTATTTTATGGAAAAGAGAGGATTATGCTATGAATAGGTATTAGGAGGGATCCCATAGCTCATTTTGTGAGTGGCTATGTGAACATAACTCTAATCTAAGAGAGGAGACATACTCTACATATGAGAGACCTTATGAGGGTTGGTAAAACTCATTAGTTATTTTCAATTGAGGCACAAAACACAAAACCTTGAACCAACATTGGCCAATGCAATTATTTTTAATATAAAATACAATTGAGCAAAGATAAAGCTATCAACATGAAAATTAAAAGCTAACTATATGGTCAACCTAATTTTTTTACATTATTAGAATATAATTTTAAATTTGATGGGAAGTTGGTTGTAAGCAAGGAACTATAAATCAATCTAATGATGGTTTTAGGATGTTTGGGCTAAAAGGGATATTTATTGGCAATGGTATAGGCTTGGTATTTGGACCTACCCCTTCACTTCACATACTACAACAATAAGGGTTTCAGGTGCTTAGATAGAATATATCATTAATAACATGTTTATACTTTTCCAAAAAACCAAGTTGGCTTCCCCCTTGGTGATGAAATCCAAGTAGATTGGCCTTGGGTAGATAATTGTTAAAGTACTTGTTAAAGATTTTGTGATTTGGTCATGTGTGCATAAAATATAAAAAGAGTGAAACTAAATGGTAAATTAAAAACCACCGATTAGAATTTGTGAACTATTCTAAGCATGAACATAATAATAAATGAAAATGTGAGCTAATTACTAGCATATAAGGGTTAATTCCAACTTTGAAACATAGTATAATGTTGATACAACTGATAGTGTATGCAGAGAATATAGAAGTTAGATAATATCACCTTTTGTCTATGAAAACAAGGTCTAAAAATGAATAAGGTTAATAGATTCAATCCAGTTATCCAAATAACACACAAAATATAGAATTGGGTCAACATGGTTGATTTATTTGATTGTATAAGGGAAATTTTAAAGACTATAAACTATGAAAATAAAATACCATAAGGAAAGAGAGAAAGGATAGAAAGGAACCTTGGTGGGTTTGAAGATATAGAGAAGTGAGATTTCTATCAAAGAACCTTGATAAATGGTTAAAAATTATGTTAATAGGGTTGACTAGGTTGATCTAGCTTTGCATAATCCTATTGATGAGTGCCTAAAATGTATAAGGTTGACTGGGTCGACATAGTATGTTGCACATGATGCCTAAAAATATATAGGGTTGGATAGGTCAACCTAGTAGTCTAAACTAGAAGTTTGAAAATATGAAAAACTATATTGGGTCAACTGAGTCAATCCATTATCCTATACCTAAAAAAGAACTTGTATAGAAAGAATATAGTCATATGGATGTGACTATGTGTTAAACCTGTGCATAGAAGTTAGAGCTGGGTTGATGTAGTAAACCCAATATGGAAAATATATTATAAAAATAATGATAAAATAAATAAATAAGTGAAAAAATACTACAAGGGTTAGTTCACATTAGGTTCACCAGAATATATGCAATCACAAATACACCATGTCTATAATCAATCTTCGCTTAGAGAAAATAGAACATACCTACACTTCCGATTGGGAATACATTTGTTAAGTAGGAGCATGACCAATATGGGGATATAATACACCTAATTAGGGGATCACCTATAATAATACATTATGCTAAGGAGAGTTATAAATCCTCTAGTCTAACACAATCACACAATAACCCTAAGGGGTTCCTAGATTTTGATATTTCACATATTTTAATAACAAGAAAAGTAAATCTAATCTATTATTCACCAAATCTTATGAAACAAAGTGGGGACTATAAATAATGAAACTAAACATGCATAAAATACATATACTCAAATCAATATATAAAAAATCTTAATGCATGGAAGAGAAACACAATTTCATTATCTATCTACTCTTATAAAGGAGAAATAAAGTTAGGAATACTTACCTTGAAGACAAACCCACCAAGACTCAATCTATACCTTGCTTAAGGTGATTCGTAATAGGTTATTTTGGTATGTAAGGATGATAAATAAAAATATTTTTAGGCTACACAACCTATCAATGCATCTAAAAGACTTCTTCCACAAGACAAGATCTATATCTCCAAATAAAGTATGGAACTTTAAGATTTACTTTTCAAGTCCAATGGTTAATAAGTAGATGTTTATTCATACTTACTTCTTATTCACTTATTTTTTATCAAATGGTGGGAAATTAACTTGTATATATAGGTAGATCTTTCCCCAAACCCTTCTAAATATGTTATATGATAGGGTTAACCCAGTCGACCGAGTATAATTTCTAACAATAATTCACTAGGTACTAAATTAGGTTGGCTAAAGGTCAAAATAGGTCCTAAGTGAAAATAACCTGAGACTGTATAGGGTTGACCCTTTTAACCCTATATAATTCATTTAAAAAATGGGATCAAGGTAACTAAAAGGAGAATAAAATGTATCAAAATTATAAAATGCATTCAACTGAGAAGAGCAAGATTAAGGTAAATGGTTTTAGGAGACAAGTGTGTAGATAATAAATGGAAAAAGGGACAATAATCTTGGAAATAACCAATGGTCCACCCACCCCTTTCTTGATGTAGCCATTAAGGCATGAACTTAGAGATATTGAGAATCAATAGGTTCCTTTAAGATACAAATTTTTAGTAATCAATAAAATTTTGAAAATATTATGTGTATACAATATGTACGTGTGCTATGGAACTAAACAAAGAGAATGGTGAGCACATAGGATAAAATCATCTCATTAAATGATCAATAAAGGAGTATTATATAGAAATAAATATGAATAAATCTGTCTAAGATGCATTTAAAAATAAGAGGCTATAGATATTGTAAAAAGCTTGCATCAAAATATTGGTAGTTGGCATCCCTTAAGAAACACAATAGATCATAATATTCTCATGATGGGATACTACTAACCTAAAGTATTCAAGGATGCTCATAACCATGTTAGAAACTATCATGGTTTATAATTATTAAGTAAGAGAATTAAAATTTTCCATGCCTTTGCATCTAATCATTGAGGGACATCCTTTTTCCTAATAGGGTCTTTATTTTAATGGGGTGATAAACCCAAAATCTTTAGTAGGACATAAGTTTTTCCTCATAGAAACTAAAAAATGTAATAGATAGATCAAATATTTAGAAACAAATAACTCTATATAAATTTATGTCATCAAGTTTTTGGAATAAAAATATTTTGATGAGGTTTTGCACTCCCATTTCCTTAGTTTTTGGTAATGGTCCATCTTTTCAATCTTCTAAATTTATAAAATGGGCCTATGAAAATCAAATCATAATTAAGTTATATTAAAACTACTAATAATATGATGCCTTGAGATGACTATAAGTGAAATTTTATATGTAGGATTAGATTATAATTATTACTTTCTATATTATATTTCTCTCTTTTTATAATAATTTATTCTTTTCTAGGAGTAGTCTT